>CM031233.1:117474341-117821841 GCA_018340775.1 Taxus wallichiana var. yunnanensis
TTTTTATGCACGTAATTACCGTAATAGTTTGTGATGGAAATTTCCTTAAATGTGATTAATCTTCGGGAAAAACTCAGCTTTCATTTGATAATCTTATGAATTCATAGCGGAAGGTTTTGTTTTGATAATGTCACTTAGAAATTATGTTTGTATCTATTTGTGCGATGGTTGACTGTGTTACCAAGGGTTTCCGTAAAATATGGTTGTTTTGGGATATGGGTAATTTATTTTAAATTAACCAAACATTAGTATTGTAGTGGAGGTTTGCAAATCTTTAGTGTTATAAAAAAATTTTGATGACATTATTGTATACTCTTGTTGGACGGAACCCCCTTCTTCTCTCGCGTGTTTGCTACTAGCCTGTAAGACTTTGACCCTTCTTGGATGATTGGAAAATCTTTGTAGTTAATGGTAAAAACTAATATACTTTGCTTTCGCCTCGAAACTTATGTTGTGTGTATACTCTATTTGATTTCGGTTTGAAACTCGATTATACATGGCTTTTTGTGTTAATTTTTGAAACCCGTGGTTCCCCTTTCTTGGGCCGATCAACTCTTGTTCTTTTAGAAATATATTAATTTAGTCTATGCGTTTGGTACCTTTGATAAATTTCTAGATGGTTGGTGTATATATCAAATCTTAATCTTGTAATTATGGTTTAATTACTTACTTGATGGGAATTCTGTTTTTGCTAGATTATTTGTTTTCTCCTTATAGGGCCAAGGGCCATTCTCTTACGATTGCTATACTTTCGTTGCTTTTACTCCTAACTGAAGTACAAGGTCTTCTCCTTCTTTGATTGGCATGATGAAGACTTTATTATAACTTGATGTGTTGATAGTGTTTAGAGGTTTGAACCAATTCTTGTAATAAAGTGCTTCCTTTTCGTGGTATTGTTAGATAATAGTTATGGTGGTTTTGTGTAGCCTTATCTTGCTCAGTTCTCGTGAACTGACTCTTGTAGAAAATTTGCTGCAGATGGATTTTGCGTGTAGATGAGGGATAGATTTGTAGACTTTTGTCATCAACCTCAGTTGAGAAGATCCTTTGCTCGAAACCTTTTTATGTTGTTCAACTATTGTTAACGTCCAGTGGAAAGTTTAAAAGAGGATTAATGTCTTAGTATAAAGTATTGTGGACTTTGTCATCTGAACTTTGGAAACCTTGTATTGTTTGACCATCATTGAAATTATAAGAAAATTTGGTTATTGTTGTTGAGTGACTTTGTTGGAGTATCAGTATTTTAAGAATTGATGTAATCTTGTTTTGTTCTTGTAAATGAGTGTTGCTACAACCTTGCCTTGAGAATAAATTTTGAGTTAAACCTTGACATGACTTAGTAATAAAGTGTCATAAGTAAACTAACATGGGATTTTTAATACTTCTGGAAGTTAAATTAAAGGTTGTATTCAAATAAAGTAACGTAGGGGTCACCAACTTGAGAGCAAGAAATTCTTTAAGTAAACAAGGGCAGGACTATCATTGCAAGTAAACTTTATATCATGATAACCCTAGCTCCTCTAGTGAACATTATTCCTTTTACGGTGAAATTTGTAAAATGACCCTAAGGTGAAATGAACTGTTAGTTGTTTGAAGATGATAAGATTTAATAAGCCAGAGAAAACAAATTGGAGACCTCACCATCTTTCTCACCGCCATTTGGAAAGTAAATTTTTACTCCTTGTTAATACTTTTAGCGAAGCCTAAGTAAAGTTGTTGATAATTCTGGTTAAGATCCCTAGCTTCAATTAAATATTGGCAATAACTAATGAGGTCCTAAAGATGTTTCATCTCGACCTTCTCCCTCTAACCCTTTTCCGGGGCACCTTGTATCTCTTCTCTTAAGTGTGTTGAACTTAAAACCGTGTTGTCTTGTGGAAAAGAATGAATCTTAGTAGCGTTAGTGGTGAGTAGATGGCCTTGTGGAATTTAAATACTCCTTTTTCTTGATAAACGAATTAAGCAAATAAATTTCATAATAGAGAAGATTTAAAGATAATTACTCAGTAAGATGAATTGTATGAATCATATCTTGAGTCTCCTTGAAAACGTAAGCTAAGAATTGCAAGATGCCCTTTTAAAATAAATAACCCTCAAGAATATCTCATTGTGGTTGGCCCTAACTGTAAGTGTTTTTTGTGATTGGACTTCTATGTTGTCTTGTCAAAAAGAAAAGTAAATTGTCCTTGATAGGTGTGAACATTTCGTGCTGCCTTTATGGCCATCCTTGTATCAAGTTGTTCACAGTGTTAGTTGTATCCTTGGTGATGACATGTTGCATCATGTTATGTGTCAAGCAAGTCAAAAAAAAAAGTTATCCTGTATTTCACTGTGTTGTTCGTGTGTGGTTTTTGGGTCGTTACACTTGGTATCAGAGCATAGGTTCATGCTCTCGAACCTATGGGCCGGATTGGTGTTATATGATGATGTTACATGGTGGTGGTGGTGTTACATGATGATACTACATGATGATGATGATGTTGCATGATGGTGGTAGATATTGGAAGAGTAATGTGCTTTAAGCGTGATGTGATTATTGTCATAATTGTGATATTGTGAACGCACATGATGTGTATGTCACCTTGTGCATGTTTGTGATCATGTTGATATGTTGGGGATGGGAGTATTCTCTCTCCTTCTTGTGGATTCTATGAAGAGTTCACGTGTGAATTATTGTTTGTGATGTGTGAAAAGAATTATAATGTGGATGACGTAGTGTTGGAGCCTTGTGGCATATTGTGGTATGTAGGTGTGTCAATGTGTTGTATGACTAGATTGATGTTAAAAGAAATGAGTTGTATCATGATGTTTTTACCATGTTTTGAAGAAATGTGTGTACCACCTTGTTATGTAGCAATGGATGTTATGTTGTGATGTACTATGTTCATCATATGTATGATTTGTGCAAATATGTAATGCTTCATGTTGTGATTTGGGGTCATACGGTGAGTGTATGAACCCTATCGTATGGTGATTGCACTTTGGGTGCAGAATGTGGTAAAGTGATGTGTTACACTCAGTGAATGTATGATCGTGATCTACCCTGTATATGTACCATATGTAAGACGTTATGGTAGTTATGTGTGTGCCACCATTATGTTAGTGATGTTGTTGTATGTTATGTTGTGAACCTTACGCTAACCGACCCTAAAGGGAATCGGTAAAGTGTGTGTTTAGAGTGAGGAAAGGTGTACAGTTGACCAATCAATAGAGCCAACCTTAGGCTTAGTAGATGGTGGACCGTGCTCCTCTCTCTCTCTTTATGTGGTTGTTTTATGGGTACAACCTTAGTGTATCTATGACTATGTTTAGCCTTGTCGAAGTGGTGGCGGGATGATTCAGATAGAGGTGATGATAGTTGTATTATTGATATGTATTTTACGAGCTGAGGCTCGATGTTCGAGTGCTAGCAACTCGTTGAGTACCCCTTGGTGGCTAGATAAGGCCACACAGTTATCGTAATGTGACATTATTATGAGTTGATTTTATTTGTAAATTGAGCTTTTACTTTATTTTGTAAGGACCAACAGCTTTTCTTGATTGCCATGCTTTACAATTTTGGGCATTTCCTTGGTTTGTGGCACTAACATGGGGATTTTGATACTAACTATGGCTATTTGGCCATTTATTTTTCTTGATTTGGGGTCTTCTTTTAAATTTGAAATTTTTACCACCTTGCCCAAGGCTTGTACTTTGCCACTTGGCACTTTGATTGGATTGTTGTGCTGGTTCTATTGTCGTGATGTGTGGAATAGGGTCATGGGATGCACCATGGAATGGTTGGACCTATGGACCCGCTTTGTTGTATAGGGGTACGCCCCAAGGAGTACAGATAACTAGCGGGTTGTTGAACCACGCGTTATTATGTCACTTGGGTTAGGAGTGTTTGAACTCTATGTGTCTTGGACCATAGGGTCAACCGGCCTCCTTGAGGGAGGCATAAGAGTTTGAGGGAGGCATAAGAGACTTGAGGGAGGCATAAGAGTTTGAGGGAGGCATAAGAGACTTGAGGGAGGCATAAGAGTTTGAGGGAGGCTTATGATATTTGTGTGTATGGTTGATGTTCGGGATATATGTTGAGTTATTGTGATGTTTTGGTAGTGGTATTTTGATGTATGTGTTACTCATGTCAGATGGATATGTGTTGTGATGTTGTGGATATGTCATTGATTCCCTTGTGGACACTATGTACCTGTAGCATGGTTTGGTGTTATGTGAATTTTTCATCGATGCAAATTGAGGAAATGTCTGGTGGATTGTAGTACTCTTTTGTTTGAGTATTTTGTATGTCAGTCATTGATGTGTGTCGAGTACTATGTTATGTGGACTGTGCCTATTCCATTCCATATTTGAGTAACCTTTGTGGTGTAATACAATCTTGAAGTATATACTTGTGTGCTTGTGAATCTATAGTGTCTTTTGAACCTGATAGGGTGTTGTGTTAGCAGTTCATGTTGGGCATCCACAATAAGGAATAAACCAAAACTCTTCAACGATGAAATTTTAAAAGAAATTAAACCAAGAATAATGCTAATGGAAAGGAACTAATAAAATGATAAATAAGAGGGAACTTCCAATCTTCACAGAACCTTGAAAGTTAAAATTTCTACCAAATGTTCCTAAGGCTACCCTGTGGTCGTGCTTTAATCGACTTAAATTTTAAACCATAGGGTGTATTTTCTCCCTTACATGTTATTGGTTACGTGCCATTTATTTTCCTCTGTGTTATGTCGCATCGAGGATGATGCTTTCTTAAGGGGAGAAGAATGTAATGCCCCATTGGGCATCGGCTTCCATTTCTGCCACCTGCCCTCCACTGCCACCTTGGCCTCCTCCCAACCACCCAACCTGCCAACTATTATGACATCACGTTTTTATACGTTGCGTATGAGGGAGATGGGAGTCGGTGGAGGTGTTTTTCTTCACCAGGATCTCCTTTTGATTCTGTTATTCAATGCATTGGGCGCAATCTGGTTTGACATGATGGCTAGATGAAGCTATAAGCTAGTGTAGCAGCGTGTTACCTCCACTTTCCTTGGGTGCATGCTCTTTGATATGGTTGGATTTATTGAAGACAAGAGAATATGGTCTTTGTAACTCTTGGCAGATCCGTAAATATCTATTTTCATGTAAACACTGTATGTATGAAGCTATGTGGAAGCATTACGTGACTAGAGTTTTGCCTGCTGTTTTCTAAACAAGGATTTAGGTGGGGTTCTAATCTGGAGCATGCCTTGAATCCCTTACTAAATCCACAAATCATCACACCATCTCTTGTTGCAGAAGTTCTTGATGCAAACAAAAAAACACCCTTCTCTGGCCTGGAGTCTGTTCAAGTGGGCATCAGAAAAAAAAAGAAAATAGATAATCATTGCAGACGCGGTTTAACATCAATCAGAGCCATTTCTGACATCCTCTGCAATGCAAAATGGTTGTCCAACTCCGAGAACTGTGCCATAATTTGTTTGAAGAAATAGGTCATTCAGATTCTCTTGAGTAATATTTTCCACATGTAGAGAAAGGTTTTGGAAGTGATGAATGTAATCCTTAATAGATCCCTGTCTGTCTCAACTTTGTTAATTGGGTCAAGTAATTATCTCGACACACTAGAACTGCGCAGTGTAATTGTAACTCTTCAAAGTGAAGACTATCCATGTAACATTGATACCACTCTTCTTCCTTTGAGCACATAACCATCTATACCAGATGAATTGGTCAGGTTCAAGATACAAAGCTGCTATGGTCACCTTTTGTCTTGATGGAATATGATGTAGTTCGAAGAAATTCTCCATTTGGTTGATCCAATTTAGTGGATCCTTTAAATCAAAATTGCACATATCCACTTTTGAAAACATAGTGCACGGGCCTACTGTAATTCTTGTATTTCGATTCAGGCACACTCGAAGATCCACTCTAGCTCATGTGTCTATTATGTTGACCTAAGGATCCACCTTGATTGACATAAGTATGATTACCCATCATATGCGTACTAAATTTTTGCATGAAATCCTCCAATCTTTTTCCAATCCTATCCACATCTTCTTTGTTGGCCACCTAAGATTCGAGGTCTCTCAAGTTAAACTCAAGTTGGCTTACTTTATGGTTTATCGAAGTAAACCCTAACCCTGAGGAATCTATAGTTATATCTTCTATCTCCAACTCCTCAACTACTATCTCATCCTTTTCTAGTGTTTTACCCGGAGTGATGGGATTCTTTTTTCCTCTTGTGGAAGGCCCTGCCATGATGCCCCAAAATAGTAGGATGTAGGGATCAAGGTCAAATTTTAGGGTTTTGGATTTCGATAAGAATTCAGCCAAATATAAAAAAATTGAAGAAAAAAACCCAAATAAATTTTTTTTTCTTTCTAAAAATGGAACGAATTTGAAAAAATTCCACAATTTGCACCCTAGGGAGCGATTTTATGAAAAAAACTAAATTCTTAATAACTTTTCAAAACAAAAAATTAGGGTTTTGCCTAATTTTGGCCCAGATCGCAACTCGATACCACTTGTAATGAAATTACTAGTATAATTCATATTATGAGAAATAATAGGACACCAAATAACACAATATTTTAGAATAATGATCTCAATATGCAATTAGAATAGCTTCGCCACTTCGAGGGGGCAACCTCCAAACCATATAATAAAACTCAAATGCTCAAATGATGATGAAATACTACCTACAATCCCCTATATATACTATTCATATGTTATGGCCATCACCAAGGATGACCTACTAAGCATGAGAAAGTATAAATAATATAATAAAATGATATGATAAGCCATAAGTCGGCTACTCATATCCTAATACAAGCAATAGGTTAAGGGTGTAGAATGTATACTTGTGGATAAATTAAAAACTAACATATTTTAATATATTATAGAATTTCTAACAAAGTGTAGCTTACAAAAGTAGATAAAACAATGCTACATGAGAGAAAACGAGATATAAATTAGATCAATACGGAATATAATTACATGTACTTATAAGTACTTATAGGATGTAAAATGTGAAGTTGCATCCTACAAGACCTTGATTTATTTAATTTTTGTAAGCAATATGTTGAATCCTTTTCTACTACTTGGATCAATGCCCAAATCACAAATTCACAAATTTGAAAAGATAAAAAAATTATTTTTAGAGTAAATACAAGTAGATATATATATATATATATATATATATATATATATATATATATATATATATATATATATATATATATATATATAGGGTCCATAGAATTCTTGGCAATCCAAGAATGTTATGAAATCCCATCCAATCGATTATAAGGTGATCCATTAAAACTATTTTTGGATTTGAGATATGTTGGCTATTCGTATGGGAAAAATTATTGTTTGCATTTATTGGGTAAAACATGGGCAATGCCATAGTCAGCCAAATAGCCAAATGCATAGTTCAAAATTCCTACTATTGGTGTGAGTATGAATATTCGCCACTAAATTTTTTCATGAATAATTTAAAATGTGATTAAAACAATTCTCTCACATGTCCCATCATTAAATTGTTACAAGTCTTATTAAATATATGTGGAATCATACACTTTTTCAAGCATACATTTTCCCATGCTCCACCATGTTCCATATGATCCATCACATCTCACATGATCATGGTTATATTATGTTCATCTTCACCCAAATAATCTGAAGGAAAGAATGTAAGGAAAAATATTTCAATGTACATTGTCACATTATGTTTATTCATGAGGTCCTTACACAACGCATTATGTAGTCAGTGAAATGCTTTATATTGTCTTCAACCAATTGTTTATGAGATGATTACAACTACTTGAGCTTCATGTGCTAGTTATAATATAGTTCTTTTTGTAAACTGTTGACAAATTCCTCCAATGTCTAAGTGGGATCAAGTGATTTGTCACACTATGTGCTAAAAGATTCCCACTAGTGGGACATGAAAATGAACAACTTTTAGGTTATGCATGTGTTGTTATCATTTTTAATCTAGCGATTGACAAGAGAAAAGGTCTGAAGTTGGTTATTCAAATTATATAATGTGTAACACCCGCTAAAAACAACCCACTTGAGACCCAAGAACAACATAGGATTAGTTAGGAAAATTATGGAATAATTATTTTTTGTTTAAAAGAGTCTACAACTAGGTTACAAGGAAACAACTATCACTAACAAGTTCCAGAACAATTCTAATCCACTAGAACATATTTTTCTTTTATTAACAATTATTAGAGGTTATAAGGTCAAAAATTTAGGGTTAAATGGTTCAATTAGGTTCAGAGGGAAATTCCTCATCATACCCACCCTCTTATAGGCTTAAAGTTTTAACTTGATTTTTCTCACACTTAACACATTCAAAAATTTCCTGAATCATTCCCATTGGATAGGAAATTTTCTCACCTTTTCAGTGATATAAAGAAGTCCTCCTAACATCTCATATTTTTCGAGTTATGGGTTAGTGGGCCTTAGGGTGAAAATTTTCCCAAAGGGTGGGTTGGCGGGACGTGGGGAGACTTTTGGAACATTTCCTGCACAGGCAAAAAACTAACTTTGTGTCCGCGCACCGTGGGTCTCGCAAGTTCGAAGGGACACGTGGTGTAGTGCCCACTTTCCTTCGACACCTTTTGATTATTATTTTTCGATATTGTCATATGCACTTATGGATATATTATAGTTTTGATATCGCATGTTAGTAGAGATAAGAGATACTAAACTGTTATTGATTTGATTCTTATATAATGCATATGGACTACTGGAGACATTTGATGTTGATATTGATATACTTTTGACATGGTAAATTTATACGTAATTCTGGCATGTGATATGTTTAAGTCATACTGAGTAGATCTTGATGATTGGATTAATGTGATGATCGTTTTGACATGAATAGAAATGTGCTAGAAATTGTAAGTGATATCGTATTTGCATAGATGATAATAATTCATATATAGTTGATTTTAGATTTATACCGCATATTTATGCATGACTATTTTAATGCGGCCACGAGGCCGAAGGAGGTATTCTCTGTTCTACAGGTATATTATATTCACAACAATATCAGGGGAGTGGAGACCAACCACATTGAAATTCGAGAATAATCCAACTAGGGTCACCATGGCAACATTTAATTGTGTGTGTGTTAGAATTATTTGGTTAGGGGAAAATTGTGACCTAGGGGTCATGTGTTGTTTTGTTTTAATTTTCCCTTTCTATTATGTTAGTATGTGTTTTCTTTTAGTAGTGAATTTTTACTTGGTTTATTATTTAGACTCTTGGAATTGTGTTTACCCCTTTTTAGTCATGGGTTGTAGTGTATTAATTAAGTTAATTTGAATTTTTTTTAAACTAATTAAAAGATGTGACCAAAAGGAGTTCATTTATTAGGCTTTATTTACTTTGGATTTTGTGTTGAGTGATGTGTGTTTGAGTTTTGAGCCAAATTTGGAAGCTTGTGGGACAAGTCAAACTTGTCCCACGCCTCTTAAAAGCCCATGCCAACCATACCTATGGGTTGGGAGGTCAAATTTAGGGTCTTTTAGGTGTTTTGGGAGGACGAAAAGGTGAAATATTAATTGCACTTTCTTTCAAAATTTAATTGTCCTTTGGAGGAGTGGGCTTAGATGGAGTGTGTAAGATGCTTGTCATTCCTCAAACCACTCGTTAATGGTACATTGGAATATGAGGTTGACCAAGTGATGTGGAGTGGAGGGAAAATGAGGTGGCATCCTACTTGGAGCCACATCATCCCTCCCTCTCTTTTCTCTATTTATTGAATCATTTTTGCTTGTTTTGGGGTTACATGTTCATTTTTAGTCTCTTGTATTTTTGGAGAGTAGAGGATTTTTAAGGAGTTTGTGGATTTTTGGAGCTTGTTGATACTTGTTGGAATTTTTTTGGAGCTTGTGGATGCTTGCTTGATCTTTGGAGGGGTTTGGAACTTCATACTTGGAACAAGCTCTACCATGGAAAGGTAAGAGCTTCACCTTTGTTTATATTATGTTATTGTTATATGTATGTGTGTATATGTTGTGTTGAATGTTTTTATTTCTTTGAAATGCTTGTTGGGTACGGGTAGAATGGCCTAAGTTGGGAGTGGGAGGAGACTATGTGGATTTTATTTGAGGGAGGCATAAGAGATAATTTTCTTGAGGTGGGAGTTTGGGTTGGGTGCCCACCTAGTATGAGAAATGCTTGCATTTTCTTCTTGTTCTTACTTTGAGGAGCCATAAGAGTTAAGCGAGGCATAAGATTGGATGGAGGGGATAAGGGGTACTTGAGGGAGGCATAAGAGTTGTTAGGGGTATTGTGTTTTGCATTGGAGGCTTTTAGGTGGCACCCATTCCCATTGGGAGGCATAAGTGGCCTCCCCATAGGTCTTACTCTTTTGGATTTCTTGATAAGCCTTGTTATATTGTTGTTTTGATTGATCTCTTCTTGTTGAGTTGTTGTGTTTTTATGTAAATAGAGTGAATGTGAAATTAGTTGTTAAGTATTGTGGAAGCTAGTAGTTGCCATGAGTTGAAATCTTCTCCCATTGTAATGTGGTTGGGGCTCGGGGGCCAATGGAGAGGATGGCTTCTCTTCTCCATTGGGTATCTTGGTTGGGTGGAGAGCGTTTCCTCTCCCCTATTTATTTTTGAATCAAGAAAACTTTTGGAGGAGCTACCTTGTTGGTGTTTGGAGCATTGGAGTCTTGTTGATGGCCATGTAAAACTTCTTGTATTTTACCCACCTAGAGTGGAAGAAATTGTAATAATGTAGTTCATTATTTATCTACAATTTTAGGATGGTTTCCCACATCAAGTGGAGGACATTGTAATGAATTTGTGAAGGGAAGTTGTATTCAAATAGTTGTTATTGATATTGCATTGCATGTGGAAAGAAACAAATAAGAAAAGAAAGAAGAAAGAATGTTATTGTAAAGTTAGTTGCAAATAGAAAAGAAAGATTCGTTTTCATATTATACTTGTATTAGATAGTTAATAAACCTCTTGCTTATTCCTTGGATAATAAAAGGGTGAATTGGAAAATAGTTTGTTACTCTTTTAGTGGAATGACAACCTTCATTTAGTGTGTTGTTCTTGCTCTTGTTTTAGAATATATTAATGGAAATGTTGTTGTAAAATCTCTTGTGGATTGTTAGGAAATTTGTATTATGAAATATTAAATTTCATTGTGTTACTTAAAAGGCATGTATTGGAAAAGTTAGAATATTAGTGCATTTTTCTTGTATTGTTGATGGAAAGAACTTAAGTTTTAAATAGTCTTCGATATGCCAATGAAGTAATTTAAGTTCTAGCTCTAGTATGTTATCCTCATTTAAGAATTTATTGTAAATCCATTGCAAATTATTAAGGGAAATGAAATTAAATCTATTTTAACTCCCGTACAATACCTATTAAATTGTGGAGAAAGAAATTTTAGTGCAAAAGCTCTAAACTTACTAATACCGTTACCTATATTTCATTAATGCTTGATAAGGATACTAATATCGTAAATATTATTCATACTAAAGTAATATTAATATTAATAGATTTATTATTATTAAATTATATTAATATTAATATACTATTAATATTTTTTTATATTAACAAAAGTATGCTAATATAAACTATAGAAAAAGAAATAATATTAATTATATATGTAAATAAACCTACGTATTTATATGTAATTTATAAGAAAAAGTTTATAAAAGTGAAAACTTTTAAAAAGGTAAAATGTGGAAACTTTTATTCATAAAAGTTAAAACTTTTAAAAAGTGAACAAATGGTTAAAGCCACGGTAGTGGGTATTTACCATAGTGGATAATTATCATAGTTTATAACCATAAACCTTTCCACCGCAATTTCTGCTCCACCGTGGCAGTTTAGAACCCCACCCCCTCCAAATTAACAACAATGAACTCACTTTATACCACAATAAAAAAATTAGAAACCTATGTATTTCTTTGTACATACGGCCTGTGCAAAACATAAGACCCGCGGCCTTGGTTTTTCTTCGTTGAAATTATATATATAATTGCTTATATTTTATATTTCGGGTTCACCCATTATAGGAGATAAACAAGAATATTAAATATATATTTATACACATACACACACACACACACACACACACACACACACACACACACACACACACACTTTCTCATACTTAAATGAAAACATGAATCCAAATCTTATCCTTGATGAAAATGGGACAAAAACCCATTTGCCCATTTGGGCATATGCAAGAAAATGAACTAAATAAAAAGAATAAATACTTTTTGAAACCCCAATGAGGGTATAAACCAAATAAGAAGAGAAAAGAAGCATGCTCATTCCTTCAAGAGCTTGCAATGGCCTCCAATGGCCTCCCTTCCACCTCCAACAACCTGCAAAACCAAAGAAAGAAAATGAATCAAATGAAATGAGAAAGAAGCTTTCATAAGGATGCTTTAGGGTTAGATTGTCTATTTTCTAATCAAGGGTCCAAATTTACTCCATCCAAGGGATGAGATTCATCCCTACAAAAATTAGGTGGAGAGTGGGTGAGTGGAAATTACCCTTTTTAATTTAAATGTCTTAATTTTAAAACATGAGTTGACTTTTAAGGGGTCACTTTATGGGGTAAGGGGATGTTTATTCTAACCCCATGTAAAATGGACCTTGTTATTTGTTTGAACCTTGTGGAATTAAATACCTTGGGTATTTAATTATTATATATATTTTTATCCCTTTAACCCTTTATATTTAATTGTGGAATATTTAACTATAATAGGAATTTAATTGTTTATTAAATTAACGCTTAGAGTGAACTAAACCTTGCTTGGACTAAATCTACTTATTAGTCTTAATGTGGGTTTAATAATTTGTTATAATGGAAAGTTTTAATTATTAAATATAATTGACCTTGAAACATTATCGTGACAATTGTAGTTTCAAGCATGTATGCGGGCACAGTTTTCAAAAAAAAATTATTCCATAATTTTTCTAACTAAACCTAGGTTGTTCTTGAGTCTCTTGCGGGCGTTTTAGCGGGCGTTACACATGGAAATTCTCAAGCCAGCGTAGGGAGAGTGGGGTGGCGGGAGATGGTTGGGAAAATTTCTAGCATGGGGCGAAAAGCCAACATTGCACCCGTAAGTCCGCAAGCCGCAAGGGACATGTGGCATCACCTAAGCCAACGCGGAGAAAGTAGGGCAGCAGGGAGAAATTTTGTTTAACACCATGAAGGGCTACGAGGGTAACATTTACCTACACCTCCATCGGCTCCTCATGCCACATGGCCACTTCGATTGGTTGAGGTCGGCGGATCATGGAGAAAACATGGAAAAATTTTCCAAAATTTTCTGAAACATAAAAAGGTAACAGGGACTTGTTCCTCTGCTAATGCATCGTGACACCACATGGCATCACCTGATTGGTCGTGAGGTGGCGGGGAAAACTTGAAATATTTTCCCAAAAATTTCATAAGCTCTAAGGGAAAAATTTTGGCCCGCGGGCCCGCCAAGGAAAGTTTTCCCAATTTTTGACGCCAAAGAAGAAAAAATTTAGAAGGCCATAAATTTTGATAGAGAGCTAAGTTTTGGGAAAATGAGGACTAGTTTATGGAAAGATCTATACGTACTCTTTACATAGAGATAATATTTTTTTTATTTTGATAAAGTTTAAGGGGTCAATTTTAAGAAAACGGCCTACAGGATTTTATACGCATTTAACTGGTAAATTTTAACTTGTGAGATTTATTCAATTTGATCTTCTTCCTCTCTCAACATGTAAAATAGACATGGGGACATGTTCTCATATGTATTTAAGGAAGGATTAAAGATTCAATTTATCGATAGATTTGCAATTTGAACATTTTCATTTCTTAACAAACAAAACGATCAGAAACGGTTTGTTCTGATTTTTCCAAGTTTTGAAATATTTCATTTAAGTTTCTTTGTCTAAATGAATTTTTTTAGGGCCTAATACTTCAATTTAATCATTTAATTTGTTATTTTATTGTTGTAGGTTCGATCTGTGCATTTTTTGTTTAGATAATTGTCAGTTTGAAAGAACAAAACAAAGGGAAAATTTTTAAAGGATCTATTTAATTACTTTCCATATCCCAAGTGTGGAAATTCATTCTAATCCTAGCCTAATACATTTATTTGATTCAATCAAACCATCTACGGGCTAAAATGCAAATTCTGATTTCCAATCTTAACATTTTTTTTTTGAAGAACAGAGCATTATATTTTTCCTCACACGCAATTCTTCTTTTCAATAGAGATTTCAAAACACAATGGATGATCAATTTCAATACAACAATACAGATTGAAAAAGGTAATTCATTCCTTTATTGATTCCAAAATACAACATTACTTGACCTTTCTTCTTTTAGTCCTTCCTGTTGGTCGTCAAATAGGACTTTTAAGAAGAGCAACAGTCAGGGGACAAGAAGTCCCTCCTCTTTAATGGGAGAGGTTCCCTTATTCAGAAATGAACTTATTTACAAATGTACAAGACATGATTTGTTGGTTAAACTTGGATATCATGAAAGTGTTTTCTATGAAGATCATCAATTACAAAAGGACTGAGGAAATGAGAGTACGGGAAAGAGCAGAAAGGCAACATGCAGAATTATAGATATCAGAGTAATTCTTTATGTATGCGAAAGTCACAGTGAATTGAAACAAGATCATTCGTATTGAATAAATAAGATGGAATTTAAAGACACAAAGTTCTGTAAATAACATCTGCTTAGAACACAAAGTTTCTTAGCATAACACAGATTCATTAATCAAGGACACAAAGTTCCTTCTTGGTTATACAAGATCACCGAGCTTGCAAAGTTGAAGAGTATGCAATCGGTAAGACTAACGAGCTTGAGACAAATGATCTTCACAAAGAAAATAAATGAAAACTTAGGAATAACAGAGACCAGATAGACAAAGAATGGAAAAGTCCTTCTGTATTGATTTCTTTGTAATCTATTTACACTTTCAGAAAATATGCCAAGTTCTCCCTTTTTTAGAATGGCGTGGAAAGGCCATTATATAGCTTACAAATCAGTTACTCTTCGTAACCACTTCTTTAACCAAGAACAGTTAAGGACCGCCAATCGCAATACCTTAACTTCTTACAAAGAAAATGGAAAAATAAAGGGAAGAAGAGAAAAGAACAAGGAGAAGAAGACAGGTGGCCAGTCACTGAGAGGGACCCACCGACTTCAAAATCCGCTGCCTGAATTTCTCTAACGCCTCAGCTGATTGCTCTGCCATGAGGGGGATCGCGTGTTGGCCATATACTGCGTCCAAAATCTAAGACATTTCTCCATCTCTTTATCAAACTCGACATGAGTATGATAATCATTGATTGGCTTCTTCAATGGCAGACTCGAGCGGCGAAATTTGTTCCTGTTCCTGAAACTTGATCTTCATATTGATAGCAACAGAGCTGCAACCTAAACTCGGGAAGGAATTACAGAAAAAGGGATACATGCGCAGGGAATTAGGTTGCAAGGGCTCGAGCAAGGATAGCATGGAAGCAAAGGCGAAAAATGCAAAGGAAGGGTGCCCGTTATATAGCCGTTGAGGAGAGAGAAGGGTGATCAATGCTCATTACATTCATATCTATCAGTTTGAAAAAAAAACAACATATTCGGGTAGAGCGGGAAAACTAAGTATGAATGGCATTTGGTTCGCTAGGGACATGTGATACGCGGATCACGCGAAACATGCGGCTCACCCGGTTTGGGCGAAACAGGAGAAGACGACAAATGCATTTTGGGACATTTGGGACGAAAACGCGAAGGACGCGGTTCGGGTGTTTCGGCCGAAAATGGAACAGCTTGCCCGATTTGATTTTGGGACACTTGGAACATGAAAGCGCGAAGGACGCGGTTCGGGTGAATCGGCCGAAAATGGAACAACTTGCACTTTTGACTTGGGACAAAAAGCTCTGAAGTACGCGACTCGGGCGGTTCGGGTGAAAATGTTACAATAGGTCCAGGAGAAGTTTGGGACATTCGGGATGAAAATGCGTGAAGTACGCGGTTCGGGTGTTTCGGCCGAAATTGGAACAACTCGCACAAATTGATTTTGGGACAGTTGGGACGAAAAGTTCCGACGGGCCCGAAAATGGAACAACTTCGGGGATTTCGGCCGATCGGGGAACAGAGCGCACTTTTGAACTTGGGACAGGCGGGACAAAAATGTCCGACAGGCCCGAAATACATACAAAATGACCCAAAACATAGATTTTTTCAATTTCATGACTTTTCTCCTACTACCAGCTTGACAGAAAAGACACTTAAACTCGAAATTTCGAAAGTTCACCTTCTTCAGAGCAGGGGGAATTTTGAGTGTACAACACTTCCAAAACACATATTATATATAGAAAAGAATAATACATTTTCTTCTCACATGTTTCACTTTACCACTTTTCAAACAGGGATTTTGTAGTGAATTTTAAACACATATTTCCAATGGAATAACAATATATGGACAAGACAATACCACTTCCATTAATTTAATTGACTCTTACTACTTCCTTTCCATTTGGTTTCAAAATGCAACATACAAAAAAACACGTATCATTCTTTCACATTCTTTCCAAAATAGAATACAGAGTATAAATCCTTTACATTCCAATATACAACTTACAATCAATACAACATCTTTCCATTACAAAATTTTACAAGTTCATCCACTTCAATTGGGAAAGGTTACAATGAGATTTCATTTCACAAGGGACTGTCAAACTATCTTTTCTCAGCTCCAGAACAACAACATGCATACTCCTCATTCTTCCAATTTGATCACAATAGGAGTAGGGGAAAGGAAATTCTCGCACCCAACCAAGACATCCAATGAAGAGGAGAAGCCATCCTTCTTCATTGGCCCCCGAGCCCAAACCATAGTGCAATAAAAGATGGGATCCAACTCATGGAAATACAAAGCTTCCACAAACATACAAGCAGTATTTTCAAAACGAAGCATAGTCCCAAACAGAATGTAGTTTACAACTACATTAAAACATGAAAAATAATACAAAGGCTTGTATGAGCAAGAAGCTATGGGGGATGTTGCTTATGCCTCCCAAGGGGGAAAATGGGTATCACCACCTATATATATATATATATATATATATATATATATATATATGACTATCATCTCAAACCCTGTCATTACCTTATGCCTCCCCCAAGTACCTCTTATTCCTCACATTTTCTTATGTTTCCCCAACCTCTTATGGCACCCCATAACGAGTAAATAAATGCAAGCTATTTCTTTGTAAGGTGGAACCCAAATCCCAACTCCTCCACCCTTATACCTCCCTAAAACACACTTGTGCCTCCCACAAAATAACCCCATAGTCTTCTTCTACACCATTCCTAGGCCATCTACCCAACAACCCACAAATATACCAAAACATTCACACAAGAGCATTTACATATATACAAGAAGATCATTTCAAGAGCCAAGCTCCTACCTCTCCATGATGGAGTTGTTACAAGTTCCAAACTAACAAGCTTTATCCCAATGCAAGCAATCCAAAACAACCAAGCACAAGCATGCAACAATCTTCCAAAACTTCTCCAAGCAAGAGCTCCCAAAACAACAAGAAAATTCACCCAAAATGAAGTCTCCAAAGTGAAGCAACCCAAAACAAGGCAAGCAATTTGAATTTTATAGAAGAGGGAAGAGAAGAGGATGAGGAGGATCCATGTAGGATGCCACATCACACATCCTCAACCCCAACCCCCAAAATTCAAATTCATTCTCCAATGCATAATAAATAAGTGGGTGAATAATATGACAGTTCACTTACACACTCAAACAAGTTTGCACCCCAAAGGACTGAAATTAAAACATGTAAGAAAAGTGAAATTAAAACCTACAATTTGTTATCCCAAAATGCATAAAAAGGTCTAAATCTAACCCTCCAACCATAGGCAAGGTTGGTATGTAAATTTAAGAGGCATGGGACAAGTTTAACTTGTCCCACAAGCCTCCAAAATCAGCCTCCAAGGACAAATTCGAATTTCCAAGAAGGTGGAGTGTTTCACACTCAAAATTTAACTTACACATCACTTACACATTCTTACAACACTTTAAAACATGGCCAACAACTCTATTAATTACATTCTTATGACATATTTTAATTAATTAACTAAATAATATGATTACTCACAATATTAACACCACATTAAATAAATAATGAAAGGGTAAGTGCACCACATAAAACACATGCAAAAATTAAACAAAAGGGACCAAATAAAATAAAAACATAAAATCCCTTGGTCACATTTAAAGGTGATTCCCCCATGGGAATCCCTAACAAAAATACAAACACACATAACAAATACTAGTTGCCATGGTGACCTTGTTGAATTCATCTAGAATTCCAATGTGGTTGGTCTCCAATCCCCGATGTTTGTTGTGATATTTTAACCTACAAAAAAATACCTCCTTTGGCCTGTGGCCATATCAGAATGTCCAAAATAATATAAATATAATTAAAAATCCAAAATCATCTAGATATATGAATCACAACAACATCAAAGCAATCTAACAATATCATTTACAATTTTACTCAACAAATATATCATCATCCAATAATTTCCATTTCTAGGTTTACTCACAATATCCAAAAATCACAAGTCCGCACAACATCCATAATATAACCATGTCAAATAGTATAACATCGTCAATATCCAAAATGCCTCTAATAATCATCATGCATCATAACTGAATCAAGTCAACAACAATCCATTATCTACATCTATCATCATACTATAATAAGGTCCATAATTATGTCTATAATATAATCAGTAGTATCATGATTAATGTCAAAAGGTGTCTGTACGTACCCAAAATTGTAAGGTACTGTACTGCTGGAACAGTGTAACAAGTGCCCCGATGATGATACAGGTCTCCTCGCAAGGTGTTCGGGATCCGGAAAAGCCCTCGGAGTATGCGTTAACATCCCGCATGCCCCACTTAGCCCCCGCGCCCTTTGTTTTCCCCTTTTTCCCTCTTTCCTTGACCTCTTGATCTTCGGTGGCCACCCCGATCGGGCGGTGGTCCTGTAACCGCCGCCCTACTCAGAGCGGCGGTCCTGTGCGCGTTTTCCAGAATGTTCTTTGACGCGACTCGCATGAAATATCATGATTCACCAGCTTTTCCTTGCCGACTTGAGCATGCATTTATGTTTTTGGTCCCCTGGAATAGTGTTTTTCCTTTGTTTATTGTTTAGGAGTTCAATTTGGTTTTGGTTCTTGGATGTTTGAATTCCTATAAATGCATAGCTTGTGCTGAGGCAAAAGGCCACCATTTTTTGTTAGAGTCTTCTGATTTTCAGTGGTTTGGTCTGTCAGCTTGCTTAGGATTGATAGCATAGTTCATTTCATACTTGGTTAGTATTGTTCAGCTGTTGGTAAGCCACATATCCATCTTGTGCAGGCAGTGTTGTTGTTTCACCCATGGTCTGGAGTTTTTGGTCTGAAGCTTGGCTGGATTTTGAAGTTTGATCTTTGCTCTCATTCCCTCATTTTAGTGTTTTAGTTAGTTAGCTTGTTTAGAAGCCATAGCTTGAATTCACTTGCATATTTGGTTAAATTGCTCAGCTGTTGGTAAGCCATGACCCATCTTGTGCGGCAAAGGTCTTTGTTATCTCATCCCAATCCAGTTAGAAGCTTGCCTCTAAATTTCTCTTTCTTTGTAGATTTGTTTTACCGTGTCTTAGAGTTCTTAGTTCAATTCATTATTTACTCGGTTAGCTTTATTCAAATTGTTGGTAAGCCACATATCCAACTTTGCAAGCGGTGTCTTTATTTTATCCAATCCATTGGAAGCAGAATAGCTTAGGAAGCCATTAAAGTTGCAGGTTTTCTCTTCGTATAGGATAGTTACTGTGTTCGGTCGCTTCATGTTGCATGACTCGCGAGTAAAATCCCGCTAGGAATCGCATAAGCCAAGCTCAGACTCTTGCGCTATCCCTCTCCTACTCGCATTCTCGATCCGCATTCGAGCTGTCCTTGTCCCAAAAGCTACTCTTATCGGTGCTAGCATTACACGCTTTCTCGCATCCACGTGAACACAAAAGAACGAGGAGATCATACCGAGGGACGAGATCACATACACCATCGGATTCGCCACTATTCTCATGGAGTCCGGTTTTACATTTCAAAGTTCTAGTCGATTCATATCGATAGAGTAGTTAATCACTTTATTTCAAGTAAATTCTATTCTCGATATTGCCAGGGAAGTGTGGGGATTGATAGTTTCGAGAAACTATGATTCACTCCTCACTCGAGGTGGGATCGAGAATCTTGCAGAGTAGATTAGAAGGCTATTTTATTTATTTAGAATAATTCTACAAATCACATGTGAAAATAACTACACTCGGTTATCTTGTCTGTTTTAATTATTGTTTAGTTATTATTTCTAGATACGCTTAAAATAGTTTACTTTCCTTAAAATTGTTAAATATTTCATAGAAGAATAAAAGTTATACAGATTAGATTTATTTCACATAGTTTGAATTTGCTTATTCTGACTAGATTTGAATTTTGTTTCAGTATGACAATCACGGGACCTCAAGAGCCTGTGGGAATATATATTTGATCCAATCGTGCCTCAACCAAACCTAGTCACAGCAATAGTTGACATAGACCAAAATCTCAAGATATAAGTATTCGAACAACCACGATTTACAACTCGATCGGTTCTCGTTAAGAGGATTAAATATAGAAGACAACCAAGCACATGTGTTTTTGTCAAGTCAGCCAAACTACAGATTAACCTAGAAAACATCCACATGAATGTAGAAGGGCTCAAAGAGAACAAACATTCGGTTGTGATCCACAGATCCCACAGCCCAACGAGTCCACAGGTCAATCCGATATAGACGCTAGCCTACGTACTTTGGTATTCAGGTCCACTCCACTTCCACCTATCATCATCGAACAACTGTCCTTACTAGATATAGCGGCTAACGAAGCTAGGGAATTCTGGACTAGGCCAGAAAATCATCCATAGAGTCAATTATATTCATCATCCACTATATGACCTTATCGGGAGATATACACGAAACAATCCCAGGTCATTTTCCACGTATTCCGCAACCCATAGATCGAATCACGCCAGAGCTCGATATTGATTGGAGCCTTCGAGCAGTCATCCTTGCTGATCGATCTATCACACCAGTCCAAGTTAGAAGGGCCTTCTTTGCCTTAGATTCACAAATTCCACTAGTGCGTGTCGAAGACATTAGACTGCCTAACTAGTTTTTCTGCATATTCTACCCCCCACCGGCTATCTCGGCACGACCTCGAGAGGTCGGGTACGCGGAAGAGTTACTTGTAGATTCTCACGCTCGCCTGTCGCTTTTCCGGCGTACAAAATTGGTGAACCCGACGTGAAACAAACAACTGTTTCACCTTCTCTTTGAGAAGTTTCAAATCTTCTCTCAATCACCTTCGCTCCTTCCCATTATTCTGCGGGTATTCATATACCCCCGAATATGTCGGGATTCGACGCATATGGCAGACCCCTCCTGGGTCTTGAGGCATACTACACCCAACAGAATAGGCAATCATCACCCTCGCTCTCAGTATGGGGTGACAACTATTCAACTAATCAGTTGTCAACACAAACCCCAAGAATCAGATATAGTTCGTCTTTTCAAACTGAGGAGTTAGATCAACCCCCTCGAACCCAACAAACAGAGCCTTCAGGTTCAAACAATATGACGTTTACCGGAGAATCTGGTTCATCTCCTCAAATGCTACTTAGACCACAAATTAGTAGGCAATCAGATCCATACCTGGTCTTAGATGATGGACAATCAATACGTTATCCTAGGAGTGAACAACGCTCCCGGGGAATGTACCCACCTGTAGGAGGTTTACAAATACAACCCAAAATCTCTTTTCAAGAAAATACCTCTATGCCACTGCATACAGGAAATATTCTGGGAGAAACTTGGCAAGATAGCAATCATTTTATGATAGGATATCACGTACCTTTACAACACCAAGGTATACAACAAACACCGCCAGAAAAATACCGTGACTTCACCAAAAGAAGTCATTTCAACGTTAGTAGAAAGAGTGAGAGGGTTAGAACTTGCTCAAGCAAATCAAAATTCTCCGTTCATACAAACAGGAAGTTCCAATCCTCCATACCACTCTGGCCAAGTAGATCTCCTCACAGGAGTAGGCACGTTAGGCATGCCTCCTCAATTTCCTCAAAAAACGCCAATAAGGCCCACCATCTCTAACACTATTCCTCCGGTCTAGTATCAAATAATCCATTCCTTGATAATACCCCGTCCTATTTAAACATGTACTCTAAATCCCCACAAGGAGATATGTTCTCCTCTCGACATGTTTACTCAAATGCAAGGACCTCCCTATGCCCTCGCTAACGCATACGCCGCACCGTATCAACAACCTATCCCACCACTGCTCCCTCAAAGAACCACCATCAATGGTCGAAAGCTATGCGATAGGGACTTATTCAGAATATCTAAAGGAACCCTTAGACTTCACCATATGAAGCGTCATGCTTCCAATCTCCTCTCCCGATTTGCCCAAGTTCAAGGGTGAGGGAGATCCAAACACGCATATCAAAGCTTACGCTATAGCCATACGAGAATTACTTCCTTGGGATGGGGTTGTTGCTAAAATATTTCACAAAACCTTGGAAGGCATCGCTCTTGATTGGTATTACATAATACCTAAGGCTTCCATCATTCATTTAAACAACTCGTGTCAGAGTTCATCAAAGCCTTTGACATGAACAAACTGTTAGAACAGGAATCAGGGAATTCTTGCATATCAAACAAGAACACAATGAATCTGTCGCCCATTTCATCCAGAGGTGGCGTACAGTTCTTTACTCTTCAGCAAGTGCTCCAAACATGGATCAGATGGAACTATGCGATTTATTCCTTCATTCTCTCAGCAGAGAAGTGAAAGAAGAAGTCCAGAAGTTCCCACTAAGGACTTATGATGAAGTACTTGAGAGCGCTCTGCGAATTGATCAAGCAGCGATAGATAGTGGTCGTAAGACATATGGAACAAACGGGAGGTTAATCACCTCCACCCAAAACACTACAACTACCACAAACTTCATTCAAGGACGCAAAATCCTTAACAAAAATTGTGGGGTAACAACGGATGGGGTAACCGACCAGCCCAAGAGGGTAAATGTTGTTAATGCTCCATTACAAACAAACAACCAACGAAACAACAACTTTACCCCGATAATCAATACAGTGGATTTTAACCATCCACAACAACAACAACAACAATGGAAAAATCCCATACAAGGGCCAAGCCAAAACTCATTTGGTTACCAAAACCAAAGTCAAAACCAGAAACAACAATTCCAAAACTTTAGTCCTAATAGGCAACAATTTGATTGGAATTTTAGGCCACAATACACACCAAACCAACAAAACGGGAATTATAACCCCAATTCTTATTGTGGTTTCCATAAAATTCAGGGTCACGATACTAGAACATGCCGTGACTACAATAAATTTATGCAACGCTTGCCAGAAGAACAAAGACAGTTCTTCACAGACCTGTTTTGGCGGATCCCATCTCATCATCACCAAATACTCTCACAGGGGCAGTTTCTCCTCAGAATGCTCCCCTCAAGATCTTTAATGATCCGCTCCCAAATCATGACAGCAATAGGCTGAATCCAACCGGAACAAACAAAGGTGCAGTGACGGGAAACAATGATCATGAAGCCTCGACTTCATTAAATCCGTCAGTTGCGCCACAGTTGGGAGCTCAACCGAGACCTAAGATAGTCAGTTTGGTAGAATTAGACATGTTGAACTACCTATCGAAGCTATAACAAGAACACGAGAGTATTTCTCTCAACCGAGCCCAAGTCATCTGCCAGAGACAGATAAGAGTCATCAAATAGTTGAAAAACCCATCGGTGCCTATGATTTAATTAGTGACCTAACAAAGACCTTCTCACACATTTCATTTTTGGACTTACTAAAGAACTCTCCCCCTCATAGAGCTGCTCTTTTGGAAGCGTTAGGTCTAGGCCATCTAATTAACATCACTCCACCTCCCGAAACACAAGTAAATCACATAGATTTTGATATCCACCCTTCGGGACAGCCGGACAAGGATGTCGAATTTATCTTCGAAATAAGTAAAATGCCCACAGATGCTGAGATCGCATGCCGAGGTGACCCAGCCTTACACTTACAAGTGTGGGTTTATAATAACTATGTAAAGCGGGCAATGGTTAACGGGGCCGCAGTTAACATAGTCCCTTTCTCTTTCCTCCAAAAACTTGGATATGGAGAAACAAACTGTTCCACTACACGAAATACCTTGAGAGGCTATGATAGCCTTAAAGCCACTTCGATAGGAACTATAATACTGCCGGTCACCTTAGGGCCCAAAACCATCTTGACTGAGTTTTATATTATAGATCGAGAAACTAACTATAATATGATCCTCGGCCAACCTTGGATACATCGAATGAAGGCAATCCCTTCTACTTTATTTCAAGAAGTAAGATTCTTGCATCTGGGAAAGGTATTTGTAGCCAAAGGCGATCCAAAACCTTTCGATTTACACCTATCTGATTTAAAGAAAAGACCAGGGGTGCACTCAAAATTTGAACTTCCAACAAACCAACTTAATAAACCCTCTGACCCAAAGCCAGAGGAAAAGTTGGTACCTACGATGATCTTGAAACTACCAGTGTAGCCAAAACAATTCCAACCCCTAAAGGTAAAACTAAAGAAACAGTATCATTAGGGACTACTGCGAAAATCGTTGAGTTGATAGAACAAGATTCACCAATGTTCTTACCATTCGATTCAGTAGGCATGGGGTTTCCCTAGGTGTTGGTTCCTTGCCAGCAGAGGATCTCTGTATGGTAGAAGTAGAGTGCGCAAACGCAACAGATGCCCCAACATCTATACTCCCGGCTAAGTATTGGACTCTCCATTTCGATGGAGCTAAATGTCGTTATAGAGCGGGGGCAAGTATAATTCTTACTTCACCCGAGGAGAAACTCCTCCCATTTTCTTTTAAGTTAAACTTTGAATGCACAAACAACGGCACTGAGTACGAAGCCCTCCTCCTTGGCCTTACCTTAGCCAAAAGAATTGGTATTGATAACATCAAAGTCCTGGGAGACTCGCAATTAGTGACAAACCAAGTTTCTGAGGTATATGAAACTAAAGCCGAACATTTACAACTCTACAAAAATGTTGTATTAGATTTAAGCAAGGTGTTTAACTTCATATCCATTGAAGCGATCCCGCAAGAGAAAAATCTTCTCGCCGATTCAATAGCAACCTCAGCATCACGTTTTACTCCAAGCAATGAGCTAGAAGATACTCACTTCACAGTATCCATTCATGATGAACCATTGATAAAAACAATGACAAATCCTCTTTCAAGCGGAAGTGAATCTACCATCCTAGACCATGTTGGAAATGATGCGGCTACTTTGGATTACTTAAATGCCTATGCAGCACTACATCTCTCCTATCACATGCTAGATTTATCCCTGATTCCACATTCGTCTTCCTACTTCGGAAATCCTGTAACGGATCTTCCCTCACAAATGGAACCTAGCATATACGCAATAGGAAATGGGGATGATATAGACTTACCTCCAAAGACCACCCGAGTTTGAAGAGGGTAACACCTCTTTGATCGAAGAAACAATCGATGTCAACATCGAGACGAGGAAGATGAACCCGAGAATATTGAAATTAGGTCCTTCGTTAACCCTAAGAAAGTGGAAATACATACTCGGTGTTCTTAAAGAACATCGAAGGCGTTTGCATTTAATTACAAGGAGATGACAGAGTCGCACCCCACATAGTGGTGCACAACCTTGTCACTAGATCAGATGCAAAGCCAATTAAACAAAAGTCAAGACCCATGAAGCCCAAAGTAGCTCTCATGGTAAAAGAGGAGGTAATAAAACTCCTTCAGGTAGGATTCATCAAGCCAGTTGACTACTCCCAATGGGTATCTAACATCATTCCCGTTCTCAAGAAGAACAGAAAGATACGCATTTGCATAGATTTCCGAGACATCAACAAAGCGTGTCCTAAAGACGATTTCCCATTACCATCCATAGATGTTATCGTTGATGCAACAGCTAGTTTTGAACTCTTGTCTCTCATGGATGGATTCTCGGGATACAATCAAATCAGAATATCCGAGCAAGATCAAGCTAAAACCATGTTCATAACTCCTTGGGGAACCTATTGCTACGCTGTTATGCCATTCGGTCTCAAGAATGCCGGTGCTACCTACCAGCGGGCTATGACATACATATTTCATGATCTAATTCATAAAATCGTGGAATCTTACGTGGATGACTTATTGGCCAAAGCCAAGAAGCGTTGTGACCATCCGGAAGTACTCCACGTCATTCTCTCACGCCTAATAGAATACGGAGTCACGCTAAATCCAGAGAAATGCGTCTTTGGTGTAACAGGAGGAAAACTCCTAGGCTATATCATATCGTCACGGGGAATAGATGTGGACCCAACCAAAATTCGGGCTGTCCTCGAAATGGTTCCACCTTCGGACGAATCTGGAATCAGGTCATTTCTCAAAAGCTAGGTGCAATCCGAAGATTCATCCCGGATTTAAGCTTCGCCATTCATCCAATCAACAATTTACTCAAGAAAGACTACAACATTGATTGGACCGAAGATTGCAATGAAGCTTTTGATGCAGTTAAGTGTTTCTTGCTATCACCACCCACACTAATGCCACCTAAGCTAGATCGCCCATTAATTTTGTACTCACGGGCTACCGATGTCTCGTTAGCTTGCATGTTGGCCCAAGAAGATGATAACAAGAGAGAAAGTGCGATTTATTTCATTAGCCGAACACCGCCGACTATGAAACACGCTATACACAGGCAGAACGAGAATGCCTTGCCATAGTCTTTGCTACTAAATGCCTAAGAAATTATATGCTGAATCAAGAAACGAAGGTCATGGTAAAAATAGACCATTTACGAACTTTTCTCACACAAGGGTCCTTATCTAAAAAGGCTGGATGTTTTATAACCTTAATGGGAGAGTTCGAATTAACATTTGTAAATCAGAAGTTAGTTAAAGGAAAAATCATCGCGAATTGGTTAGCTGACAACCCATTAGACGGAGGCGATCTAGTAGATTTAGACTTTTCAGATGAATGCGTATATTACATTGAAACACGACCCGCTATCTCTGAGTGTCCTTGGTACACTGATATCGTTAATTATATCATGGACCATACGTACCCGGAGGTAGTTACACCGCAGCAAAGAAGGCGGTTGCACATAATTGTAGCCAAATATATAATTATAGAGCAAGTTTCTATCGAAAAGCATTCAATGGAATGCTCTTAAGGTGTGTGACACAGAAGAGTCCAAGAGGATTCTCCATGAATCCCACAACGGTATATGTGGAGGCCACTTCGGTGGCCATGCCACCGCTCGAAAAATACATCGAATGGGCTATTTCTGGCCCACTCTAGAACGTGACGTGATAGAGTTTGCACGCAAGTGTCATAAATGTCAAGAATTCTCCCATGAGATCCACATGCCGGCACAAGCTCTGCAACCAATCGCTACTCCATGGCCCTTTTCTACATGGGGTCTAGACTTAATAGGGAAATTATCTCCTCATCCATGAGATCCACCATAATTTTATAATCACGGCAATCGAATATTTTACCAAATGGGTGGAGGCCATGCCTCTTACTACTGTACCTGGTTCTGTAATCGCTAAGTTCATTTTAAACGAAATCATTTGCAGTACGGTGTCCCGCAAATCATTATCTCCGATAATGGAACTTCTTTCAAAAATGAAGAAGTTCATGAACTATGCAATAAATTTAAAATAAGCCATCATACGGCTTCCTTGTATTATCCCCAAGCCAACAGACAGGATGAAGTAACAAACAAAACACTGAAAGCCATTCTCCTTAAAACAGTGAAAGAAAACAAACGAGATTGGCATTTGAAGTTATATCCGGCCTTGTGGGCCCACCGAACCTCAATAAGAACACCAACGGGAGTAACTCCTTTCTCGCTAGTATTTGGGGTAGAAGCAGTTCTCCCGCTTGAGGTCGAAATACCCAGTCTCCGCATTTCACTACAAGGGATTCTGGATGAAGACGCTTACAGAGAAGCACGTCTTTCCCAACTAGAAAGCCTAGATGAAACTAGGTTAGATGCTGAGCAACGGCATAGAGCTTATGCTGACCGAATGTGCCGGAAGTATAACAAGAAGGTTTATGAACGCGATATATACGAAGGTGATCTAGTTCTAAGACTAGACAGCCGGATCGACAAGAAGACCGGTGAAGGAAGGAAATTCCGGCCCAAATGGTTGGGCCCATACCGAGTCATGAAGGACTATGGAAATGGTGCATACCTCTTATGTACATTAGAAGGCGAGGAGTTTAGAGAAAAGTCAATTCCCCGCACCTCAAGCGATTCTACGCATAAGAACTAGCAAAGACCGCCTATATATCTATCTACATTGCACTTTCATATAGATTAGGATCATTTTGTCCACTTGTTCTTACACAAATTGTGATCAAGGAATCTATTCTCAAAGAAATTTATTACAAACTCGTGATGTTTCTGGCATAAAGTTCTTTAATCATACCTCTCCATCTTCGTGTATCATCGAATCATCTTGGAATCTTTTATCAAATAAAATCAGACATGACGAAGTCCTAATGGTAACCATACCAAGATCTGCAAGTTTGTTCTCACTTTGATTTCTTCTTAGGATAGGTGTCTTGCCTATGGTCTATTCTAGAAGCTTCATGGTGTCACATCTATCCCATATACACATCTCTTTGGAAATAAGCATATACTGACATTTTACTCAAAAAGACAAGTCAAAAAGTGATTAAACAGAAAATTTTATTTTTACACATTTCCTTGCCCCACCAACCTTCAATGATGAGCTTCAAGGCGTCTCTTACTAGTGACGTAGGGTTGGGAAAGGATGGAAATTCCCTTACTCGCCTATGCCTTGCCCACGGTGATAAACCCACGCTTCTTACTAGTAGCATGGGGCAAAGTGTAGGGGGTCCTCTTGACAAAGCAAACGTTAAAAGGTCATAAACAAACTATTCAAACTTTGAGTCAAAAATGAATGAATCAGATATTCAAAATTCCAAAAAGAGTTAAAAATCCTAAAAAACCAGATTTTGTCTACTATGTGGCCATCTATGGTCTAAGTCTGGATAAACCGCAAAGCAAGTTGCACCCAAAACTATGAAGTCATTCGGGTGGAGTAAGCTTGTAGTTTTCAATTTGGTTCCACCAAAGCTTCGTCTGTCTTTCATCACTATCATTTCACCATATTTCATAACTTGCGCCCTTCTTGGCTCTTGGTGATGAGCCCTCGCATCTTACTAGTTGCATGGAGTTAGGAGTGGGGCAAGTTAATCTGTTCATCATACTGGTTATTTTCATCACTTTGCCAAAACAAACATGAGGTATCCAAATT
The DNA here is from genome assembly GCA_018340775.1 of Taxus wallichiana var. yunnanensis. Classification (NCBI taxonomy): domain Eukaryota; kingdom Viridiplantae; phylum Streptophyta; class Pinopsida; order Cupressales; family Taxaceae; genus Taxus; species Taxus wallichiana. The sequence goes on from CM031233.1 coordinate 117,503,843, forward strand.
GCTCACAGAAGCTAAGATTTAAGATCACAATATATCTACAATATCATGTATCAGCATCATGAAACACAAAAAGAAAGCAAACATTTGCATCATCTGTTTTCCATTGCATACATTCTAGAAAGCATATAAAACATACATCGTAGTATACACGAAGCAGTTGGAAATAGAAAGGGAAAACACGAGTGACAAGTTTTGATCCAAAACGAATGCATATATATAAATAATCAATGTTTATATACAATGCCATCATGCTCTAGGCATGGTCAAAATGCTCAAAGAGCCCGTGATATACAAAAGAATCTATAGTACAAAGCATACAGGGCCAAGTCGCCTCTCAACCCCTACGCGACCCCTCCGAGGGTGCACGCCCTCGCCTAGGACTCCGGCTATGCCAGCGCTCTGAATGCATGGAGGGCTCAGGGTCTCGAGGAGCAACCGCGGTCTCGCCACGAGAATGGCTCCTCATAAGATGTCGGCTGTTCTATAGCCTGCCAACTCTGTACGGAGAGTCGACACCATCTTGGCCACGTGCCAAACGGGAGCGAAGACGTCAGTATGCCTACCGGCTGTTGAGGGCTCCCCGGCATCTACAGATAGCTCCGCACGGGTCCTATCCATGGGGATCATCAGGGAATCAGTACATACCCTGCGGATCGATCCCGCCACTCGTCAACAGTCTCTGCAAACAAAGAAGAAAAAATGAATTAGAAACTAGGCAAGAGGCTAAAAGATACAAGAGCAAAACACAAGGAGAGATAGCAATTAAAACAAATCCTAAATTAAACAAACATTGAAAAGATGAGAGGATAACTTACTCGGATCACCGGGCCTCCAAGATGGATCGCTGGGGGCAGCACCCACCGCGGATGCCGCTGCCGACTGAGGGGCTGCTCCTGTGGCAGGGGCAACATGTCACCCCACAACTGACTCATCCTCTCCACCATGGCCCTGGGAGAGTGGCTCCTCTGAAGCTAGAGTCTCTCTCTACACTCTGCTCAGCCCTCTCTGCCTGCAAAATATCCTGAGTGTCATGCCACTCAGGATCGCTATCATCCATCTACTCCTCCAACCCTCCCTCTGTAAGCTCCTCGAATCGTATTCGATATCTATAGGGTCATCGCTGCTATGATTAGGACCTACGGCAATCTGAACCAAAGGTGCCCGAGGTGCACCAGCTCTCCCTCTAAGCCCAAACTATCCTCTTGGCTGCAATGGGAGTGCCAGGAGTAATCACTTTGTCCAACCACGGCCTCTAGGCCCCCCTCTAGCCTCGTGAACTGATCTGCAAACTGGTGCCACTGGGGAAGCATGCCCACATATGGAAGGCCAAACTGCTGAGGAACTCTGCCAAAAGGGTGTACCTCCACCCGTCCCACGCGGTCGATAAGCTGCCTTGTGGTGGAGCAGGAGATCAATGTAAGGGTCTCCTCGCCCCATATGCTGGCCATAAGCCGGTACGGTGTCACCTCCATATCTGCTGTAGTAAGGGAGGCAACTGGCTGGTGAGGTGCTCTAAGCACCGACATATCTGACCATCTAGCTGCCCTCACAGCCCCTGGGTCTGCCACCTCTACCCCTCTGCCATAAGGAATAAAATGCTCGTACACCCAACTCATGACTAGAGTCGGGTGGCTCAATGACTGTCCCTGCAAATGGACCACCCTGTATAAGTCATGGTAGGTGGTCCCGAGAATATCTGCGCCCCAGGCATATATCCGGGCATGCCCCTCTATCTGTGCAATGATGGGGGCCCAGCAGTATAGTAAAGTATCCCCTCCCTTGTCCCCGATCAGCCTCGAGGCAAGGATCCCCATGATAGCCTGTCGAAATACGGGGATGGGCAAAGAAGGAATGGATCGAACTCTCACTCCCTTCTTCGACCCCGTAGAGATGGCTGCATCCCCCATGTAGCCTGCCCACTGTGCAATCTATGCTCGAGACCCTGCCGTCTCTAGTGTGAGTCTCCTCCCGATGATCGGGACCCCCAGGATACGGTAGACATCCTCCAAAGTAATGGTCCACTCACCACGGACCCCAGAATCGGAAAGTGTTCCGATCTGCGTCCCAATATGAAAATAAGTCACAAAGTATGTGACTGGATGGTGTGACATGGGGCACGCGTGATATACGCAATATGTCGGCCCTCTGTAATGTATCCTCCTCATCCTGAGAAAGGGCATCCAATACCCCCGAAAGCCAATCACACTCTCTCTCTCGGCTCCATCTGATATACTCCTCCCTCGCCTGCATACACCCAAAAACACACAAAACAGGGCAAGTTAGTATCTGAATAATACCAAGAGAATCATAAAAACATATAGAAGTGCAAGAAAATACAAGTGCAATCTCAAAAAATAAGTTCTTTTGCATTCTGGTGCAAAACCGCCACCCTGAGCAGGGGCGGTTTTGTAACCGCTGCCTTAAGGGCGGCGGTCGTGTAACCACCACCCTGAACAGGGCGGCGGTCATGTAACCGCCGCCCGGCCGCTGTGGTAGCGGTCACGATCTGAAAACCCGCGCAGTTGTTAACCCCAAAAAGCCCAAAATGAGTAAAAATAGACCATTTAAACTAAAAATGGAGCCTACCCAGTAGGCGCCCCCCCTAGGTGGACCTTTTGAACCTAACATTTTCAAAAATAACCCCCCCATCACGACAAATTTAACATTTCAAATTTAAAGGGGGAAAAACACAAAATTGAAGAAAACCAACCTATGATCGGCCGAGGTGGCGTTGCCGCACGTGGAGGCACGATCACGATCTCGCTGCGAACGTTTCGACTCTACTCGCGTGAGAAACCGTCACCGTGGGTCCCAGAGCTCAAAACCAATCAAATCAACTCGCGCAAATGAATAGGAAAATGGGCCCACTTTCATATATATATCGTTCTGTTTCGTTTTAAAATGACTTTTTCACAGGTTTGGAGCGCTGTTGGAGGTAAGTTTCTATCCCCGCACGAATGGTACGTTCTCCTTCCCTATTATTTTAGCGTTTATCTTCCAAGTTATTGCATCTATCTGCACTTGAGTTCTCTTTTCATTTTGCAGGTAGCGGGAATTTCAATGGCGTCATTTCAACACATGGACGAGTAAGGTATAGCTTCTAACTCCCCATTTCGGGACTGCCATACTCGGACCCAACGTTTTATGCCTCTTCATGGCTAAAACGCTTCTCCGAGGGGGCAATATGTACGTACCCAAAATTGTAAGGTATGCAGAACAGTGTAACAAGTGCCCCGATGATGATACAGGTCTCCTCGCAAGGTGTTCGGGATCCGGAAAATCCCTCGGAGTATGCGTTAACATCCCGCATGCCCCACTTAGCCCCCGCGCCCTTTGTTTTCCTCTTTTCCCTCTTTCCTTGGCCTCTTGATCTTGATGGCCACCCGATCGTGGCGGCGGTCCTGTAACCGCCACCCTGCTCAGAGCGGCGGTCCTGTGCGCATTTTCCAGAACGTTCTTTGACGTGACTCGCGTGAAATATCATGATTCACCAGCTTTTCCTTGCCGACTTGAGCATGCATTTATGTTTTTGGTCCCCTAGAATAGTGTTTTTCCTTTGTTTATTGTTTAGGAGTTCAATTTGGTTTTGGTTCTTGGATGTTTGAATTCCTATAAATGCATAGCTTGTGCTGAGGCAAAAGGCCACCATTTTTTGTTAGAGTCTTTTGATTTTCAGTGGTTTGGTCTATCAGCTTGCTTAGGATTGATAGCATAGTTCATTTCATACTTGGTTAGTATTGTTCAGCTGTTGGTAAGCCACATATCCATCTTGTGCAGGCAATGCTGTTGTTTCACCCATGGTCTAGAGTTTTTGGTCTGAAGCTTGGCTGGATTTTGAAGTTTGATCTTTGCTCTCATTCCCTCATTTTAGTGTTTTAGTTAGTTAGCTTTTTTAGAAGCCATAGCTTGAATTCACTTGCATCTTTTGTTAAATTGCTCAGCTGTTGGTAAGCCACAGACCCATCTTGTGCAGGCAGTGCTGTTATCTCATCCCAATCCAGTTAGAAGCTTGCCTCTAAATTTCTCTTTGTTGTAGATTTGTTTTATCGTGTCTTAGAGTTCTTAGTTCAATTCATTATATGCCTGGTTAGCTTTATTCAGCTGTTGGTAAGCCACATATCCAACTTGTGCAAGCAGTGTCTTTATTTTATCCAATCCATTGGAACAGAATAGCTTAGGAAGCCATTAAAGTTGTAGGTTTTGCTCTTCGTATAGGATAGTTACAGGTTCTGGTCACTTCATGTTGCATGACTCGCAGTAAAATCCCGCTAGGAATCACATAAGCCAAGCTCTGTACTCTTGCGCTATCCCTCTCCTACTCGCATTCTCGGTCTGCATTCTGAGCTATCCTTGTCCCAAAAGCTACTCTTATCAAGTCTAGCATTACACGCTTTTCTACATTCACGTGAACACAAAAGAACGAGGAGATCATACTGAGGGGACGAGATCACATACACCATCGGATTCGCCACTATTCTGCGGAGTCCAGGTTTTACATTTCAAAGTTCTAGTCAGATTCATATCAAATAGAGTAGTTAATCACTTTATTTCAGTAAATTCTATTCTCGATATTGCTAGGGAAGCTGTGGGGATTGATAGTTTCTGAGAAACTATGATTCACTCCTCACTTCTGAGGTAGGATCAAGAATCTTGCAGGTAGATTAGACAGGCTATTTTATTTATTTAGAATAATTCTACAAATCGCACAGGAAAATAACTACACTCGGTTATCTTGTCTGTTTTAATTATTGTTTAGTTATTATTTCTAGATACGCTTAAAATAGTTTGTTTTCCTTAAAATTGTTAAATATTTCATAGAAGAATAAAATTTATACAGTTAGATTTATTTCACATAGTTAGAATTTGCTTCGCTACAGCTAGATTTGAATTTTGTTTCGTATGACAATCATGGGACCTCAAGAGCCCAGGGAATATATATTTGAGCCAATCATGCCTCAACCAAACCTAGTCACAGCAATAGTTGACATAGACCAAAATCTCAGGATACAAGTATTCCGAACAACCACAGATTTACAACTGATCAGTTCTCAGTTAAGAGGATTAAATATAGAAGATGACCAAGCACATGCATTTTTGTCAAGTCAGCCAAACTACAAATTAACCTAGAAAACATCCACATGACTGTAGAAGGACTCGAAAGAGAACAAACATTCGGTTGTGATCCACAGATCCCACTGCCCAACGAGTCCATAGGTCAATCCGATATAGACGCTAGCCTACGTACTTTGGTATTCAGGTTCACTCCACTTCCACCTATCATCATTGAACAACTTTCCTTACTAGATATAGTGGCTAACGAAGCTAGGGAATTCTGGACTAGGCCAGAAAATCGTCCATAGAGTCAATTATATTCATCATCCACCATATGACCTTATCGGGAGATATACACGAAACAATCCTGTGTCATTTTCCACGTATTCCGCAACCCATAGATCGAATCATGCCAGAGCTCGATATTGATTAGAGCCTTCGAGCAATCATCCTTGCTGATCGATCTATCACACCAGTCCAAGTTAGAAGGGCATTATTTGCCTTAGATTCACAAATTCCACTAGTGCATGTCGAAGACATTAGACCGCCTAACTAGTTTGTCTCGCATATTCTACCCCCAATTTGTCTTAAAGCACAACCTTGAGAGGTTGGGTACGTGGAAGAGTTACTTTTAGATTCTCATGCTCGCCTTTGTCACTTTTCCGCGTACGGTGTCAAAGGGAAGTGGGCACTACATAATGTTATGAAATAAATATTATTTACTAAAACTAGGATGTCGAGTCACTTAGAAATTGAAAGTGTCAATTATGATGTTGAAATTATTAGAGTATATTATGAGTAGGAAGAGAATTTACTAATCGGGTTGATGTTAAACATATACTCACAAAAATATCACATTATTGTAATTGGGAAACAAAATTGAGCAATAACACATAATTGGAATTAGGGAAACACAATTGAGCAATAACACACAATTGGAATTAGGAAATAGAATTACAGGATAAAATTGAATGGTTGTCATCCACTAATTTCACGTCATGTTCTTTCGATTTCTAGATGGTTTCCCATCCACTTCAGTCGTCATATTACAAGAAGTTGATATCTTTAGAAAAATATGGTAAGGGATGAGCTACATATAGTAGTAGGCAAGGATAACAAGCTTCCCTATCTACATAGGCCACTAAAAGAGTCTCTACATATGTATCAACTTAGTCCCCTCTTACTGTGGACTCCAGTATGGTTAAGTGTGATGTACACAGGCATATGTAGGCTTTTTATCTATAGTCAATGGTGTAAGGAACTTTGCAAAGGCTTCGAGGGAGAGAATAATGTCGATAACAAGGTCGATTCCATGAGACTTTTCGACTAATGCATGAGTGATTACAGTTCCTCAATATCCTTTGAAGACTTCAAATTTGGAACCGCGTGTGGTATTTCCTTGTGTTGCCTCCTCTACTGAGCATGTACATTGTGTGAATAGTTATTCTTTTCGTGGGTACGTTGGCGACCTATAACGACTCCAAAAAACCACACACGAACAACACGGTGAAATACATGATCATTTATTTTATTTTTTTGACTTGCTTGACACATAACATGATGCAACATGTCGTCACCAAGGAAACAACTAACACTTTGTGAACAACTTGATACAAGGATGGCCATAAAGGCAGCACGGAGATGTTCACACCTATCAAGGACAATACATACGTTTTTTTTTTCTTCTTCTTTTGACAAGACAACATGGAAGTCCAACCGCATGACACACTTACATTTAGGGCATCCCATGAGGAAAATTCTTGTTAAATTTTCTTGTTTACTAAAATGTCTCTTAATTCTTAACTTACGTTCTTATAAAATGTCATGTAATGATTCACACAATTCTTTTCACAAGGGAGAACTTTTTTCTTTTCAACTATTGATTAAATAGCTTAAGGCCAAGCTTTCTAAACTAGGATCATCAATTTTATGTCCAAGGCTTTTTATTCTTTTGATTCTAGAACATTTTCCATTTCTTACAAGGTTAATTAAACTTACTCAAGCCACTAACACATGTTCCACACCTCTATTGCACAGGTGAAGGCATAAGCTCCGATTGAGTGGAAAGTACCGCTTAGGGTTCATAACAATAACCTTCTTGTTTAAGGATCAAACTTTGACCTTGCTTAAGAAATATCACCATGAATCAAGGCAAGGGTTAACAGAACAGGACAACAGAATTTAGCTTCAGGGTCACATTGTTTACTATCAGTCTTTTATTGAGGTTAAGAGTTTATCAAGATTGGTTAAATGTTCCATCTAGACTTTACTTAATTAAGTTTGACAAAGGAGAACATTTCAAACGATAGAGAGATATTTAAGGTTTTATTAATCAATTTCCCTCCTACTTATTAAATCCTATCATCTTCTAAAATCTAACCATTGATTTCACCATGAGATCATTTAAGGTTTCACCATAAAAGGATAGTGTTTATTGGTTTGGCTCGGGAAAAAAAAATAAGTAATCATATTTCGTTACAAAAGATAGTTTCCTCTTGATTGTTCCAGGTCTCAAAGGTTATCAAGTAGATCACATCTACATTAATATATTCATATATATAAATTTTAGTTTAACTTTTATCAGGACTATCCAGCTCACTTCATAGTGCTTACAAACTCATTGCTACTATGCCTTAGAAGGATTTACAAGTCAACATTTTAACTCAAGAGCAAAGTTTAACAGTACTCATTTGTGAGACAAAACAAGGTTACATCAATTCATTCCAACATGATGCACAAACCAAAGGGACATACCATCTCTATTGAACCATGACTAGGGAGCAAGAGAGTAATAACATGGGACATGCCCCGCTAGTATTCTAAGGATTAAAATACACTAGAATATCCCGTAACCAAGCGGTAATCAAATTTCATCTTTCACGTGATAACCAAACAAACCAAAGTTTCAACAGTTACAACAACAATACTCTACAATACATTTACTAAGGCACTGACCCTTCTTCTAAAATGTCCAAAGGCCCTTTCCAAATTTTTATAACATAATACTCATTCGTACAAAGGAACATCATAACCAAGATTGATGCAATAATCTACAAGTCTTTCCATCATCTAACCACGTAAGCCATCTGCAACAATTAATAACCTGAGTCAGTTCGTGAGAACTGAGCAAGATAAGACTATACATAGCAACAATAAGCTACTAGCTAACAATACCATGAAAGGAAACATTCTATTTCAAGAAATGGATCAAAGTTCTAACCTCTAACAACCTTTTGAAACAAGATATAATTTTCACCATACCAACTAAGAAGAGAGCCCTATGTTTTAATTATGAACAATATCTCGAAAACCACAAAAGGTTGACAACCAAAATATGCAATACTATGGAATTTATAATGTTAGAACAAAGAGTTGAGAGTATTAGGATTTCAATCATGTAATCCAGTAGAATACGTGATCGGAATCTAATATGTTGCCCATCAATCAACATTCTCTAGGTGAAGTCGAAAGATGAAAACCAGTCACGATCTTAGTCACCAAAAACAAACAATAGTTCAACAATCATTCTAGAAGGCCATAGGCCTAATAGGTTAGAAGTAAACCACGAGGGTAAGAAGAGAGTTCCATCATGTAAACAAAAGGTTAAATGGCTGAAAATATTATATTCAAACTCAAACCATTATTTCTTATCTAACAAGTGACTTCATAGCTTAATAAGGATGAGTGGAAAGGATGAAAAACAAAGAAAATCAATGTCTGGAATAGGTATTGCCTAGCAGCCTACCTACTAGACATAACCAAGACCGGAATAGAGACAAGCCCCATGACTAACCAAGTCCATTAAGCAAGCTAGAATTCTAAACACATCCATTCAATTTTCATAACACTATAAGGCCATAATATTATCAAATTTTACTCTTAAGGAGAGTAGGGTCAAGTGGGGATTCTATCAAAATCATGCCCTTTTAAAACAATAATAACAATCTAAGCGTTCATCCCATTCAGGACCTAACAACATAATCGAAAACACAGAGGTCTAAACCCAAAAAATATATATATAATTGACCCCAAAGTTCTCAGTTTGGGTTTATACAAAAGTGCCAATTTCTAAACTCGTAACAAAAATCAAACTTGCACTTCAACTCGGCTTAGCCCACCAAGACAATGAAATGATACACATATACCCGATTAAGGGTGATTAAAACATTAAGGCTCACTGAGTGAAAGTCTGTAGCGACCACCAAAAGTCACACACACAAACAACACAGTGAAATACAGGATAACTTTTTTTTTTGACTTGCTTGACACATAACATGACGCAACATGTCGTCACCAAGGATACAACTAACACTGTGAACAACTTAATACAAGGATGGCCCTAAAGGCAGCACGGAAAACGTTCACACCTTTCAAGGACAATTTACTATTCACTTGCGAAAGGACATGGCAAAAGACCAACCACATTACATAGTTATAGCTGAAGACATCCCACTGTGAAAATCTTCTTAAGATTACTGATTTACTAGAGACATCTTACAATTCCTAGCTTACGTTCTAGAAGGTTCATGATATGTTTCATACCATTCTTCTTATAGGATTAAGTTTCTTTTCTTTTATATAACTTGAGGACTATCCTAGGATCACCTATAATATGAAAAATTCCTTGATTAATTTGTTTACAAAACCAGGAGGTAAGAAATTCCACAAGGCTATCTATCTAAACCCCCACTACTGAAACTCGTTTCATACCCACATTGCATAAGGAGGCAAGCGTAAGATCAAAAGGAGAGGATTATCGTTAAGGTTCAGAACCCTAATCATCTTTGATCAAGAATTAAAAATTTATCATAGCTTAGACAAGGACTACAAGGTACCATGGTAATGGTTAGAGAGAGAAGATAAATTTATTTTATTATGATCTATTTAGTTATTAACCGGTCTTTTAATGAGTCTTAAGAGTTCAATTGAATTTTGGTAAAAGCTTCATTTAGAAATCATCTTGATTAAGTTAAGTTGGGGATACCGTGGGTTCCCAACATGGAAGCATTATACTTAATGTGTTTTTATTCAAACTCCTGTACTAGATAAGATCTACCGATATCCCCAAAAGCCAACAGTGATATTACTTTTAAAATTAATTAACGTTTCCCAACAAGAGGACAATATTTAATCCATAGCTTAAGGTTAGCAATGGTAGGTATTTTTTTTTACATCGTTAGATAAACACTTTCTTTCCAATTAAAGACTCTTAATTTTATCAACCAAATACAACTTCATTATTATCTTCTTTATTTATTCATCTATGTATTCCTCTTCTTTTATCTTTGATTATCTTTAGAAAAAAAAAGGGTTTTCAACCCACTAAAATATGCCTAGAATAACATTGATACTAGTACCATGGAGGGTTACTAAACCAATAAGCATTATGACCTGAAAGAAGAAATTATCGTTATTTAACAAGAACGCAAACCACGGTTATAACATTTCCATTCAACATGGCACATGAACCAAAGGAGTCAAGAGATTGGATTTCACTTGGGTCAAGAACAAGAAGGTAACAAAATAAGCCAAGCCATGCTACAAAATTTCCATGACTGTAAATGATATCACCAAAAGAATACTCATAACAAGGTCAAGATTGAACATTATTTCTCACAAAGGTAATTTACCAGTTAACCTACAGAAGGACAAGACAACATCATCACGAAATTTCAGAACAACCCAAGGCAAGAGGTCTTCTAAACTCCTTTGCAAGCACTATTACAAAATTTACCTCACATTGGACATTTTTACAAGGAACTTCATAAATTGCACTGATGAAACCTTTACAACTCTTTCCTTTAATCTACTCGCATAATCCATCTGCACAAATACTAGCTGGAATCAGTTCGCGAGAACTGAGCATGTTAAGGCTACTCATTGCAACAGTAAGCTAACATTTAACAATATCAAGAAAGGAAAGTTCTAATTCAAAAATGGATTAAAACACAACCCACAACTCCAAAATTATTCGCATGAGAAAGAAATCTAAACCATCCAGCAAGGAGAAAGTCAAAATACCAAGAAGAAGAATCACATAAATCAAGGCAAGACCTTATGGGTTAGGAACAAGAAGGTCAAGAGTGTTGATATCTCCTTCATGTAATCCTATGGATTACATGATTGGAATCCAAAACTTACTCCATCCAACTAAAGGGGTCCAAGAGAAGACAAAACATACTAATTATGATCGTAGGCATGAAACAAAATGACGTTATCCAAATCTCCTAGGGGGAGGCTTCATAGCAATAATTAGGGTTCGACGCCCTTAAAAGAAAAACAACTATAGTTTCAGTTTTAACCAAGGAGTTTTACCACTACCTTCTTATAGGATTTCTTAAACGTAGTACTAGTTAACAACAAATCCACTCTTCCAAAAGCATACAAATGAGACACAAAAGGGGCCATTATTCTACCAACAAACCTTATCCTAATCGTAAACTTCTCTACATAATATAAGGGAAGACTAAACCCAAAAGTCGTTAATAATTTTTATATATATTTCGACAATGTCAATAAGTATTAAAATAAAAATTGATTTCCTTAACAAGGCCACAAAATGGGACCTTTTAGTAACCAAGTTTGAAGTATAAGATATTCGAGTTCGAAAACAAAGGGATTCGATACGCAGAGGGTAAAACACCAACGATGCCCCAGACTCAAAAGACCCTACCACGAGTGCAAGCACAAAAATAAGAACCAACACACATATCCATCAGGAAGGTTACGCAGTGTAGTCAGGCCTAGAAGTTCTATGAGCTCCTGGCCAATGGTATAGAAGATGGAAATTTTACCCGATCCATGTGGGCTTATCAAGGACATGTCTAGCAAATATCAAATAGATGAACATAATAACCACCTATTATATTATCACTGTAATCAGCTGTCATCTAACAGGAAACGAGTTCACGAGTCCAATACCATGGATTCACCTACAACTTTTGTTTCGGTCCAGCTATTAATAACTTGCTTGCGACCCTTAATAAAATTTGTAGAGATTTCATTCAATAAAACTTACAATGTTTCCCCCTTACTTTAATCAAACAAGAGTTTGAACCAGGTAGTAGGTATAGTAATTTTCTCAACACGTAGAGGCCAAAATAGATGTCGGGTTATTCATCCTCTAGAACTGGGTACAAAAGTCAACCATGTACAGTTCTAAAGCAAAACCCTAATGTCATATTCTAATTAAACAAAAAGTAAGGAATGCCCACAGGCTTAAACAAGTTTTAGAACCCAACGTCACTATTAATGTACCTTTAGCAAAACAGGAGAGCCCTAAACAGGAAATACGTATTCATTCAAGCAAATAGAGATATGAAGGCTTAACCTTCCATATAGTAAGCCTTCAATTACAAAATACCATCACAGAATTCTTTTAAAAGAGAGTCATATAAGCAAACGAAACTCTATAATGTTTCCTTCCCTACGAACTAGACTGCATCACTCAATATTGCAGTAGCCCATTTAGACAAATATGAAATAGAGTAAGCTATAAGAGAGGAAAAGAACATTCCAAGCAAAACCAGCGAACTAGGAACGAGATTTAAAGGAACAACCAACACAATCAGGCAGCGATATAAACAACCACGAAAACATTTAGTCTAGGCGCCATTCAAGAGGAAAGAAAATTCATTTCAAGATACTGAAAGAAGGTAGAAAACTACTACAAAGAGTATAGTTAACATGCCTGATTAGAATTCTTCCAATCCAACAAGCACGTCGACCAGGGCTCGGGCAACAGCAACACAACCTGCGCAACTCCTCTTCCTCAGCCTGCTGAAGGTCCAAACTCTGTTAACGGCCATGCACTTGACTTCATAAAATCAATTGAATAGTCTGAAATGTGCATCTCTGCCCATAGTTCGGTCGGGTCGCATTGACACCCGATTATCATTCCCTCGCTGATCTTCTGGCCTCACCCTATCTCCTCTTCCCAAAGATTGTTGCCATGCATCCCTGGGTTTCTCAGAAGTAGATCCAAAATCCTCCGAACACCGCTCCAAATTAGCCCGTAGGTCAATCCACCAGCCAACATGTCAGTCGAGTTGTCCAGTCAAGTGGGGTTCGTCCCGGACCGCGATTGCCATGAAGAAGGAAATAGAGGCTTCCATTTGCCATATAGTCATAAACAAGCAACTTCTCATCTCTTGCATAGTAGTATGCCTTCAAGCTGACTAGATTCAAATGCCGCAACCTTCCAACAAGTTCCATATGCTGCTCAAAATCCCTTTTACCTGACCCTTGCACCTCCCTTAATCTCTTCACTGCAACAACATTACCATCTTCCAATACGGCTTTATAAGCAGTTCCAAAGCTATTCTTCCCAAGCATTTCAGCCGAAGCTCGAAGAAGATCCTCCAATTCGAACTGTCGAGTTCCCTCAAAGAAAACTAGCTTTCCCCTCTCTGCAGAACTAGATGGATGTTGATATGGGCTTGATGAATACACAATCTTCTCTGTTTCCAATCTCTTTGACGGCTTCCCATCCACCATTTTCTAGAGTATTTTCTCCAGTAATACCAAATGAAAATGCAAGCAATGAGCAATAGAACTGCAAAGTCCCCAACAACAATAGCAATCACAGCACCCCTGCTTAATCTATTGGAGCTCTTCTTTGTATTTTGTGACGATTCAGGCTTTGAACTTGGTGTGGAGGGCACCACGCTAGGATCCTGTGTTACAGGATTGGAATTCACAATACCTCCTGGAGTGGTAGGATTACTGATAATATTCTTACAACTTGGCAATGGATTTCCGCAGAGAACCACATTACTGGCAAAAGCGGAAGCTAGAAACTTAGACAAAGATCCAGGGATGGCCCCTGTGAGATGATTACCGGATGCATTGAAGTCCTAAAGACTGGTAATGTTCAATTGTGCAATTGTACCAGTGAATACATTATTCTCAAGTCTCAGAGTGAGCAGATGGCTTAGAGAATTCAGAGAATATGGTATCTGGCCAGTGAAGAAATTGTTTGAAACATCGAGCCTCCACAGCCGATCCAACAATGAGATAGATGAAGGAAGGGAACCAGAAAAATTACTATATGAGAGAAACAACAATTTCATACTCCTCCACTTGGTAAAATTTGGCATGGTACCATGTAAAGAATTCCCCTTCAGGCTCAAGACTCTCAACTGGTCTAGATCAACTAACGAGTCTATCAGACCTGTGAGGTGAGCATTCTCCAGTACAAGATGAATCACCCTATTGTTTTCACAAAGGTGGATAGCTCAACTAAACTTTATCTCGTCCTTCTACTACAGCTGCAAGATTTTGTAACCACCGATCATGATCGTGGTCACGTGCAACCGTAACATCAGGTTCAAGCACCAATGGTTCCTTGGGATCACCCTGCAGCAGCTGTCGCACTTAACTCTCCCTGGAGGCCACTGATTTTCTGAGGTAAGTTTACTTCTCTACCCTGTAGCTGCTGCATATAGCGAACCACTTCCTCACGGCACTTTCCTGGGAGAAATTTCAGTTCTACGCTCCACTGAAACTACCTGTACAGCATGATTTTGAGGATCCACACCCACCCACGCAACATCAGGGTGATAGACCTTCATTTCACCATCAATGAATCCACTAACCAGAACACGCCAGTGCAAGCTACGCGGCCACCAAGGTTTCTTTGCGTGAGCAGGTCAAAATGAGGTGACAGGGAAAGAAAAAAAAATGCCCAAGAAGAAAATGCGCCCAACACCCACCTGTACGCATTGAAGGAGAATCCAAAAAGAGATTATGGTGAAGAAAAATGACTCCACCGACTCCTCACGCAAGGACAGACATGACAGTCTAAAAAAAATTTGCAGGCTGGGTGGTTGGGAGGAGGCCAAGGTGGCAGTGGAGGCAGGTAGAAAAAAAGAATCCGATGCCCAGCTGGGCATTATAAAGTTAGCCTACCAAAACAATAATTATGAAGCCATCTACAACCAGGAGGTTTAAAAATATTTAAAGAAAGATCAAAGATATGCCTTCTATCAACCCAGGACATATTTTCAGTCCAAAACTTCCTTCTTAACAAGCATATATATTGATCTTCTAATTTCCAAATACCCTAATAATTTGCACAATACACGAAGTGCATAATTACGCTTATCATAAACAAAATAATAATTTAACTGTATATTTTCCTCTAGGGCAATAACATAAAAGGAACCCAATACTAGTCAAAGCTGCAACGTTCCAGGGGCGATTACATACCCAGGTTCACAAAAGAAACAGCGACATTTTTGTAGAAGGAAGTAACTTAAGATTATATATATATATATATATATATATATATATATATATATATATATATATATATATATATATATATATATATATAAGCTGACAAGTTGTTAAAACCAGCGTACCCAGAAGACTCAATTTCTAGCACAGGGTATTTTTATCCTTACAGTACCATTATATATATATATTTCCATATAATTAATCGAAGCATAAACACCGAGAACATTTTTTTATATATATAAATGGGTTTGATCACTTCAACAAGAACAACCAACGGAGGCAAATCCAGAAATAACAAACTATTACCCATATACTGAACACAAATCCACAAAATCACAATTTTATACCAATTTCTAGAAAGGAAATGTTTCATTTTAAGAGGTATGTTAGCTTCTAGCATATTATGTATATGGTTAGTCTATCTTGCCTATTTTAATGCATCCACCAGTCGTGTACATCCAACAGGGACTGCTACAGCCACACGCCCTCCGCTTTATCCTCTGCTTCACTGGTCTTTTCTTGCAATATACCATACCAGGATTCCCTTTTGAAGGCACGACTAGAAGAATGCAATAGGTGGCTGTCCAAACACTAGATTGCTTCAATGCATTTGCTTTGGGGTGGAGTTGAACCGCTTACCACTCGGTCGAGAGCACTTGCGCTAGAAAGCTAAACACCAACCATGGTTTGAAGCTCGAACACAAGACATAATGATTACATCGCTCCTGGCTCTGAAAGGCATCTACCGTATTGATACATAAACCTTTTCCTTCATCAGATTTGGGGACAAGATCAAACTCTCGGTGTAAACATTACGATTGTAGTCAGAAGGTATGATAATTCCAACAGAGACCTTTATGCCTGCCAACTCAGTGACTCGTTGAAGAAGTCCATATCATTGCAAAGCAAAAGTGCTTCATGAATATTCTGATATGAAACAGATCCACCCCTATAAGATCCTCTTCCATGAGTTACATCGCAGAACAAGCAAGGTCTCAGTAGAGAATCTCTGTAATAAATTTCATCGGGTCTCCTGGTAACACTCTCACTGTCACTTAATCGATTTTGATAAAAATATCTTGTAGGAGAATCCAAATTTGAGGATGCAGAGATACAGAACAGAAAACAACCTAGTTGGACAACCTGCCTATTGGAGGCGCTCACGAAGGCTTCTACCAAACTGTAGCATGCCTGTTGCCTGGCTATTTACTGTTGCAGGTAGTTGCTGTGGATCCCCAACAAGAACACACCTTACAGCACCCAATGAAAGTGGAGGTAACACGCCTACATCCCTAGCTTGTTTCCACGCCCCTCCTCCACAAGGAACCAGTCTCCACCTGGACGGAAGCGACTTTCCAAAATGAAAAGGCAAGACAGCTCAACTAAAACTTTATCTCGTTCTTCTACTACAGCTGCAAGATTTTGCAACAATCGATCACGACCGAGGTCGCGTGCAACCGAACATCGGGATCAACACCAACGGTTCCTTGGGATCACCCCGCAAAGAAATTGCGCACTTAACTCTCTCTGGGAGGCCACGATTTTATGGGATAAGTTTACTTCTACCCCAGTAGGCTGCTGCATATAGCCAATCACTTCCTCACGGCACTTTCCTAGGAGAATTTCAGTTCTACGCTCCACTGAAACTGCCTGTGCAGCACGATTTTGAGAAAAATATCTTGAAGGGGGAACCCGAATCTGAGGATGCAGTCGATACTGAACAGACAACAACAAAGTTGGACATTCTGCTTGTTGGAGTGCTCAAACAGGCTTCTACCAACTGTAACCTACCTACCGCCTAGCTAATCCTACTGTTACAGGTTGTTGCCGTGGATTCCTGACCCGAACACACCTCGAGGCACCCAAAGAAAAGTGGAGGTAATGCGCCTGCGACTGTAGCTTCATCTAAAACCGCCATATCAAACCCACGCAATGCGCCGCGATGATCAAAGTGACTCGTTGAATAATTCCATATCATTGAAAAGTAAAAGCGCTTCATGAATATTCTGATATGAAACAGATCCACCCCTATAAGATCCTCTTCCATGAGTTACATCGCAGAACAAGCAAGGTCTCGGTAGAGAATCAGAATTCCACCCAAATAATCCACACACGAACAACACGGTGAAATACGGGATAACTTTTTTTTTTTTTTTACTTGCTTGACACATAACATGATGCAACATGTCATCACCAAGTATACAACTAACATTGTGAACAACTTGATACAAGGATGGCCATAGAGGCAACACGGAAACATTCACACATATCAAGGACAATTTACTTTTCTTTTGACAAGACAACATAGAAGTACAATCACAGGACACACTTACGGTTAGGGCCAACCAAAAGGAGATATTCTTGAGGGTTATTTATTTTAAAAGGACATCTTGCAATTCTTAGCTTATGTTTTCAAGGAGGCTCAAGATATGATCCGTATAATTCGACTTGCCAAGCCAAGATTATTCCTTTGACATTGAGTAATTATCTTTAAATCTTCTCTATTATGACATTTATTTACTTAATTTGTTTATCAAGAAAAAGGAGTATTTAAATTCCACAAGGCCATCTGCTCACCACTAACGCTACTAAGATTCGTTCTTGCTCACAAGACAACATGGTTTTAAGTTCAACACACTTAAGAGAAGAGATACAAGGTGCCTTGAAAAAGGGTTAGAGGGAGAAGGTCGAGATGAAACATTTTTAGGACCTCATTAGTTATTGCCAGTATTAAATTGAAGCTAGGGCTCTTAACCAGATTTAACAACAACTTTACTTAGGCTTCAGTTAAAAGTATTAACAAGGAGTAAAAATTTACTTTCCAAATGGCTGAGAGATAGATTGTGTAGTTTCAAAATTGTTTTCTCTGTTTATTAAATCTTATTATCTTCCAGAACTAACCATAGATTTCCTTTAAGTTCGTTTAAGAATTCCACCATGAAAGGGATAGTGTTCATTAATGTCATTTAGGGGTGTCAAGTTAAAAAGTTTACTCTACAATGATAGTCTTGCCCTTGGTTACTTAAAGAATTTCTTACTCTCAAGTTGGTGACCCTTATGTTACTTTATTTGAATACAAATTTTAATTTAAGTTCTAGAAGTATTAACAATCCCATGTTAGTTTACTTATGACGCTTTATTACTAAGTCATATCAAGGTTTAACTCAAAATTTATTCTCAAGGCAAGGTTGTAAAGCAACACTCATTTACAAGAACAAAACAAGATTACATCAATTCTTAAAATACTGATACTCCAACAAAGTCACTTAACAACAATAACCAAATTTTCTTATAATTTCAATGATGGTCAACCAATACAAGGTTTCCAAAGTTCAGATGACAAAGTCCACAATACATTATACTGAGACATTAATCCTATTTTAAACTTTCCACTGGACGTTAACAAAAGTTGAACAACATAAAAGGTTTCGAGCAAGGGATCTTCTCAACTGAGGTTGATGACAAAAGTCTACAAATCTATCCCTCATCTACACGCAAAATCCATCTGCAGCAAATTTTCTACAAGAGTCAGTTCACGAGAACTGAGCAAGATAAGGCTACACAAAACCACCATAACTATTATCTAACAATATCACAAAAAGGAAGCACTTTATTACAAGAATTGGTTCAAACCTCTAAACACTATTAACACATCAAGTTATAATAAGGTTTATAACATGTCAACCAAAGAAGGAGAAGACCTTGTACTTCAGTTAGGAGAAAATGCAACGAAAGTAACAATCATATGAGAATGGCCCTTGGCCCTATAAGGAGAAAACAAACAATCTAGCAAAAACAGTGTCCCCATCAAGTAAGTAATTAAACAATAATTACAAGATTGAGAATTGATCTATATACCAGTCATCTAGAAATTTATCAAAGGAACCAAACGCATAGGCTAAAATAATATTTTTCCAAGAGAACAAGAGTTGATCGGCCCAAGAAAGGAGAAACACGGGTTTCAGAAATTAACACAAAAAGCCATGTATAAATGAGTTTCAAACCGGAAATCAAATAGAGTAAACACACAACATAAGTTTCGAGGCGAAGGCATAGTATACTAGTTTTGACCATTAACTACAAATAGATTTACCAATCATCCAGGAAGGGTCAAAGTCTTACAGGCGAGTAGCAAGCATGCGAGAGAAGAAGGGGGTTCCGTCACACAAGAGTATACAATAATGTCATCAACAAATTTTATAACACTAAGGATTTGCAAACCTCCACTACAATACTAATGTTTGGTTAATTTAAAATAAATTACACATATCCCAAAACAACCAAATTTTACGGCAACCCTTGGTAACGCAGTCAACCGTCGCACAAATAGATACAAACATAATTTCTAAGTGACTTTATCAAAACAAAACCTTCCGTTATGAATTCATAAGATTATCACACGAAAGCTGAGTTTTTTTTTCGAAGGTCAATCACACTTAAGGAAATCTCCATCACAAACTATTACAATAATTACGTGCATAAAAATTGACCAATGTTAATTAGTAGCGTTAACATTACAAGGAAAATAATAATGCCGAGTTAGGAAAAACAGAAGTGCGCCATCAACAATAATTCTGAGAGGGGGATTAGACAAGAACTATTCCAGTGTCAACGAGGTACTAGATTCACACAAAGAACCTCGAGCTTAGTTGATCCGTAAGGCTAGTTATGGTTCTAGTTGCAACGGATGGTTAAGGTATTTCCTAAGGATGGCCTTAAAATTCTATAAACAAGATGAAAGATAGTATAAGAGTCTACACCCGTGAGGCGGAAAACACACTGCACACAACCCTTTCATTCAAAAAGTTTAATACCGAAACTCAAGCTAGTTAGCCCCAAGCCTTGATCACACAATCCTACAACCTTTCTTTCTCGATGCCAAAAGGTTATCAAAGGGACTTGCGAAGGAGCTAAAAAAATGTCAAAATGGGTGCTAGGGAGAAGCTTCACAGTTATCGTAACTTACTTCCATGATATCGAAATATACTAGTTAATCAACATAACAACTTGCAACTCAATCGCAGAGAAGAATTAATACATAAACAAACAGATGAAGTTCTATCATTCGATTAAGGGAAACATAACATTCAGAGGAGAGGGCACACGCATCCTTTCGACCCACATACTATCAACGATAAAAGCTAAAATGAGGAGAAACAAGCAAAAAGGGAAATCTCCCATCATGACATCTAACTGACAAATCAATGCAAGGAAAAAGTGGTTCAATTTCGCAATAATTGTAAATATAATAGCAGTAGAAAGGTGTAGAAATATCTTGCCTATTTCTCCAGCTTCAATAGGTCGTACAGACTCCACACGGGCCAGCATAAAAACAATAGCATGAGACAAGGATGTGAGTACTGCTGCTGGCGATGTCAAAGGGCCAAATGTGATAACTGGATAGACAGATGGGGCAGAAAATTTAACAGTTGAGTCCTTTCACAAATCCACCTCACACCGCCTCGTAGTGTCAGCTAGAATCCCATAAGCTTCCCCATTTGGAAAAACAGCCAACACCCATGGGTGGGACTGATATAGAGATGTCGTACTATCACCATAACCCCAAGCATCAGTGTTCCACGTAAAGACACGCTTTCTGTTCGCTCGAGGGAACCACTACCTTCTCCAGTGCCATATAAAGAAGAGCCATGAGGGAGCTCATTGGTGACAACTTGTTGGCCATGCACGCACTCACAAGATGGAATATAAATATGGCACCCCGACATCCAAACATAGGTTGGTAGAATAGATGAATATACTTCAACTTGTAATAGAGAAGATATGTTGTACATAATGTCACTTGGGCTGCATATGTCACAAAATATTTCACTTTGTTGACTTTACTAATAACTATTTTCATATTATTGTCAACCGCAAAGACAATAAATCGAATCACCAAACAATTGCATTGATGTTCTTTGGTAGACATACTTCAACGATCTACCATTACTTTTGAGGATCGACTGCTCACCAAAGCTTTACTATGCCCATAGGGGTCAACATGATCCTCCGTGAGAAAATATCGCAATGCTTCATTGCCATTAACAATCTCCTTTCCCGCATACACAACATTATATGTGCTTGTATATATAAGTCTCCTCACACCATACTTAACGCAGGCATCCAATACAAGGCAAGTTCCATGATTTGAAGCTCGGACACAAGACATAATGATTACATCACGCTCCTGGCTCTGAAAGGCATCAACCGTAGTGATATATAAACCTTTTCCTTCATCAGATTTGAGGACAACATCAAACTCTCGGTGCAAACATTTCAGCTGTAGCTTGAAAGTGTGATAATTTCAACAGAGATGTCTCCAGCATAGATCAAGGGCACAAAATCAGACCCCAACGCCTTTCTACTGTACAAAGACACTCCCCTGAAGATTTTCCATTACCCAAAATAATGTTTGTAGGGAAATCCCTGTCTAAAGTCCTCGCCCCCAAGCTGTTGTCACCCACAAAGTGCTTGGCACGAGCTGCAACATTTCTCTGTCCAGCTACATAAGGAATCCCCTTGGTAGCATTAACAGGAGGTGCCCCCTGCAGACCAAAGATGATTTCTGTCATGGCTTTCACAATGGTTGGCTCCTCACTGGAGCTCTCGTAGCACCGGCCCCATCTGGGATCTCAGCAGACAGCAATACAAGGAGCAAATGCATAGGGAATGCCCGTTGCTTTGATTTCCAGAGCGGTAGCTACACCGATTCTTTTCACCAGATCAGGATCCCTGGTTGCACCTAAGCCAACATTGTGAGGGAAAATAGTAGCCCCATAGACATTGTTGAGACCATGCACACCATCAATGCCATATATCATTGGGATCTGAAGCCTGGTGGACATGGCACCCTTCTGAAACTCGTTTACCATGCTGACCCAATCTGCAGGGCTTGCCTTGGGTGCAGGAACACTTCCTCCACCGCTAAGCACGCCCCCACTGTAGTATTGTTTCATGACATCCGTAGAGGCGACCGTTCTTTCAGTCTGGGTCATCTGTCCAAACTTCTCTTCTAGTGTCATTCGTCTCAGCAAGTCTTCGGCCCGAGCGATTACAGGCTGTGATGGGTCTTTGTATTGAACATACTCTGCTTCTACCCATACAAATGCAAAGCACAACAACAGGATTACCTGCACCTGACTCCATTTACACTTCATTTCTTATTGCAGGCTTTAAAAATCTTTCGAAACACACCGACTGTACTGATCTCTGTGTTTTCACCATTTTCAAAACTTGCCAGATTGCATTATGGAAGGCGCATTCTACACGGTAGCATTTGACTCAAAACCATTACGTAGTGCATAGCCATGGATCTCCTGGTAACACTCTTACTGTCACTTAATCGATTTGATACAAAATAACTTGAAGGAGAATCCCGAATTTGAGGATGCAGTCGAACTGAATAGATAACAACATAGTGGACAACCTGCTCGTTGGAAGCACTCAAAACACTTCTGCTACAGCTGCAAGATTTTGCAACAACTGATCTCCACTGTGGTCGCGTGCAACCAGAACATCAGGATCAACACCAACGGTTCCTTGGGCTCACCCTGTAGCAGCTGTCGCACCCAGCTCTCTCTGGGCCACGGATTTTCTGAGATAAGTTTACTTCTCTACCCTGTAGCTGCTGCATATCACCAAAAACTTCCTCACAGCACTTTCCGAGGAGAATTTCAGATCTGCGCTCCACTGAAGCTGCCTGTACAGACGATTTTTGGAGACCCACGCCCACCTGTACGCATTTAAGGAGGATCAGAACGAGATCATGGTGAAGAAAATGGGACTCCACCCACTCCCGTCTCCCTCACGCAAGGACAAATAAGAAAACGAGGCAACCAAAGACAAATCGGCCAAGGTGGCGGTGGAGGGAGTGGAAGAGATGGAAAACGACGCCAACGGGCATTACATGAGAATCTCGTAATAAATTTCATTGGGTCTCCTTGTAACACTCTCACTGTCACTTAATCGATTTTGATAAAAATATCTTGTAGGAGAATCCAAATTTGAGGATGCAGAGATACAGAATAGAAAACAACCTAGTTGGACAACCTGCCTGTTGGAGGCGCTCACGAAGGCTTCTACCAAACTGTAGCATGCTTGTTGCCTGGCTATTTACTGTTGCAGCAGATTCTTGTGGATCCCCAACAAGAACACACCTTACAGCACCCAATGAAAGTGGAGGTAACACGCCTACATCCCTAGCTTGTTTCCACGCCCCTCCTCCACAAGGAACCAGTCTCCACCTGGATGGAAGCGACTTTCCAAAATGAAAAGGCAAGACAGCTCAACTAAAACTTTATCTCGTTCTTCTACTACACTTGCAAGATTTTGCAACAACCGATCACGACCGAGGTCAGGCGTGCAATAAGAACATCGGGATCAACACCAACGGTTCCTTGGGATGGCCTGCAAAGAAATTGCCGCACTTAACTCTCTCTGGAGGCCAGCGATTTTCTCGGGATAAGTTTACTTCTCTACCCTATAGCTGCTGCATAAAGCCAAGCACTTCCTCACGGCACTTTCCTAGGAGAATTTCAGTTCTACGCTCCACCGAAAACCGCTTATTACAAAGACGATTTTGAGAAAAACTATCTTGAAGGGGGAACCCGAATCGAGGATGCAATGATCATCGAATGCAGACAACAACAAAGTTGGACAACCTACTTGTTGGAGTGCTCAAACAGCTTTACCAATCAGAACCTGCCGCGCCTAGCTAATCCTCTTGTTGCAGTCAAGAATTTGTTTCAGTGGATTCTGACCCGAACACACCTCGAGGCACCCAAAGAAAAGTGGAGGTAACGCGCCTACGACTGTAGCTTCATCTAAAACCGCCATATCAAACCCACGCGGCCAGCAGGGGGGAAAGACAGGAAGAAGAACAAAAACGCCATGACAGAGATTTTGCTGGCCTCTCTGCCCACGCGACCAGGAAGAACACCTCTCACACGCCACACGCAGTCCAAGAAAAACACGCCCAACACTCCACCTCAACGCATTCAAGAAGGAAATCAACAAAAAAGATCATGGTGAAGAAAAACGACTCCACCGACTCCTCACGCAAGGACAGACATGACAGTCTTAAAAGTTGGCAGGTTGGGTGGTTGGGAGGAGGCCAAGGTGGCAGTGGAGGCAGGTAGAAAAGGAATCCGATGCCAGTGGGGCATTACATTCTCCTCCCCTTAAGAAAGCATCATCCTTGATGCAACATAACACAACGGAAAAGAAATGGTTCGCAACCAAAACAGTACAAGAGAAAGTAAACTTTATGGTTTAAAATTTTAGTTGATTAAAGTACGGCCACAGGGTAGCCTTAGGAACATTTGGTAGAAATTTTAACTTTCAATGTTCTGTGAAGATTGGCAGTTCTTTCTTGTTCATCATTTCATTAGTCTCTTTCCATTATCATTATTTCTAGTTTTAGTTTCTTTTTTTAAAAATATCATCATTGAAGAGTTTTGATTTATTCCTTATTGTGGGTGCCCAACATGAACTGCTAACACAACACCCTATCGGGTTCACAAGACCCTATGGATTCACAAGCACACAAGTATATACTTCAAGATTGTATTACACCACAAAAGGTTACTCAAATACGGAATAGAATAGGCACAGTCCACATAACGTAGTACTCGTCACACATCAATGACTGACACACAAAATACTCAAACAAAAGAGTACTATAATCCACCAGACATTCCCTCAATTTGCATCAAAGAAAAACTCACATAACACCAAACCATGCTACATGTACATAGTGTCCACAAGGGAATCAATGACATAACCACAACATCACAACACATATCCATCTGACATGAGTAACACATACATCAAAATACCACTACCAACACATCACAATAACTCAACGTATATCCTGAAACATCAACCATACACACAAACTCTTATGCCTCCCTCAAACTCTTATGCCTCCCTCTTATGCCTCCTCAAACTCTTATGCCTCCCTCAAACTCTTATGCCTCCCTCAAGGAGGCCGGTTGACCCTATGGTCCAAGACACATAGAGTTCGAACACTCCTAACCCAAGTGACATAATAACGCGTGGTTCAACAACCCGCTAGTTATATGTACTCCTTGGGGCGTACCCCCATACAACGAAGCGGGTCCATAGGTCCAACCAATCCATGGTGCATCCTATGACCCTATTCCACACATCACGACAATAGAACCAGCACAACAATCCAATCCAAAGTGCCAAGTGGCAAAGTACAAGCCTTGGGCAAGGCGGTAAGAATTCCAAATTTAAAAGAAGACCCCAAATCAAGCTAAATAAATGGCCAAATAGCCATAGTTAGTATCAAAATCCCCATGTTAGTGCCACAAACCAAGGAAATGCCCAAAATTGTAAAGCATGGCAATCAAGAAAAGCTGCTGGTCCTTACAAAATAAGGTAAAAAGCTCAATTTACGAATAAAATCAACTTATAATAATGTCACATTACGATAACTGTGTGGCTTTATCTAGCCACCAAAGGGGTACTCAACGAGTTCCTAGCACTCGGAACATCGAGCCTCAGCTCGTAAAATACGTATCAATAATACAACTGTCATCACCTCCATCTGAATCATCCCACCACCACTTCGACAAGGCTAAACATAGTCATAGTTGCACTTAGGTTGCGTACATACAACCACATAGGGAGAGAGGAAAGAATCACATGTTATCTACTAAACCAATTTTTGGCTCTAGTTATTGACCCATGGTACACCATTCCTCACTCTCAACATACACTTCTACCAATTTCCCTCAGGATCGGTTAGCGTAAGGTTCACAACATAACATACAACAACATCACTAACATAACGGTGGCACACACATAACTACCATAACGTCCTACATATGGTACGTATACAGGGTAGATCACGATCATACATTCACTGAGTGTAACACATCACTTTACCACTTTCTGCACCCAAAGTGCAATCACCATACGATAGGGTTCATACACTCACCGTATGACCCCAAATCACAACATGAAGCATTACATATTTTCACAAGTCATACATACGATGAACATAGTACATCTCAACATAACATCCATTGCTACATAACAAGGTGGTACACACATTTCTTCAAAACATGGTAAAAACATCATGATACAACTCATTTCTTTTAACATCAATCTAGTCATACAACACATTGATACACCCACATATCACAATATGTCACAATGCTCCAACACTACGTCATCCACATTATACTTCTTTTCACACGTCACAAACAGTAATTCACACGTGAACTCTTCATAGAATCCACAAGAAGGAGAGAGAATACTCCCATCCCCAACATATCAACATGATCACAACACGCACAAGGTGACATACACATCATGTGCATTCACAATAACACAATTACGACATTAATCACATCACGTTTAAAGCACATTACTCTTCCAATATCTACCACCATCATGCAACATCATCATCTCCATGAAACAACATCATGTAACACCATCACCATCATGTAACATCACCATACAACACCAATCCGGCCCATAGGTTCGAGAGCATGAACCTATGCTCTGATACCAAGTGTAACGACCCAAAAACCACACACGAACAACACGGTGAAATACAGGATAATTTATTTTTTTTTTTTGACTTGCTTGACACATAACACGACGCAACATGTCGTCACCAAGGAAACAACTAACACTGTGAACAACTTGATACAAGGATGGCCATAAAGGCAGCACGGAGACGTTCACACCTATCAAGGACAATACATACGTTTTTTTTTTTTTTTTTTTCTTCTTTTTGACAAGACAACATGGAAGTCCAACCACATGACACACTTACATTTAGGGCATCCCATGAGGAAAATTCTTGTTAAATTTTCTTGTTTACTAAAATGTCTCTTAATTCTTAACTTACGTTCTTATAAAATTTCATGTAATGATTCACACAATTCTTTTCACAAGGGAGAACTTCTTTCTTTTCAACTATTGACTAAATAGCTTAAGGCCAAGCTTTCTAAACTAGGATCATCAATTTTATGTCCAAGGCTTTTTATTCATTTGATTTTAGAACATTTTCCATTTCTTACAAGGTTAATTAAACTTACTCAAGCCACTAACACATGTTCCACACCTCTATTGCACAGGTGAAGGCATAAGCTCCGATTGAGTGGAAAGTACCGCTTAGGGTTCATAACAATAACCTTCTTGTTTAAGGATCAAACTTTGACCTTGCTTAAGAAATATCACCATGAATCAAGGCAAGGGTTAGAGACGGGACAGACAATTTAGCTTCAGGGTCACATTGTTTACTATCAGTCTTTTATTGAGGTTAAGAGTTTATCAAGATTGGTTAAATGTTCCATCTAGACTTTACTTAATTAAGTTTGACAAAGGAGAACATTTCAAACGATAGAGAGATATTTAAGGTTTTATTAATCAATTTCCTCCTACTTATTAAATCCTATCATCTTCTAAAATCTAACCATTGATTTCACCATGAGATCATTTAAGGTTTCACCATAAAAGGATAGTGTTTATTGGTTTGGCTCGGGAAAAAAATAAGTAATCATATTTCGTTACAAAAGATAGTTTCCTCTTGATTGTTCCAGGTCTCAAAGGTTATCAAGTAGATCACATCTACATTAATATATTCATATATATAAATTTTAGTTTCACTTTTATCAGGACTATCCAGCTCACTTCATAGTGCTTACAAACTCATTGCTACTATGCCTTAGAAGGATTTACAAGTCAACATTTTAACTCAAGAGCAAATTTTAACAGTACTCGTTTGCGAGACAAAACAAGGTTACATCAATTCATTCCAACATGATGCACAAACCAAAGGGACATACCATCTCTATTGAACCATGACTAGGGAGCAAGAGAGTAATAACATGGGACATACCATCTCTATTGAACCATGACTAGGGAGCAAGAGAGTAATAACATGGGACATGCCCCGCTAGTATTCTAAGGATTAAAATACACTAGAATATCCCGTAACCAAGCGGTAATCAAATTTCATCTTTCACGTGATAACCAAACAAACCAAAGTTTCAACAGTTACAACAACAATACTCTACAATACATTTACTAAGGCACTGACCCTTCTTCTAAAATGTCCAAAGGCCCTTTCCAAATTTTTATAACATAATACTCATTCGTACAAAGGAACATCATAACCAAGATTGATGCAATAATCTACAAGTCTTTCCATCATCTAACCACGTAAGCCATCTGCAACAATTAATAACCTGAGTCAGTTCGCGAGAACTGAGCAAGATAAGACTATACATAGCAACAATAAGCTACTAGCTAACAATACCATGAAAGGAAACATTCTATTTCAAGAAATGGATCAAAGTTCTAACCTCTAACAACCTTTTGAAACAAGATATAATTTTCACCATACCAACTAAGAAGAGAGCCCTATGTTTTAATTATGAACAATATCTCGAAAACCACAAAAGGTTGACAACCAAAATATGCAATACTATGGAATTTATAATGTTAGAACAAAGAGTTGAGAGTATTAGGATTTCAATCATGTAATCCAGTAGAATACGTGATCGGAATCTAATATGCTGCCCATCAATCAACATTCTCTAGGTGAAGTCGAAAGATGAAAACCAGTCACGATCTTAGTCACCAAAAACAAACAATAGTTCAACAATCATTCTAGAAGGCCATAGGCCTAATAGGTTAGAAGTAAACCACGAGGGTAAGAAGAGAGTTCCATCATGTAAACAAAAGGTTAAATGGCTGAAAATATTATATTCAAACTCAAACCATTATTTCTTATCTAACAAGTGACTTCATAGCTTAATAAGGATGAGTGGAAAGGATGAAAAACAAAGAAAATCAATGTCTGGAATAGGTATTGCCTAGCAGCCTACCTACTAGACATAACCAAGACCGGAATAGAGACAAGCCCCATGACTAACCAAGTCCATTAAGCAAGCTAGAATTCTAAACACATCCATTCAATTTTCATAACACTATAAGGCCATAATATTATCAAATTTTACTCTTAAGGAGAGTAGGGTCAAGTGGGGATTCTATCAAAATCATGCCCTTTTAAAACAATAATAACAATCTAAGCGTTCATCCCATTCAGGACCTAACAACATAATCGAAAACACAGAGGTCTAAACCCAAAAATATATATATAATTGACCCCAAAGTTCTCAGTTTGGGTTTATACAAAAGTGCCAATTTCTAAACTCGTAACAAAAATTAAACTTGCACTTCAACTCGGCTTAGCCCACCAAGACAACGAAATGATACACATATACCCGATTAAGGGTGATTAAAACATTAAGGCTCACTGAGTGAAAGTCGGCCTACCAAAACAATAATTATGAAGCCATACAACCCAGGAGGTTTAAAAATATTTAAAGCAAGATCAAAGATATGCCTTCTATCAACCCAGGACATATTTTCGGTCCAAAACTTCCTTCTTAACAAGCATATATATTGATCTTCTAATTTCCAAATACCCTAATAATTTGCACAATACACGAAGTGCATAATTACGCTTATCATAAACAAAATAATAATTTAACTGTATATTTTCCTCTAGGGCAATAACATAAAAGGAACCCAATACTAGTCAAAGCTGCAACGTTCCAGGGGCGATTACATACCCAGGTTCACAAAAGAAACAACGACATTTTTGTAGAAGGAAGTAACTTAAGATTATATATATATATATATATATATATATATATATATATATAAGCCGACAAGTTGTTAAAACCAGCGTACCCAGAAGACTCAATTTCTAGCACAGGGTATTTTTATCCTTACAGTACCATTATATATATATATATATATATATATATATATATATATATATATATTTCCATATAATTAATCGAAGCATAAACACCGAGAACATTTTTTTATATATATATAAATGGGTTTGATCACTTCAACAAGAACAACCAACGGAGGCAAATCCAGAAATAACAAACTATTACCCATATACTGAACACAAATCCACAAAATCACAATTTTATACCAATTTCTAGAAAGGAAATGTTTCATTTTAAGAGGTCTGTTAGCTTCTAGCATATTATGTATATGGTTAGTCTATCTTGCCTATTTTAACGCATCCACCAGTCATGTACATCCAACAGGGACTGCTACAGCCACATGCCCTCCGCTTTATCCTCTGCTTCACTGGTCTTTTCTTGCAATATACCATACCAGGATTCCCTTTTGAAGGCACGACTAGAAGAATGCAATAGGTGGCTGTCCAAACACTAGATTGCTTCAATGCAGCTGCTTTGGGGGTGAGAGTCGAACTGCTTACCACTCAGTCGAGAGCACTTGCGCTAGAAAGCTAAACACCAACCATGGTTTGAAGCTCGGACAAAAGACATAATGATTACATCACTCCTGGCTCTAAAAGGCATCTACCGTATTGATACATAAACCTTTTCCTTCATCAGATTTGGGGACAGCATCAAACTCTCGGTGCAAACATTACAGCTGTAGCTTGTAAGGTATGATAATTCCAACAGAGACCTTTATGCCGCCAACTCGGTGACTCGTTGAAGAATTCCATATCATTGAAAAGTAAAAGTGCTTCATGAATATTCTGATATGAAACAGATCCACCCCTATAAGATCCTCTTCCATGAGTTACATCGCAGAACAAGCAAGGTCTCAATAGAGAATCTGTAACGACCCAAATAATCCACACACGAACAACACAGTGAAATATAGGATAACTTTTTTTTTACTTGCTTGACACATAACATGACGCAACATGTCATCACCAAGTATACAAATAACACTGTGAACAACTTGATACAAGGATGGCCATAGAGGCAGCACGGAAACGTTCACACATATCAAGGACAATTTACTTTTCTTTTTGACAAGACAACATAGAAGTACAATCACAGGACACACTTACGGTTAGGGCCAACCAAAAGGAGATATTCTTGAGGGTTATTTATTTTAAAAGGACATCTTGCAATTCTTAGCTTATGTTTTCAAGGAGGCTCAAGATATGATCCGTATAATTCAACTTGCCAAGCCAAGATTATTCCTTTGACATTGAGTAATTATCTTTAAATCTTCTCTATTATGACATTTATTTACTTAATTCGTTTATCAAGAAAAAGGAGTATTTAAATTCCACAAGGCCATCTACTCACCACTAACGCTACTAAGATTCGTTCTTGCTCACAAGACAACATGGTTTTAAGTTCAACACACTTAAGAGAAGAGATACAAGGTGCCTTGAAAAAGGGTTAGAGGGAGAAGGTCGAGATGAAACATTTTTAGGACCTCATTAGTTATTGCCAGTATTAAATTGAAGCTAGGGCTCTTAACCAGATTTAACAACAACTTTACTTAGGCTTCGCTAAAAGTATTAACAAGGAGTAAAAATTTACTTTCCAAATGGCTGAGAGATAGATTATGTAGTTTCAAAATTGTTTTCTCCTGTTTATTAAATCTTATTATCTTCAGAACTAACCATATATTTCCTTTAAGTTCGTTTAAGAATTCCACCATGAAAGGGATAGTGTTCATTAATGTCGCTAGGGGTGTCAAGTTAAAAAGTTTACCTACAATGATAGTCTTGCCCTTGGTTACTTAAAGAATTTCTTGCTCTCAAGTTGGTGACCCTTATGTTACTTTATTTGAATACAACTTTTAATTTAACTTCCAGAAGTATTAACAATCCCATGTTAGTTTACTTATGACCCTTTATTACTAAGTCATATCAAGGTTTAACTCAAAATTTATTCTCAAGGCAAGGTTGTAGCAACACTCATTTTTAAGAACAAAACAAGATTACATCAATTCTTAAAATACTGATACTCCAACAAAGTCACTTAACAACAATAACCAAATTTTCTTATAATTTCAATGATGGTCAACCAATACAAGGTTTCCAAAGTTCGGATGACAAAGTCCACAATACATTATACTTGAGACATTAATCCTATTTTAAACTTTTTGCACCTGGGCGTTAACAAAAGTTGAACAACATAAAAGGTTTCGAGCAAGGGATCTTCTCAACCGAGGTTGATGAAAAAGTCTACTAATCTATCCCTCATCTACACGCTAAATCCATTTGCAAAAAAATTTCTACAAGAGTCAGTTCACGAGAAATGAGCAAGATAAGGCTACACAAAACCACCATAACTATTATCTAACAATATCAAAAAAGGAAGTACTTTATTACAAGAATTGGGTCAAACCTCTAAACACTATGAACACATCAAGTTATAATAAGGTTTATAACATGTCAACCAAAGAAGGAGAAGACCTTGTACTTCAGTTAGGAGCAAATGCAACGAAAGTAACAATCATATGAGAATGGCCCTTGGCCCTATAAGGAGAAAACAAACAATCTAGCAAAAACAAGTGTCCCCATCAAGTAAGTAATTAAACAATAATTACAAGATTGAGAATTGATCTATATACCAGTCATCTAGAAATTTATCAAAGGAACCAAACGCATAGGCTAAAATAATATTTTTCCAAGAGAACAAGAGTTGATCGGCCCAAGAGAGGAGAAACACGGGTTCAAATTAACACAAAAAGCCATGTATAAATGAGTTTCAAACCGGAAATCAAATAGAGTAAACACACAACATAAGTTTCGAGGCGAAGGCATAGTATACTAGTTTTGACCATTAACTACAAATAGATTTACCAATCATCCAGGAAGGGTCAAAGTCTTACAGGCTAGTAGCAAGCATGCGAGAGAAGAAGGGGGTTCCGTCACACAAGAGTATACAATAATGTCATCAAAAATTTTATAACACTAAGGATTTGCACACCTCCACCACAATACTAATGTTTGGTTAATTTAAAATAAATTACACATATCCCAAAACAACCAAATTTTACGGCAACCCTTGGTAACGCAGTCAACCGTCACACAAATAGATACAAACATAATTTCTAAGTGACTTTATCAAAACAAAACCTTCCGCTATGAATTCATAAGATTATCACATGAAAGATGAGTTTTTTTTTCGAAGGTCAATCACACTTAAGGAAATCTACATCACAAACTATTACAGTAATTACGTGCATAAAAATTGACCAATGTTAATTAGTAGCGTTAACATTACAAGGGAAAAAAATAATGCCAGTTAGGAAAAACAGAAGAGTGCCATCAACAATAATTCTGAGAGGGGGATTAGACCAGAACTATTCCAGTGTCAACGAGGTACCAGATTCACACAAAGAACCTCGAGCTTAGTTGATTCATAAGGCTAGTTATGGTTCTAGTTGCCAGGGATGGTCAAGGTACTTCCTGAGGATGGCCTTAAAAGTCTAGAAACAAGATGAAAGATAGTATAAGAGTCTACACCCGCGAGGCGGAAAACACACTGCACACAACCTTTTCATTCAAAAAGTTTAATACCGAAACTCAAGCTGGTTAGCCCCAAGCCTTGATCACACAATCCTACAACCTTTCTTTCGATGCCAAAAGGTTATCAAAGGGACTTCCAAAGGATCTAACAAAATGTCAAAAGACAACTTGGGTGCTAGGAGAAGCTTCATGTTATCGTAACTTACTTCCATGATATCGAAAATACTAGTTAATCAACATAACAACTTGCAACTCAATCGCAGAGAAGAATTAATACATAAACAAACAGATGAAGTTCTATCATTCGAGTAAGGGAAACATAACATTCAGAGGAGAGGGCACACGCATCCTTTCGACCCACATACTATCAACGATAAAAGCTAAAACGAGGAGAAACAAGCAGAAAGGGAAATCTCCCATCATGACATCTAACTGACAAATCAATGCAAGGAAAAGTGGTTCGATTTCGCAATAATTGTAAATATAATAGCAGTAGAAAGGTGTAGAAATATCTTGCCTGTTTCTCCAGCTTCAACAGGTCGTACAGACTCCACACGGGCCAGCATAAAAACAATAGCATGAGACAAGGATGTGAGTACTGCTGCTGGCGATGTCAAAGGGCCAAATGTGATAACTAGATAGACTGATGGGGCAGAAAATTTAACAGTTGAGTCCTTTCACAAATCCACCTCACACCGCCTCGTAGTGTCAGCTAGAATCCCATAAGCTTCCCCATTTGGAAAAACAGCCAACACCCATGGGTGGGACTGATATAGAGATGTCGTACTATCACCATAACCCCAAGCATCAGTGTTCCACGTAAAGACACGCTTTCTGTTCGCTCAAGGGAACCACTACCTTCTCCAGTGCCATATAAAGAAGAGCCATGAGGGAGCTCAATGGTGACAACTTGTTGGCCATGCACGCACTCACAAGATGGAATATAATCCTGGCACCCCGACATCCAAACTTAGGTTGGTAGAATAGATGAATATACTTCAGACTTGTAATAGAGGAGATATGTTGTACATAATGTCACTTGGGCTGCATATGTCTCAAAATATTTCACCGTTGACTTTACTAATAACTATTTTCATATTATTGTCAACCGCAAAGACATGCACAATGAATCACCAAACAATTGCATTGATGCTGCTGGTAGACATACTTCAACGATCTACCATTACTTTTGAGGACTGACTGCTCACCAAAGCTTTACTATGCCCATAGGGGTCAACATGATCCTCCAGAGAAAATATCGCAATGCTTCATTGCCATTAACAATCTCCTTTCCCGCATACACAACATTATATGTGCTTGTATATATAAGTCTCCTCACACCATACTTAACGCAGGCATCCAATACAAGGCAAGTTCCATGATTTGAAGCTCGGACACAAGACATAATGATTACATCACGCTCCTGGCTCTGAAAGGCATCAACCGTAGTGATATATAAACCTTTTCCTTCATAAGATCCGAGGACAAACATCAAACTCTCGGTGCAAACATTTCAAATTGCTGAGCTTGAAAGTGTGATAATTTCAACAGAGATGTCTCCAAAGAT
This sequence comes from Taxus wallichiana var. yunnanensis, assembly GCA_018340775.1. NCBI lineage: Eukaryota > Viridiplantae > Streptophyta > Pinopsida > Cupressales > Taxaceae > Taxus > Taxus wallichiana. The sequence goes on from CM031233.1 coordinate 117,539,026, forward strand.
AGATCAAGGGCACAAAATCAGACCCAAATGCATTTCTACTGTACAAAGACACTCCCCTGAAGATTTTCCATTACCCAAAAATAATGTTTGTAGGGAAATCAATGTCTAAAGTCCTCGCCCCAAACTGTTGTCACCCACAAAGTGCTTGGCACGAGCTGCAACATTTCTCTGTCCAGCCTACATAAGGAATCCCCCTTGGTAGCATTAGATTACAGGAGGTGCCCCCGGACCAAAGATGATTTCTGTCATGGCTTTCACAATGGTTGGCTCCTCACTGGAGCTCTCGTGAAGCACCGGCCCCATCATCGGGATCTCAAAGATACAAAGAATACAAGGAGAAAATGCATAGGGAATGCCCGTTGCTTTGATTTCCGTGAGCGGTAGCTGCACCGATTCTTTTCACCAGATCAGGATCCCTGGTTGCACCTAAGCCAACATTGTGAGGGAAAATAGTAGCCCCATAGACATTGTTGAGACCATGCACACCATCAATGCCATATATCATTGGGATCTGAAGCCTGGTGGACATGGCACCCTTCTGAAACTCGTTTACCATGCTGACCCAATCTGCAGGGCTTGCCTTGGGTGTAGGAACACTTCCTCCACCGCTAAGCACGCCCCCACTGTAGTATTGTTTCATGACATCCGTAGAGGCGACAGTTCTTTCAGTCTGGGTCATCTGTCCAAACTTCTCTTCTAGTGTCGTTCGTCTCAGCAAGTCTTCGGCCCAAGCGATTACAGTTGTGATAGGTCTTTGTATTGAACATACCCGCTTCTACCCATACAAATGCAAAGCACAGCAACAGGATTACCTGCACCTGACTCCATTTACACTTCATTTCTTATTGCGAGGCTTTAAAATCTCTTGAAACACCGATCGATCTTGATCTCGTGTTTTCACCATTTTCAAAACATGCGATTGCATTATGGAAGGTGCATTCTGCACGGTAGCATTTGACTCAAAACCATTACGTAATGCATAGCCATGGATCTCCTGGTAACACTCTTATTGTCACTTAATCGATTTGATACAAAATATCTTGAAGGAGAATCCCGAATTTGAGGATGCAATGAGGCCGAACAGATAACAACATAGTGGACAACTTGCTCATTGGAAGCACTCAAAAGCACCTGCTTCACTGCAGTGCAAGATTTTGCAACAACCGATCTCCACTATGGTCGTGGTGCAACTGAACATCGGGATCAACACCAACGGTTCCTTGGGCTCGCCCAGAGCAGCCTGCCGCACCCAGCCTCTCTCGGGCCACGGATTTTCGAGATAAGTTTACTTCTTTACCCGTAGTCGCCTGCATATCACCAAAAACTTCCTCACAAAGACTTTCCGAGGAGAATTTTAGATCTGCGCTCCATCGAAGCTGCCTCTGACAAAGACGATTTTTGGAGACCCACACCCACCTGTACGCATTTAAGGAGGATCAGAATGAGATCATGGTGAAGAAAATGGGACTCCACCCACTCCCGTATCCCTCATGCAAGGACAATCAAGAAAACGAGGCAGCCAAGATAAACGGTCGGCCAAGGTGGCAGTGGAGGCAGGTGGAAGAGATGGAAAACGACGCCCAACGGGCATTACAGAATCTCTCGTAATAAATTTCATCGGGTCTCCCTGGTAACACTCTCACTTTGTCACTTAATCGATTTTGATAAAAATATCTTATAGGAGAATCCAAATTTGAGGATGCAAAGATACGACAACCCTGCTGTTGGAGGTGCTCACGAAGGCTTCTACAAATCTGTAGCATGCCCGTTGCCGGCTATTCTTGTTGGGGAAGTTCTTTGTGGATCCCCAACAAGAACGCACCTTACAAAGACCCAATGAAAGTGGAGGTAACACGCCTACATCCCTAGCTTGTTTCCACGCCCTCCTCCACAAGGAACCGGTCCTCCACTGGGACGGAAGGGACTTTCCAAAATGAAAAGGCAAGACAGTTCAACTAAAACTTTATCTCGTTCTTCTACTACAGCTATAAGATTTTGCAACAATCGATCACGACCGAGGTCCGTGCGGCAAACGTAACATCGGGATCAACACCAACGGTTCCTTGGGATCACCCTGCAGCAGTGCCGCACTTAACTCTCTCTCGGGAGGCCACCGATTTTACGGGATAAGTTTACTTCTCTACCCCGTAGAACCGCATATAGCCAATCACTTCCTCACGGCACTTTCCTAGAGAATTTCAGTTCTACGCTCCATCGAAACTACTCGCACAAAGACGATTTTGAGAAAAACTATCTTGAAGGGGGAACCCGAATCTGAGGATGTAGTCGATCTTTTAAATAGACAACAACAAATTTGGACATTCTCGCTTGTTGGAGTGCTCAAACAAAGCTTCTACCAATCAGTAACTCCGCCCGCGCCTAGCTAATCCTATTCACAAAGTTGTGTTGTTGCGTGGATTCTTGACCAACACACCTCGAGGCACCCAAAGAAAAGTGAAGGTAACGCACTGCGATCGTAGCTTCAATCTAAAACCACCATATCAAACCCACGCGCGGCCAGGGGGGAAAGCCCGGGAAGAAGAACAAAAACGCCATGACAGAGATTTTGCTGGCCTCTCTGCCCACGCGACCAGGAAGAACACCTCTCACATGCCACACGCAGTCCAAGAAAAACGTGCCCATCACTCCACCTCAACGCATTCAAGAAGGAAATCAACAAAAAGATCATGGTGAAGAAAAATGACTCCTCACGCAAGGACAGAGACATGGCTGAGTCTTAAAAGTTGGCAGGTTGGGTGGTTGGGAGGAGGCCAAGGTGGCAGTGGAGGCAGGTAGAAAAGGAATCCGATGCCCAGCGGGGCATTACATTCTCCTCCCCTTAAGAAAGCATCGTCCTCGATGCGACATAACACAACGGAAAAGAAATGGTTCAATGCAACCAAGTATGAGTGCACGGAGAAAGTACACTTTATGGTTTAAAATTTTAGTTAATTAAAGTACGGCCACAGGGTAGCCTTAGGAACATTTGGTAGAAATTTTAACTTTCAATGTTCTGTGAAGATTGGCAGTTCTTTCTTGTTCATCATTTCATTAGCCTCTTTCCATTATCATTATTTCTAGTTTTAGTTTCTTTTTTAAAAAAATATCATCATTGAAGAGTTTTGATTTATTCCTTATTGTGGGTGCCCAACATGAACTCGCTAACACAACACCCTCTCAGTTCACAAGACCCTACGGATTCACAAGCACACAAGTATATACTTCAAGATTTTATTACACCACAAAAGGTTACTCAATTACGGAAAAGAATAGCACAGATCCACATAACATAGTACTCATCACACATCAATGACTGACACACAAAATACTCAAACAAAAGAGTACTATAATCCACCAGATATTCCCTCAATTTGCATCAAATAAAAAATCACATAACACCAAACCATGCTACATATACATAGTGTCCACAAGAGAATCAATGACATAACCACAACATCACAACACATATCCATCTGACATGAGTAACACATACATCAAAATACCACTACCAACACATCACAATAACTCAACGTATATCCTAAAACATCAACCATACACACAAACTCTTATGCCTCCCTCAAACTCTTATGCCTCCCTCAAACTCTTATGCCTCCCTCAAGGAGGCTTCTATGCTGACCCTATGGTCTAAGACACATAGAGTTCAAACACTCCTAACCCAAGTGACATAATAACACGTGGTTCAACAACCCACTAGTTATATGTACTCCTTGGAGCATACCCCCATACAACGAAGCGGGTCCATAGGTCCAACCAATCCATGGTGCATCCTATGACCCTATTCCACACACCACGACCATAGAACCAGCACAACAATCCAATCCAAAGTGCCAAGTGGCAAAGTACAAGCCTTGGGCAAGGTGGTAAGAATTCCAAATTTAAAAGAAGACCCCAAATCAAGCTAAATAAATGGCCAAATAGCCATAGTTAGTATCAAAATCCCCATGTTAGTGCCACAAACCAAGGAAATGCCCAAAATTGTAAAGCATGGCAATCAAGAAAAGTTGCTGGTCCTTACAAAATAAGGTAAAAAGCTAAATTTACGAATAAAATCAACTTATAATAATGTCACATTACGATAACTGTGTGGCTTTATCTAGCCACCAAAGGGGTACTCAATGAGTTGCTAGCACTCGGAACATCGAGCCTCAGCTCGCAAAATACGTATCAATAATACAACTGTCATCACCTCCATCTGAATCATCCCGCCACCACTTCGACAAGGCTAAACATAGTCATAGTTGCACTTAGGTTGCGTACATACAACCACATAGGGAGAGAGGAAAGAATCACATGTTATCTACTAAACTAAGTTTTGGCTCGAGTTATTGACCCATGGTACACCATTCCTCACTCTCAACATACACTTCTACCGATTTCCCTCAGGATCGGTTAGCGTAAGGTTCACAACATAACATACAACAACATCACTAACATAACGGTGGCACACACATAACTACCATAACGTCCTACATATGGTACGTATACAGGGTAGATCACGATCATACATTCACTGAGTGTAACACATCACTTTACCACTTTCTGCACCCAAAGTGCAATCACCATACGATAGGGTTCATACACTCACCGTATGACCCCAAATCACAACATGAAGCATTACATATTTGCACAGTCATACATACGATGAACATAGTACATCTCAACATAACATCCATTACTACATAACAAGGTGGTACACACATTTCTTCAAAACATGGTAAAAACATCATGATACAACTCATTTCTTTTAACATCAATCTAGTCATACAACACATTGATACACCCACATATCACAATATGTCACAATGCTCCAACACTACGTCATCCACATTATACTTCTTTTCACACATCACAAACAATAATTCACACGTGAACTCTTCATAGAATCCACAAGAAGGAGAGAGAATACTCCCATCCCCAACATATCAACATGATCACAACACGCACAAGGTGACATACACATCATGTGCATTCACAATAACACAATTACGACATTAATCACATCACGTTTAAAGCACATTACTCTTCCAATATCTACCACCATCATGCAACATCATCATCTCCATGAAACAACATCATGTAACACCATCACCATCATGTAACATCACCATACAACACCAATCCGGCCCATAGGTTCGAGAGCATGAACCTATGCTCTGATACCAAGTGTAACGACCCAAAAACCACACACGAACAACATGGTGAAATACAGGATAATTTTTTTTTTGACTTGCTTGACACATAACATGACGCAACATGTCGTCACCAAGGAAACAACTAACACTATGAACAACTTGATACAAGGATGGCCATAAAGGCAGCACGGAGACGTTCACACCTATCAAGGACAATACATACGTTTTTTTTTCTTCTTTTTGACAAGACAACATGGAAGTCCAACCACATGACACACTTACATTTAGGGCATCCCATGAGGAAAATTCTTGTTAAATTTTCTTTTTACTAAAATGTCTCTTAATTCTTAACTTACGTTCTTATAAAATTTCATGTAATGATTCACACAATTCTTTTCACAAGGGAGAACTTCTTTCTTTTCAACTATTGACTAAATAGCTTAAGGCCAAGCTTTCTAAACTAGGATCATCAATTTTATGTCCAAGGATTTTTATTCATTTGATTTTAGAACATTTTCCATTTCTTACAAGGTTAATTAAACTTACTCAAGCCACTAACACATGTTCCACACCTCTATTGCACAGGTGAAGGCATAAGCTCCGATTGAGTGGAAAGTACCGCTTAGGGTTCATAACAATAACCTTCTTGTTTAAGGATCAAAATTTGACCTTGCTTAAGAAATATCACCATGAATCAAGGCAAGGGTTAACGTAACAGACAAAGAATTTAGCTTCAGGGTCACATTGTTTACTATCAGTCTTTTATTGAGGTTAAGAGTTTATCAAGATTGGTTAAATGTTCCATCTAGACTTTACTTAATTAAGTTTGACAAAGGAGAACATTTCAAACGATAGAGAGATATTTAAGGTTTTATTAATCAATGTCCTCCTACTTATTAAATCCTATCATCTTCTAAAATCTAACCATTGATTTCACCATGAGATCATTTAAGGTTTCACCATAAAAGGATAGTGTTTATTGGTTTGGCTCGGGAAAAAAATAAGTAATCATATTTCGTTACAAAAGATAGTTTCCTCTTGATTGTTCCAGTCTTAAAGGTTATCAAGTAGATCACATCTACATTAATATATTCATATATATAAATTTTAGTTTCACTTTTATCGGGACTATCCACTCACTTCATAGTGCTTACAAACTCATTGCTACTATGCCTTAGAAGGATTTACAAGTCAACATTTTAACTCAAGAGAAAATTTTAACAAGATCGCCATGAGACAAAACAAGGTTACATCAATTCATTCCAACATGATGCACAAACCAAAGGGACATACCATCTCTATTGAACCATGACAAGGGAGCAAGAGAGTAATAACATGGGACATGCCCCGCTAGTATTCTAAGGATTAAAATACACTATAATATCCCGTAACCAAGCGGTAATCAAATTTCATCTTTCACGTGATAACCAAACAAACCAAAATTTCAGATTACAACAACAATACTCTACAATACATTTACTAAGGCACTGACCCTTCTTCTAAAATGTCCAAAGGCCCTTTCCAAATTTTTATAACATAATACTCATTCGTACAAAGGAACATCATAACCAAGATTGATGCAATAATCTACAAGTCTTTCCATCATCTAACCACGTAAGCCATCTGCAACAATTAATAACCCGAGTCGGCTTTTGCGAGAACTAACCAAGATAAGACTATACATAGCAACAATAAACTACTAGCTAACAATACCATGAAAGGAAACATTCTATTTCAAGAAATGGATCAAAGTTCTAACCTCTAACAACCTTTTGAAACAAGATATAATTTTCACCATACCAACTAAGAAGAGAGCCCTATGTTTTAATTATGAACAATATCTCGAAAACCACAAAAGGTCGACAACCAAAATATGCAATACTATGGAATTTATAATGTTAGAAAAAGAGTTGAGAGTATTAGGATTTCAATCATGTAATCCAAGAGAATACGTGATCGGAATCTAATATGTTTCCCATCAATCAACATTCTCAAGGTGAAGTCGAAAGATGAAAACCAGTCACGATCTTAGTCACCAAAAACAAACAATAGTTCAACAATCATTCTAGAAGGCCATAGGCCTAATAGGTTAGAAGTGAACCACGAGGGTAAGAAGAGAGTTCCATCATGTAAACAAAAGGCTAAATGGCTGAAATTATTATATTCAAACTCAAACCATTATTTCTTATCTAACAAGTGACTTCATAGCTTAATAAGGATGAGTGGAAAGGATGAAAAACAAAGAAAATCAATGTCCGGAATAGGTATTGCCTAAAGAGCCTACCTACTAGACATAACCAAGACTGGAATAGAGACAAGCCCCATGACTAACCAAGTCCATTAAGCAAGCTAGAATTCTAAACACATCCATTCAATTTTCATAACACTATAAGGCCATAATATTATCAAATTTTACTCTTAAGGAGAGTAGGGTCAAGTGGGGATTCTATCAAAATCATGCCCTTTTAAAACAATAATAACAATCTAAGTGTTCATCCCATTCAGGACCTAACAACATAATTGAAAACACAGAGGTCTAAACCCAAAATATATATATATAATTGACCCCAAAGTTCTCAGTTTGGGTTTATACAAAAGTGCCAATTTCTAAACTCGTAACAAAAATCAAACTTGCACTTCAACTTGGCTTAGCCCACCAAGACAACGAAATGATACACATATACCCGATTAAGGGTGATTAAAACATTAAGGCTCACTGAGTGAAAGTCGGCCTACCAAAAACAATAATTATGAAGCCATACAACCCAGGAGGTTTAAAAATATTTAAAGCAAGATCAAAGATATGCCTTCTATCAACCCAGGACATATTTTCAGTCCAAAACTTCCTTCTTAACAAGCATATATATTGATCTTCTAATTTCCAAATACCCTAATAATTTGCACAATACACGAAGTGCATAATTACGCTTATCATAAACAAAATAATAATTTAACCGTATATTTTCCTCTAGGGCAATACCATAAAAGGAACCCAATACTAGTCAAAGTTTGGAATGTTCTAGGGCGATTACATACCAAAGTTCACAAAAGAAACAAATGACATTTTTTAGAAGGAAGTAACTTAAGATTATATATATATATATATATATATATATATATATATATATATATATATAAGCCGACAAGTTGTTAAAACCAAGCATACCTTAAGACTCAATTTCTAAGACAGGTATTTTTATCCTTACAGTACCATTATATATATATATATATATATATATATATATATATATATATATATATATTTCCATATAATTAATCGAAGCATAAACACCGAGAACATTTTTTTTTATATATAAATGGGTTTGATCACTTCAACAAGAACAACCAATGGAGGCAAATCCAGAAATAACAAACTATTACCCATATACTGAACACAAATCCACAAAATCACAATTTTATACCAATTTCTAGAAAGGAAATGTTTCATTTTAAGAGGTCTGTTAGCTTCTAGCATATTATGTATATGGTTAGTCTATCTTGCCTGTTTTAACGCATCCACCAGTCGTGTACATCCAAGCGAGGGACTGCATGTACCCACACGACCTCCGCTTTATCCTCTCGCTTCACCTGGTCCTTTCGCAATATAGCATACCAGATTCCCTTTTGAAGGCACGACTAGAAGAATGCAATAGGTGGCTGTCCAAACACTAGATTGCTTCAATGCAGCTGCTTTGGGGGTGAGAGTCGAACTGCTTACCACTCAGTCCGAGAGCACTTGCGCTAGAAAGCTAAACACCAACCATGGTTTGAAGCTCGGACACAAGACATAATGATTACATCGCTCCTGGCTCTGAAAGGCATCTACCGTATTGATACATAAACCTTTTCCTTCATCAGATTTGGGGACAACATCAAACTCTCGGTGCAAACATTACAGCTGTAGCTTGTAAGGTATGATAATTCCAACAGAGACCTTTATGCCTGCCAACTCAGTGACTCGTTGAAGAAGTCCATATCATTGCAAAGAAAAAGTGCTTCATGAATATTCTGATATGAAACAGATCCACCCCTATAAGATCCTCTTCCATGAGTTACATCGCAGAACAAGCAAGGTCTCAGTAGAGAATCAGAATCACCCAAATAATCCACACACGAACAACACAGTGAAATATAGGATAACTTTTTTTTTACTTGCTTGACACATAACATGACGCAACATGTCATCACCAAGTATACAACTAACACTGTGAACAACTTGATACAAGGATGGCCATAGAGGCAGCACGGAAACGTTCACACATATCAAGGACAATTTACTTTTCTTTTTGACAAGACAACATAGAAGTACAATCACAGACACACTTACGGTTAAGGACAACCAAAAGGAGATATTCTTGAGGGTTATTTATTTTAAAAGGACATCTTCCAATTCTTAGCTTATGTTTTCAAGGAGGCTCAAGATATGATCCGTATAATTCGACTTGCCAAGCCAAGATTATTCCTTTGACATTGAGTAATTATCTTTAAATCTTCTCTATTATGACATTTATTTACTTAATTTGTTTATCAAGAAAAAGGAGTATTTAAATTCCACAAGGCCATCTGCTCACCACTAACGCTACTAAGATTCATTCTTGCTCACAAGACAACATGGTTTTAAGTTCAACACACTTAAGAGAAGAGATACAAGGTGCCTTGAAAAAGGGTTAGAGGGAGAAGGTCGAGATGAAACATTTTTAGGACCTCATTAGTTATTGCCAGTATTAAATTGAAGCTAGGGCTCTTAACCAGATTTAACAACAACTTTACTTAGGCTTCGCTAAAAGTATTAACAAGGAGTAAAAATTTACTTTCCAAATGGCTGAGAGATAGATTGTGTAGTTTCAAAATTGTTTTCTCCTGTTTATTAAATCTTATTATCTTCCAGAACTAACCATAGATTTCCTTTAAGTTCGTTTAAGAATTCCACCATGAAAGGGATAGTGTTCATTAATGTCGCTAGGGGTGTCAAGTTAAAAGTTTACCTACAATGATAGTCTTGCCCTTGGTTACTTAAAGAATTTCTTGCTCTCAAGTTGGTGACCCTTATGTTACTTTATTTGAATACAACTTTTAATTTAACTTCCAGAAGTATTAACAATCCCATGTTAGTTTACTTATGACGCTTTATTACTAAGTCATATCAAGGTTTAACTCAAAATTTATTCTCAAGGCAAGGTTGTAGCAACACTCATTTACAAGAACAAAACAAGATTACATCAATTCTTAAAATACTGATACTCCAACAAAGTCACTTAACAACAATAACCAAATTTTCTTATAATTTCAATGATGGTCAACCAATACAAGGTTTCCAAAGTTCAGATGACAAAGTCCACAATACATTATACTGAGACATTAATCCTATTTTAAACTTTCCACTGGACGTTAACAAAAGTTGAACAACATAAAAGGTTTCGAGCAAGGGATCTTCTCAACTGAGGTTGATGAAAAAGTCTACTAATCTATCCTCATCTAAACGCAAAATCCATTTGCAGCAAATTTTCTACAAGAGTCAGTTCACGAGAACTGAGCAAGATAAGGCTACACAAAACCACCATAACTATTATCTAACAATATCACAAAAAGGAAGTACTTTATTACAAGAATTGGTTCAAACCTCTAAACACTATTAACACATCAAGTTATAATAAGGTTTATAACATGTCAACCAAAGAAGGAGAAGACCTTGTACTTCAGTTAGGAGCAAATGCAATGAAAGTAACAATCATATGAGAATGGCCCTTGGCCCTATAAGGAGAAAACAAACAATCTAGCAAAAACAGTGTCCCCATCAAGTAAGTAATTAAACAATAATTACAAGATTGAGAATTGATCTATATACCAGTCATCTAGAAATTTATCAAAGGAACCAAACGCATAGGCTAAAATAATATTTTTCCAAGAGAACAAGAGTTGATCGGCCCAAGAAAGGAGAAACACGGGTTTCAGAAATTAACACAAAAAGCCATGTATAAATGAGTTTCAAACCGGAAATCAAATAGAGTAAACACACAACATAAGTTTCGAGGCGAAGGCATAGTATACTAGTTTTGACCATTAACTACAAATAGATTTACCAATCATCCAGAAGGGTCAAAGTCTTACAAAGCTAGAAAGCAAGCATGCAAGAGAAGAAGGGGGTTCCGTCACACAAGAGTATACAATAATGTCATCAAAAATTTTATAACACTAAGGATTTGCACACCTCCACCACAATACTAATGTTTGGTTAATTTAAAATAAATTACACATATCCCAAAACAACCAAATTTTACGGAAACCCTTGGTAACGCATCAACCATCGCACAAATAGATACAAACATAATTTCTAAGTGACTTTATCAAAACAAAACCTTCCGCTATGAATTCATAAGATTATCACACGAAAGATGAGTTTTTTTTTCAAGGTCAATAACACTTAAGGAAATCTCCATCACAAACTATTACAAAGAATTACGTGCATAAAAATTGACCAATGTTAATTAGTAGCGTTAACATTACAAGGGAAAAATAATAATGCCGCTTAGGAAAAATAGAAGAGCGCCATCAACAATATCCGAGAGGGGATTAGACCGTAACTATTCCAAAGTGTCAACGAGGTACCAGATTCACACAAAGAACCTCGAGCTTAGTTGATCCGTAAGGCTAGTTATGGTTCTAGTTGCCAGGGATGGTCAAGGTACTTCCTGAGGATGGCCTTAAAAGTCTAGAAACAAGATGAAAGATAGTATAAGAGTCTACACCCGCGAGGCGGAAAACACACTGCACACAACCTTTTCATTCAAAAAGTTTAATACCGAAACTCAAGCTGGTTAGCCCCAAGCCTTGATCACACAATCCTACAACCTTTCTTTCTCGATGCCAAAAGGTTATCAAAGGGACTTGCGAAGGAGCTAACAAAATGTCAAAAGACAACTTGGGTGCTAGGGAGGAGCTTCACAGTTATCGTAACTTACTTCCATGATATCGAAAATACTAGTTAATCAACATAACAACTTGCAACTCAATCGCAGAGAAGAATTAATACATAAACAAACAGATGAAGTTCTATCATTCGAGTAAGGGAAACATAACATTCAGAGGAGAGGGCACACGCATCCTTTCGACCCACATACTATCAACGATAAAAGCTAAAACGAGGAGAAACAAGCAGAAAGGGAAATCTCCCATCATGACATCTAACTGACAAATCAATGCAAGGAAAAGTGGTTCGATTTCGCAATAATTGTAAATATAATAGCAGTAGAAAGGTGTAGAAATATCTTGCCTGTTTCTCCTCCAGCCTTCAACAGTCGTGAGACTCCACACGGGACAAAGCATAAACAATAGCATGAGACAAGGATGTGAGTACTGCTGCTGGCGATGTCAATGGGCCAAATGTGATAACTGGATAGACAGATGGGGCAGAAAATTTAACAGTTGAGTCCTTTCGCAAATCCACCTCACACCGCCTCGTAGTGTCAGCTAGAATCCCATAAGCTTCCCCATTTGGAAAAACAGCCAACACCCATGGGTGGGACTGATATAGAGATGTCGTACTATCACCATAACCCCAAGCATCAGTGTTCCACGTAAAGACACGCTTTCCTGTTCGCTCGAGGGAACCACTACCTTCTCCAGTGCCATATAAAGAAGAGCCATGAGGGAGCTCAATGGTGACAACTTGTTGGCCATGCACGCACTCACAAGATGGAATATAATCTGGCACCCCCGACATCCAATCTTAGGTTGGTAGAATAGATGAACATACTTCAGCTTGTAATAGAGGAGATATGTTGTACATAATGTCACTTGGGCTGCATATGTCTCAAAATATTTCAGCTGTTGACTTTACTAAGAACTATTTTCATATTATTGTCAACCGCAAAGAAAGACAATTGAATCACCAAACAATTGCATTGATGCTGCTGGTAGACATACTTCAACGATCTACCATTACTTTTGAGGACTGACTGTTCAGCCAAAGCTTTACTATGCCCATAGGGGTCAACATGATCCTCCAGAGAAAATATCGCAATGCTTCATTGCCATTAACAATCTCCTTTCCCGCATACACAACATTATATGTGCTTGTATATATAAGTCTCCTCACACCATACTTAACGCAGGCATCCAATACAAGGCAAGTTCCATGATTTGAAGCTCGGACACAAGACATAATGATTACATCACGCTCCTGGCTCTGAAAGGCATCAACCGTAGTGATATATAAACCTTTTCCTTCATCAGATTTGAGGACAGCATCAAACTCTCGGTGCAAACATTTCAGCTGTAGCTTGAAAGTGTGATAATTTCAACAGAGATGTCTCCAGCATAGATCAAGGGCACAAAATCAGACCCCAACGCCTTTCTACTGTACAAAGACACTCCCCTGAAGATTTTCCATTACCCAAAAATAATGTTTGTAGGGAAATCCCTGTCTAAAGTCCTCGCCCCAACTGTTGTCACCCACAAAGTGCTTGGCACGAGCTGCAACATTTCTCTGTCCAGCTACATAAGGAATCCCCTTGGTAGCATTAACAGGAGGTGCCCCCTGCAGACCAAAGATGATTTCTGTCATGGCTTTCACAATGGTTGGCTCCTCACTGGAGCTCTCGTGAAGACCGGTGCCATCTGGGATCTCAGCAGACAGCAATACAAGGAGCAAATGCATAGGGAATGCCCGTTGCTTTGATTTCCAGAGCGGTAGCTGCACCGATTCTTTTCACCAGATCAGGATCCCTAGTTGCACCTAAGCCAACATTGTGAGGGAAAATAGTAGCCCCATAGACATTGTTGAGACCATGCACACCATCAATGCCATATATCATTGGGATCTGAAGCCTGGCGGACATGGCACCCTTCTGAAACTCGTTTACCATGCTGACCCAATCTGCAGGGCTTGCCTTGGGTGCAAGAACACTTCCTCCACCGCTAAGCACTCCCCCACTGTAGTATTGTTTCATGACATCCGTAGAGGTGACAGTTCTTTCAGTCTGGGTCATCTGTCCAAACTTCTCTTCTAGTGTCGTTCGTCTCAGCAAGTCTTCGGCCCGAGCGATTACAGGCTGTGATGAGTCTTTGTATTGAACATACTCTGCTTCTACCCATACAAATGCAAAGCACAACAACAGGATTACCTGCACCTGACTCCATTTACACTTCATTTCTTATTGCAGGCTTTAAAATCTCTCAAACACCGATCAGATCGATCTCGTGTTTTCACCATTTTCAAAACTGCCAGATTGCATTATGGAAGGCGCATTCTACACGGTAGCATTTGACTCAAAACCATTACGTAATGCATAGCCATGGTTCTCCTGGTAACACTCTTACTGTCACTTAATCGATTTGATACAAAATATCTTGAAGGAGAATCCCGAATTTGAGGATGCAGTCGAACTGAACAGATAACAACATAGTGGACAACCTACTCGTTGGAAGCGCTCAAAACGGACTCGCTACAATGCAAAATTTTGCAACAACTCGATCTCCACTTTGTGGTCGCGTGCAACCAAAACATCGGGATCAACACCAACGGTTCCTGGGCTCGCCCGTAGCATTGTCGCTTTTGACCTCTCTCTGGGCCACGGATTTTCTCGAGATAAGTTTACTTCTCACCCTTGTAGCTGCTGCATATCACCAAAAACTTCCTCACAGCACTTTCCGAGGAGAATTTCAGATCTGCGCTCCATCAAGCCGCCTGACAAAGCCACGATTTTGGAGACCCACCCCCACCTGTACGCATTTAAGGAGGATCAGAACGAGATCATGGTGAAGAAAATGGGACTACACCCACTCCCATCTCCCTCACGCAAGGACAAACAAGAAAACGAGGCAGCCAGTACATTCGGCCAAGGTGGCAAAGTGGAGGCGAGGTGGAAGAGATGGAAAACGACGCCAACGGGGCATTACGAGAATCTCGTAATAAATTTCATTGGGTCTCCCAGTAACACTCTCACTTTGTCACTTAATCGATTTTGATAAAAATATCTTGTAGGAGAATCCAAATTTGAGGATGCAGAGATACTGAGAATAGAAAATAGCCTAGTTGGACAACCCGCTCTGCTCGAGGCACTCACGAAGGCTTCTACCAAACTCGTAGCATTCTGTTGCTCGGCTATTTATCATGTGCGGGCGATTCTTTGTGGATCCCAACAAGAACGCACTTACAAAGCACCCAATGAAAGTGGAGGTAACACGCCTACATCCCTAGCTTGTTTCCACCCCTCCTCCACAAGAACCGGTCTCCACTGGACTAAGCGACTTTCCAAAATGAAAAGGCAAGACAGCTCAACTAAAACTTTATCTCGTTCTTCTACTACAGCTACAAGATTTTGCAACAACCGATCACGACCGAGGTCCGTGCAACCGGAACATCGGGATCAACACCAACGGTTCCTTGGGATCGCCTGCAGCAGCATTGTCGCACTTAACTCTCTCTGGAGGCCACCGATTTTCTCGGGATAAGTTTACTTCTCTACCCTGTAGGCTGCTGCGTACATATAGCCAATCACTTCCTCACGGCACTTTCCTAGAGAATTTCAGTTCTACGCTCCACTCGAAACGCCTGCACAAAGACGATTTTGAGAAAAATATCTTGAAGGAGGAACTGAATCGAGGATGCAATCGATCATCGAATGCACAACAACAAAGTTGGACAACCGCTTGTTGGAGCGCTCAAACAAAGCTTCTACCAATCAGTAACTCGCCCGCGCCTAGCTAATCCTACTGTTGCAGGCTGTTGCCATGGATTCCTGACCCGAACACACCTCGAGGTACCCAAAGAAAAGTGGAGGTAACCCGCCTGCGACTGTAGCTTCATCTAAAACCGCCTTATCAAACCCACGCGGCCAGCAGGGGGGAAGCCAGGAAGAAGAACAAAAACACCATGACAGAGATTTTGCTGGCCTCTCTGCCCACGTGACCAAGAAGAACACCTCTCACACGCCACAAGCAGTCCAAGAAAAACACGCCCAACACTCCACCTCAACGCATTCAAGAAGGAAATCAACAAAAAAGATCATGGTGAAGAAAACGACTCCACCGCTCCTCACGCAGGGGACATATACATGGTCTTAAAATTTGGCAGGTTGGGTGGTTGGGAGGAGGAGGCCAAGGTGGCATGGAGGCAGGTAGAAAAGGAATCGATGCCGGCGGGGCATTACATGACCCCATTCATAACATCTTTTGGATTTGTTTAGGTCCTCCAATTGTCTTTTGAAATAGTATTACTCTATATTTTGTCGATTGTTAGAATAGAGAATTTTTGTTAATATTCCCACATTTTTTGTGCTAGCCACCATACCTAAATAGTCGGGGATGATGGTGTCGACGTTATCAAAGCTTGCGCATCCACATAACTTAATCTACGTAGGCCAAATCCTCTATTATAATCACACTTGACATAACGCCGACGTTAATATTCGGTATGCATACTTTGTCCCTCCCTCTTTAGCAAGATTACATCAACATGGGATTTTCCACTGTGAACTCCTGCAACAACACATGCCTTCTCATTTCTAATTTGTCAAGCAATTTAATTGTTTTTTCTATTTTAAAATAAAACTATATTATAATTTTTTTATTTATAGATCAAGAATATTTACAACACTTGATTATAAGGTTGAAAAGCATAGTTGAAAGTTTCCCTCTATGCAAGCTTCCCAATCTTATTTTGTGGTCCCATCCATCCCACCTTCCGCTTCACATTCTCCTTTATCAAATTCCGCTAACAAATTTATTGCCTTTAATTTCAACCCTTTGCACCTCCTCCACTCTTCATTCCTCTACCTGATCCCTTTAGGCGTTCACATTTCACTTGCGTGCCATTGCTAGTGAACAAAAACTAGGATGTCGAGAGTCACTTGACATTGAAAGGGTTATGATGTTGAAATTATTAAGAGTGTATTGTGAGTAGGAAGAGAATGTACTAATCGAAGTGATGATGAACATCTACTCACAAAAATATCACATAATTGGAATTGGGGAAACAGAATTACGGGATAGAATTGAATGGTTGTCGTCCGCTGATAAATATTGTTAGTCATAATTAACCGTCATGTCCTGTCGATCGCCCGGCGGCTGCACAGTCCACTTCAGTCGCCATACTACAAGAAGTTGATACAGGCCGAGTGACTAATTTAGCCTCAAACATAATCAATATTATTGCAGTGATCAGGGCACCCACCGTGCCATGCGTGCTTAGGGAGACAAACTAATAGTAATGAAAAATAAGCTGGTAGCTAATGGGCTCAAGTTTTACTTTGCTGCCACTCCAGGCTATATACAGTCCCGCTACTGATCCCACAGCCTTGTCTCCCATCCCAGCGGGAAAGAGAAATAATGTAAAGGAAAAAGAAGCGAGGCAAACACAAGCTGGGACAAATGGAAATGCAGATAGTAGCCACAAAAACTGGTATGGATTTGTATCTGCTGACGTTAAAGATTAGCATTGCATACCAACCTACCTAACTAAAGAAGAGAAAACCTCATAACACGTTATATTTCCCTATATATATGTTCCCATGTATCTCAAGTTGGCAACAGTAGCATTTTCTTTCCAAGGTAAAATTAACATATCGGGAGGAGTTGTCTTTTAACTCTGCAAAGAAAGGGTACATATATAATACAATTGGTCTATGATTATGGCAATGCGCAGGAAATATGGCGGCGCACTTTTCGGAATTTCAGTTTTTGTTTTTGTTGCTCATTTTGTTTCGGCAACAACACGACACTACAAATTCGACGTGAGACATATCTCTTTGATTATAATCTTCAATGTTATTGAATGTCTACAACGCTTCAATTTAAGTTTATCGTGCTTTTATGAGATTCTCAGATGACCATCGATTTTAATTCGTTGATTCACTCGGTATATTATGTGCAGATACAAATGAAGAATGTGACTCGTCTTTGCCATACGAGATCTGTGATAACTGTGAACGGGCAGTATCCAGGGCCTCCAATTGTTGCTCGGGAAGGAGATCGAGTAGTGGTGAATGTAACAAATCATGTCACCAACAATGTTACCATCCATTGGTAAGTTACATATAACGAATGACAATGAAATAAGTTTCTTCTGCCCGTTGTATGCAATAATTCACCTTATAATGTCTGTAAATAGTCTATATACATGAAAGAATAATTTTGTATATCTATTTCAGGCATGGAGTTCGGCAGATAAGATCTGCATGGGCGGATGGCCCTGCTTATATTACTCAGTGTCCAATTCGAACTGGGCAAAGTTATGTGTACAAATTCACCATCAAAGGGCAGAGAGGAACTCTGTGGTGGCATGCCCACATTTCATGGCTGCGAGCAACTCTGTATGGACCGATTATTATCTACCCCAAAAAGCATGCTTCTTACCCATTCCCAAGCCGCACCACGAAGTTCCTATTCTCTTCGGTAAATCACAATGACAATGACTTTCTGTAATTGCGGATCATTTGCACCAATTGTACAAGAACATTTTTGAAAATACAATATTGATTTTGTGTTGCAAATTGCAGGGGAGTGGTGGAATGCAGACACAGAGACTGTTATTAGTCAAGCACTACAAAATGGCAGGGGTCCAAATGTATCGGATGCATACACAATTAACGGGCTCCCTGGACTCTTGTATAATTGCTCTGTCAAAGGTGAGGACGATCATGTTCCTTTACATGCTTTGTGTTATAAGCCTGTGCTATGTCTTGAATGTGTAAGCCTGTAGAATTTTTAATATGTTTTATCTTGCTTAGTGTAAGAGTGTGCTACTTATGTCTTGGATGTGTACATTTACATGCAGATACATTCAGGCTGAAAGTGACCCCTGCAAAAACTTACCTTCTCCGCATAATCAATGCTGCGCTCAATGATGAATTGTTCTTCGCAATCGCCAACCACACTTTGACAGTTGTGGAAACAGATGCTGTGTATGTTAAGCCATTCCAAACCAATGTTATTCTTATATCTCCAGGCCAGACCACCAACGTCCTCTTCACAGCTAAATCTCAGCCTGCACCGAATGCCACATTTCTCATGTCTGCACGACCTTATGTTACCGGCACCGGAACTTTTGATAACTCAACTACGGTTGGTATTTTAGAGTACGGCTCAAATTTAACAGCATCTAATTCATCCATATCGTTCCCAGCACTTCCAGCCCTGAACGATACTTCATTCGCTGCCAATTTCAGCCTAAAGATAAGAAGCTTGGGCAGCAAGAAATTTCCAGCGGCTGTTCCTCAGAAGGTGGATAGACAATTCCTATTCACAGTAGGGTTGGGGCTGAATCCGTGTCCGAAAGGACAAACATGCCAAGGCCCCAACGGAACCAAATTTGCAGCCTCCGTGAACAACATATCCTTCGTTCTTCCCACCGCCGCTCTTCTTCAAGCGCACTTCTTCGGGCACTCAAAAGGAGTTTACAATTCCACTTTTCCCGACAATCCGCCATTCCTTTTCAACTATACCGGCACGCCTCCAAACAACACCCGGACACTCAACAACACGAGGGTGAAAGTGGTTCCCTTCAATTCCAGCATACAGCTAGTTCTCCAGGGCACCAGCATTGTTGGACCAGAGAGTCATCCTCTCCATCTGCACGGCTACAATTTCTTCATAGTGGGCCAAGGTGTGGGAAACTACAATGCGACTACAGACCCCTCTAATTTTAATCTGGTGGATCCGCCTGAGAGAAACACAGTTGGAGTTCCCAAGGGTGGTTGGGTGGCTCTCAGATTCCGGCCGATAATCCAGGTATTCGTCTAATATTTCAATGCATTTTGTTCTTTTGAATATAATACACTCTAAATAATGAATGAAAATGCACCTGTGCAGGAGTCTGGTTTATGCATTGCCATCTCGAGGTGCACCTAAGCTGGGGATTGAAGATGGCGTGGGTTGTTTTGAATGGAAATCGAAAATCCCAATCTCTTCCTCCTCCTCCCAAAGATCTTCCCGCCTGCTGATACATTTCATATATATGCCACTAATACTATAAACGCTGTGCTTGTTGACAATACCAACCTGTTTTGCGCATTCCACACGGATATAGGGATTGAATAAGGAATGCGGCGTGATATGAAATAAGGAGAGCTTGGAGTTTTTATTAATTCTGTGTGGTGAGTATTTTGTATCTGTTCGCTTCGCCTGGTTTGCTGTGCTAACCGATTCCATTGCTTCTCCTGCGGCTTTGATATAATAAAAAGCTTTATTTTCAGTATATGTAATTGACTAAAATGTATTTTCTTATATTATCTTTAATTATTATGTCTTGTGAGTAAAGAGTACGCTAGGGAGCATCATCTTTCCAACAATAACATACATAAAAATGTCCGTCCTGAATTTCATAAAACATTACATAACTAACCTAAAACAATAAACTGTATATAATTATATAAACGAATACAATTCGAACATCTTAAAGTTGAAAAATTCTTGACAAAATAGGGTTTTAAAGTGATTTTTTTTTCTGCAATTTTAAAAACTGTTGTAAGACAAACACAGTCGAAAGCACATCCACAATATGAGGCAAATAAAAGCTAAAATAAAATTACATGAAAACAAAGAATCTCGATTACAACCTACTATTCTTTAACTGGCACAATTAGAAGGGAGAGTAATACATATTTACCAGTTATGAGATAGTGTGAAACTCATTTAACGAACCCATTTGTCTACATCTCGGCTCTTAAAATATTGCTCACTTTTTTACATTTTTGTACAAGTAATTGAACAAAAATTTCCTTCATTGACATATTAAAAAGCATTCAAAACAAATTAAAAGCACAAAATTTGGAGGTTGTAAATATGGCTTACTATTGTCCCTCTATTATTATGAAACATTTATAAAATTGAATAATATGAAAAACAAACTCACAAAGTATAACACAATACTTATAGACGAAGCATTGAAAGTTATTCGTAACACCGTAGACTAAAGATTGCTGCCTTGGTAGAAATATGCCTAAGATCAACTTTTTTCTCCTTTAGAGGGGAAGGTTTATGAACAAATATAGGGTGTAGAAATTGGGTGACCATTATCTCCAATAGTGGCTAATGTATTCCTTGAATATTTTGAGACCAATGCCCTTATCTAATTTACGTTGAAACGAAACTAATGGGATAGGTTTGTTGTCGATGACACTAACACCATGTTGGGAATACGGGACTGTGGAATAGTGCTATGATTTAATAACAAACAAGATTATGCACACAAGATCTAAAAATTCCCCACAAAAGCTACAACAATAGAAGTATAAACTAGAATAATCCAAATCACGTAAAAGTACACACACATAACAAGCACCCAATGTGGGTGGTTCACCCAATGTAGGGCTATATATATATATAATAGATAGAGATCTATATATATATATATAAGAGATTACAAACCAACTCTCTCGCACAAGAGTACATGTATCTCTACAAGAGTATCTCCTCCTCGCAGATCTCCAATCGGATATGCCCGAGTACACTAAACCGTGCCTCCATACCACTACTTGTGTCTCCTCCGGATCTCTAACCGGATCTACCCGAGTGCACTACAACCATGCCTTTCAAACATAACCAGATCTCACATACCTAAAGCCACCCCGCATCCGCCACTATGCGCCCAAGCTCTCACTATATTATGAATCTACAAACAAGACCTCTCACATGGGTCTACTAGATGTGCAACTAAGACTGTGCACCAAGAAGTAAGTATGTCTCTCCATCACTGCATAACCTGTGCAAACATGAAGACGACCTTCTCTACAATATCTAGATCTACATGGATCAACAATACAATATGATCCCATGGATCTACAATACAAGACCTCACCAACGTGGTGATCTACAAGAAGAAACGCTATGTGCTTTACATACTATGCAAGCCATTACAATGAGACAATAAATATAAAAGGAAATACATTAGAAGACGTTAGCCTCTTCTCACCATTCGAGATGTACTGTTATTTCCTTATGTCCATCTCCTCTCCATGGAGACTCTGTCTTCATGTAACCTATTCTTTCTTCTTCTTCTTTGTCTTCATCCTCTCAATCTTGGAGAATCAAGGATCTAATCTAATCCTTCTCTTCATTCATCACCTTTCTAAACCCTAGCTTTCATGCTTATATATACGTATATAAACTTAGGGCACCTTAGCCATGTAATTACATCCAATAAATCTACTTTAATGCTAAAGATAGATTTAATTCCTAAGAGTTAATTAAAACATCATCACACAGGTAACGGTGCCGGTTAGCCTTAACCGCGGCTGGTTCCTACTTGCTCTGACCGATGTAGGTTTTTTCGATCGATGACGATTTCAGCCTGGGTGACCAATGCCGGTTCCCCCTTGACCGATGATGGTTGTTGTATTTTCCAGCAAGTTTCCATTGCATGCTCTAGTGAAGCTATTTAGCTCCACAACCTAACAATCTCCCACTTGGAGATAAATTTCTGAATCTCTGTACCTATACATGTACATCACCATCCTCTACACACCATGAAGACCATCTATTCTTTCCTTCAACAATTCTCTCAAATAAAAATAAAACCAAGAAGATCAAACCATCTTCTCAAACCAAGAAGATAAAACCATGACTTACCAAACCTGCATGAAGCTACAACTAATTTGTGACACCAAGCCTCAAGCTCCCACTAAATCGTAACACCATACCAATTGTTGGTATCAGAAAAATAAGCCAACCTAGCTCCTCATGCAACAAGCCATCATGACTAACACACCTGTAAGAGCTCCCCCTCAAACTGAAGTATTGAGCTTCAAATGCAACCATAGCCATACTTGTAAAACCAACCATGTTCTCCATCCATCTATCCATGTCTCCATAAAACCACCTATGTAACTAACCAAGACAAGTCAAACTGGAATATGCGAAAGCAAAACAAGATCCTAGGTAAAGACAACCCAAATGAGTTCTACCTGCAATAGTGGGTGATCAATCCATAAACCTGCATAACTCAAAGAATCCAAACATTGTAATCTAAAAATCTAACCTTACATAAACAAGTAGCATGTCCAAGACAATCATCTATAGATAACATCTCTCAAGGAGTAACATAGTAATCAAGAGGAAATACAAACATCCCCTACTCATGCTCAAAGCATCCATGTGTAAATCAAACATCTACATCATCATAGACTCATAAAATTGAATCTATCCAACATGTACAAACTCACCATGTACATCCATCCATATCACCAGCTCTCCAAAAGCTCCAAGTCTGCCACCGACTAACTCCAAAGCCGAATATGAATCCAAGATGAAAGCAAGAGAAAGGTACCATCTTAAAATGGTAAATGACCACTCATCACAAACTTGTAACCAAACCGACCATGGTTTCCTAACCGACCCCGATCACTACTTGATTGACCACGGTTACCAGATGACCGACCATGGTTAATCCTAATTGACACTTTGGTCTATGTAACAATCACATTTTCTCTTTTAAACCTTCAAACTCTAAAAATTTCTTTTTCATCTAAACCCAACTAAATCTACCATCAACTGTCATCCCTAAGGAATATCCAAGCACCACAAAATAAACTAGAAGTGACATCACAAAGCAATAAACTCAAAATAACTCGTAAATCTGTGACTGCCCTCCAAAACCAACTAGTGCCTCTGCCACTCTGAATAGTAGCAATCTCCTCTCACTCTGCATGTGCATCATGTATCCAATCCTACAATGCCAACAACCATGGCTTGCTCCCACTGAACACAAAATCCCCTGCACTGCCTCTAACACCAAGCTCAAAAGCTAATATGTCAGTGAGAAATAAAACCAGATGAAAGAAAATATAAACGGATTCCCTTCTTATCAAAGAATACTTCTACATCACAAAATAGGTGAATCAACTTCTTTTCATCCTATGTACTCAAAATCTTTCGTTACTTGCAACTATGTCTAACCATGACTTTTCATTCGGGATCTCATCCTTAGACTAGAAACCCTTGTCCTCATAATTTATTTGGACCTCGGGTTGAACTAGTCCAGCATTGCTCTTGACTTTATATTTTAAATTAGATTATTTTTAGTGGGGAGAGAAGAAAAAGATTCGAGGAAAAAAATTTCGATTCATAAACAATAAATTCAATCCAATGAATTGAATTCGCAAACGAAACAATAACTAAATGTTGTAATGCATGTGTCTTTGAGTTTAAAGCTTAACATAGCATTGACATAGTTCTCTTTGAGTGCAAGAAAGCCTATAATACGGTAAAATCTAATGAACTAGTCTATCAAGGAAGCCATTTCGATTTGGAACACCAGCAGATTACCAACATAGCAAATGGTGGACCTGAAATATGGGGAAAAAAGGTTTGTAGAAACAACGTAAAAAACATGATGAAGTAGATATCTAAAATTAATAAATAATAATAACAATATTACCTATATATCAACCAAATTCATGATTGGATGTTTTAATTGGGGGAGTGTATAGGAATATTTTGATTCAAACTAACTCTAGTATATGAAACATTAGATGACTATATTTGGCCAATAGACCTTTCTAAAGTTAAAATTCTTATATAATTGTTCTTCTCTCGTTGTAGCCATCGACCAATACCTTTTTGTGAAAATATGAATTTTTGAAATATTTTTAAAATATAGAAATTATGTAGTCAATGATCACGGTTTAGATATAGTCAAAAAAATGGAAATTATAGTTGTGATAATTGTTATTTGTATTTTGTGGGTAGTAAAACTAGCAATCATACGTGAAATGTACGATGGAAACGTCGAAGGGGATCTTTTGAAGGATGCATATTGGAAGGAGAGAAACATTGGGAGAGGAAGAGGGGTGAAGATGAAGGGGTTAGATGGCGGAGTAGTATGGGGGCAGCGAAAATAGAAAGTAGAAACAATGTGAAACTGAAACGTTGAACAACATGACGACGTATATGGAAATCCTTTGAAGTAGACCGGGGTGTTGTTCAAGACAATGCGAAACAATTTATAGATATATATGTGAATGTAAGGAGTGGTAGGAAAATATTGTTGAAGTGAAAATGTGTTTATAGTTTTATCCGTAGTAGTTAGAGACATGAAGATGTGGAGTGTAAGTAGCATCCAAAGGTGGCGACATCATGTGAAGTTCTCCCCATCAACGATTGTGATGACATCGTTATTCAACAATGACCAAAAAAATGGACAGGTGTGATTTGTCATGGATTTTGATTGGGCAGAGAAATTTAATCGCGCCCTCCTTGTTCGCAAGCATAGATAAGTCTACTTTTACTCTTCAACAATGCACCGAACAACATAAACTCTTAGATCTAACATGAATGACAACATTTTGTCTTCATTTCTCACAAATAGAGTGGCTTTCTCCATGAGCAATGTTATTTGCATAACACTAACAAAATCTTCACTACAATTAAGCACCACATCATTCACACTATCTTACACCTATGTGGATCATGTACACTATCCTACACATAGTGGCCCCTTCACCTTGACTATTCTTTTTTTATTATTAGTGAAAAATTTATACTTTTAAAATAGAAGTCACAGGTTCAAATCCTGCAAAGTAGGGTATTGTTTAAAATTATGCTATAGCAACATGTGCTGCTTAAGTGTCACGCACTTGTGAGTGCTTTCTTTCGACAGCTTATAGCTGAAGACCACAACACTTGTGAGTGCTTTCTTTCGACAACTTTTAGTTGAAGAGCACAACACGTATCAGGACCCATCAAGCCATATTTGGATCTTGTAAAGCTCTAGTTTCAACTCAAAGATGAGCATTCAAAAATCCAGCTCCATATTCGGATCGTGTAAAGCTTTGTTTTCAATTCAAAGATCCAGTTATTTTAATAGATGGAAGATGTTGAAAAAGAGTGAAGT
This sequence comes from Taxus wallichiana var. yunnanensis, assembly GCA_018340775.1. Classification (NCBI taxonomy): domain Eukaryota; kingdom Viridiplantae; phylum Streptophyta; class Pinopsida; order Cupressales; family Taxaceae; genus Taxus; species Taxus wallichiana. Next base: position 117,565,006 of record CM031233.1, read on the forward strand.
AGGAAAAGTGGCAGGAAAGTGAGTATGTGCAGCTAGCAGAGAAATTGACAGATACTTTAGAAGTCCAGTAGACTCGCACTCAATTTGCAGAAGGAAAAATACATTATCAGCCATTTTAGCTTCGGACGTATTTCTTCAAGCACATTACGAGTACATTCCAAGAGCAAGCCGATCCCTTATCATAATGCCGTCAGTGAAGTTTTATTAAATACAATTAGGCTAATTACAGTTTCACCTCTGCGCATGCAAGAAAGGTTCCTAATTCAAGAGAATGTCACACAATTAATCGGCTTTTCTTTCATATTTTGAGCCAAATGCAGTAAATGCCCCCTGAAATATCGAAATTGTCAAGGAAAAAATTAGCAAAGATGAGAAATCTGACCTTGTTTGTTCCATATTTATATCTAAGTCCAAAGACCGCTAAAATGTGACCTCGAAGCATCCCCGCAACACATGAAAAAGCTCCCTTTTCTCGAGTTCATATGAAGTAGAAGATGTAGAACATCGAAGAACATTAATGTCGTCATTAGCAGGTAGAGAGTGTAAGCGGGTGGACATGCCCTCCATGCTCGGCCTACATGCCCCAACCTACTTCAATTTTTCTATCTCACTGTCTATATTCTTCATAATCATCGAATCTCAATCCCGGTGTGCCCTGGTTATTATATGCCATGATCACAAAGGAAAGAAATGAGAATACAAATTCTGCACATCTCGTAAGCAAGGCCAACTAGGCGCATGCGACCAGGGGAAAATTTTAGTGGTGAATATTCATAGTTTGGTGAATAGTAGAATTCGGGAATTTGATTTTGGTGAATACTACAGCAATGGTAATACCTAGGTTTTTCCCAAAAATTCCATAAACAGTAATTTGTCCCATTTAAATCGCCAAGAAATTTCCAATCCCAATGTATATTTTTATATTAAATCACCACGTGATCGTCACTCAGGATTTCAAAACATTAATGTTTCACCAAGAAATCGACGCACATGGATTTGAAAACATTAATGTTTCGCCAAGAAATCAACCCATAGAGATTTGAAAACATTAATGTTTCACCAAGAAATCAACACACAGGTATTTGAAAACATAAATGTTTCACCAAGAAATCAATGCACATGGATTTGAAAACATAAATGTTTCACCAAGAAATCAACGCACAGGGATTTGAAAAATTTGCAAGAAATCTACGAAACCTTATTTGGCCAAGAAAACATTCCCAAAATATTCCCAATATATACACAGAGCTGATGTTCTCCCACAAATTTCCAGTTTCCCTATTTTTAAAGTAGTAGAAAGGGATTTAGCGAATCCAGGGATATTACAATTTCTTACAAAATTTTAAATAAATCCAAGTCTTGCAGAGTCCGGCTAGTGCATCGTAGTTTACATCCTAGAAGCACTTACCGCATGTGAGTCCTCGCCTATTTGAGAGTTGTTTTCATTCATGTTGCATTGCTTTATTTGTGATTCCGCCTTTGTAAGTTATTACAAGGCCTAAAAATCCTCATCCTCATAACCACTATGATTTTTTATGTCATCTAAAATAGTCCCCGCTTGCAGAGATAATCATAGCTAGTACTCTTATCTTAGATACATCTAGATTCTACGTAAACTGTATATATATATATATATATATATATATATATATATATATATATATATATATATATATATATGTATGTATGTATGTATGTATGTATGTATGTATGTATGTATGTATGTATGTATAATATATGTATATATATATATATATATAATTTAAAATCACTTATACATCTATGTATGTATGTTATAATATATATTATTATATAATTTATTAGTGTATCTTCTTTGAATATTTTTTTTTATAAAGTTGAATCTTTTTCTAATGTATATATATATATATATATATATATATATATATACATACATACATATTGTAGTTTCACTTTCCATTTATTTTATGACCAATACCATGATCGCTTATCACCGCTCGCCGACACCGCCTCCCACAGTAGACATGAAGGATATATAAAATGTGGTACATTCCGCAGGTTTCACATTTGCCAGGGGCATTTCCTTGGGAGACCGACAAAATGGTGACACGTGGCATAGACCTCATGGGAGCCGGGACCTGCTCCGGATCCGAAAACATATCAACTATGCCTCATTCTGTGGGTTTCACATCCGCTAGGAGGATTTGGTCAGAATGGGAGGTTAACGAAATGCTAACAAACAATAATGTATGAAATAGAGACCATACAGAAATGTCCAAAATGAAAAATTCAAGAAATGTAAAAGGGAAAAAAATTACAACAATGAACCAAAATCCAAATAATTAGCATTTGGAAAAACAAAAGACAAAAAAATAGTAGTTGTGGGAAAATTACAAACATCTTGTCACAAGCATGCTTCTTATTACCACCATTTTCACCACTGTGATATACTTCAAAAAATTTAAACCATGGAAACATAATGTATTGAATGCACTCCAAGCATGGATTTCCTTCAACAATCTAAGGAGCACAAAATTCTTTCTTTATCTTCACATTCACTTCTGGAACTTCTGTGAAAATAATTGTGTTATAAATCCATCAGAAACTATATAGTAATACTAATTCACTTTTATTAATGTTGAGGCAAAGTTGGAATCTATCTCTCCACAACAAAAATTTCCAAAAATAATGTAGGGGTTTACACCACCTCTTCTTCCTCCATGAAGATTGCAAAAGTGGGATCACTCTTCGACATCTTTTCTTGTCCTTGTCGTAGTCCAGACAACATGTATATAATATTTAATATAAAGGAAAACATCAACATCTGGGGATATTTTTAATTCATGCATCCTTCAAGTTTCTTGAACTCATTTTCCAAGTAGGAACACGACAAGTATAAAAAGAATACCCTTATCATGATTGTATCATATGTGAAACATCAGATCAAAGCATTCAAGATTCTCTCAAGAATAATGATACTTTAGTTGGCTTTGACACATTGACATTTCATTGTCAAGCCAAAGAACCCTGCATACATTCTCAACCTTGAATTCACAGTCTCATACCACAATGAGTCATAGATGGAAGACCATATATTTTGTCTCAACTCCTTTGAAATGATGAAAACTCTTGGTAATTGGATTATGATAGACCTCATACCTCTAATGAATCAATAATTTCTTCATGAGTAGATGCACACCTTATTTGGCTTGATGACAACATTTAGAACCTCTATACATTATGATAGAGCTCGGTCATCGAGACTCCTTCATTAATCAACTAAAGATAGATCATACCTTGGATGAATCAATGAACTCAGATTCCTTCATGAGTAGATACATACTATACTTTTATTTCAAACTGAGCACAGACTCGAGATCACCTATTTCATGTTTGATTAGCTACAACAGAGACTTCTTATCACTAGAGTATCTTATCATTAGAGTTTCTTTGGCTTCTCAACAAATCATTTAAAAAATTTAAATTGATTGATATTTTCTCAAACCTCGATACATCTTCAGTTTGCTTTATGTATGCTCTAATTCTTATTATACTAATGTAACACTCTTGTAAAAAGTAGTACATGTTAAGTGACATAACATTATTTTTCTTTATACCTATTTCTTATGTTGAGATGTCTGTGAACATATCAATATCATTTAGTCTAACATGTTGTATTTTTTTCTTTCAATTCTACAGGGGATTCACCGATTCAGCAAAATGGAAACTAAAAAGGAAAGTTCAACCTCGGAGAAAAAATGTTATTCCAACCCTCCCGTAGTGGTACTGGCATTCAAAAAATAGCATCTTATTTTGAGAAACCATATAAAGAAACACATCCTTGTCCAGCATTACCATCACAATCAAAGTATAATTATTACATTAAAAATGAAACTCAGAATGAGAATGTGTCCATTTTTATTTGCATCATGTTGTCAATGATAACAAAAATGACATGCCTCCCCTCAAGACATTCCATTGAATGATGTTGAGTTTGACACTATACCACCTGCCCAATTGAATGAAAATGACACTACATCACCTGTTAGTGCCCAAGTGAATGTTGGAGGTGAAAATTCTTGCAGTCGTAGTCAACAAAGTATAAATTCCATTAAGGCAAATACTTAGTAGACACCTATTTCTGGAAGAAAGAAAAAGGAAATAAAATGGGGCTTGGGAAGGAGTTTCAGGTTAGAGTGGGTTTCTAAGTTTTCATTAATTGAACTTGTTAAAAATGATAATAAAGCTAAACCTCCCAAAGAATGTAAATGTACAATCTGTAGTTTGAGATTGGGTAGGGACAAGATAATGCAACTTAAGTTGGATACTATTGAGAAGCATGTAGGAAAGATATATGAAGATATAATTGTAGATGGCGTTGAGAAGAATGTTTCTAGATGGAAAATTGCAGATGATTGTTTGCATATTAGGTATGAAAAATAATTTTAAGAGCACAAGAGAAATGAAATAATAGTTGTAGAGAATGGAGGGACAATTACCTCTCAATTCAACAAGATCTTTCAAAATGCTTCTTTGGGTAAAACAATTCAGCTAGCTCTGCTTTTTCACATTTTGAAAATAGGACGTCCTATAACAAATTTTCCTAAACAAAATAAGATGTTGGACCTTTACTTGGTGTCCCAAACTTTCCTCATTCTCACTTGTCAAAAAGTTGTGGTTGGTGTAGAGTCCTTTTTATAAGACTCTTTTATCAACCACCATTCTTTTGTTCCTCTGGGCTCTTATTCTTTTTGTCCGCTTAAACCTAAAATCAACTAAGTATGAAGATGTAAGCGGAAGGCATCCACGTGTCCCTTTGGCACACTTGGGGCATGAAGCAAAGAAAGGAAGGTCCCAACTAGCACAATCCCTCCACGTGTCCCAAGCTCGAGAAAGTTGCCTCACCAATTGGTTGAAAATTAAGAAATATAACAAATACAAAGGCCCTCCATGTGTTTCCTGGGCACAAATTCAAATTAAGAGAAAGAAAGGAAGGCCCCAAACAAGCACACACCCTCCATGTGGTAGAAAAGGAACATCACCGACTCAAGGAGTGCCAGTTGGATGAATTAAAGGCAATTACAAATATCCCAACATGTAGTTGAGATATTAACCTAGAAAGGGAAGATTATGTAATAAAATTGAATGCTTTCGTGGAACCTCCGATTCTAAACATTAGAGCAAGGGCCAGGAATATCTATAAAGGAACATTCCAGTCTAGGAATAAGGGGGAATTTTAGAAGAAAACATACTAGAGTTGTGAAAGGGATTCTGGATTTAGTTGTTTATATTTTCTAGCCTCAGCGAGAATCTGTTATAGAAGAAGATTGTAATTTGTGCCATATCGGCCTTATGTATCATTTTCTCTATAAATAAAGAATTCTCGTTCTGTGCACTTTGGATTTTCAATATTTTGTGTCTCTCTTCATTTGCTATTAGTAGTTCTAGATAGTTGGAAGATCAATCGTGCTTTACGCCCTTGGGTTTTCTTTACATATCTATTATCTGCACTTGTTATGTTTTATATCTCCCTAGACTCTCGTAATCTGGGACACTTCTGAAAATAGTGGATCATGCTAAAATGCTCTTCAAACTATTCTAAGTAGTTTCTTAAGAGGTATCTCCATGATTTTAGGATTTGTTTCGGCACATCACCTTAGTTAGTTTTACATTTCCTTTCATCTTTCTTCTAACCTTATCTCACAACTAAGAGAAGAGTCAACTTCTTTTAAAACTGGAGGTTACCTTAGGGCGCATGTCCCACTAACCTAAGGTATCCAATGACTCTGATGGTTTTCCACAAAGATAATCGTCAATATTTTGGATTGGGAAAAATGCCTAGCTATGTTTGAGAAAGAAGACTTGAAGAGAAGCTCAAGTCTCAGCACGATACATATCTTTATCTATTGATGAGGTTACAACACTAGATAATACTGCTTGGGTCTATATGCATGTGTATAATATTGATAATTTTGTGATACTAACTCACTTACTTTCCATTCACAAGATGAGAGATAAATCCAATGTTGAAAACCTTTGTTAGTTGGTGATAAATTTTTTGAAGGAGATCAGTGACATGGATGATGCTACAATTGCATCAAAGCTGGTATGTGTTAGGGAAGATGGGGCATATGTAATGCAAGGTCATCATAATGGACTGTGTGTAATACTACAAACATCTCATTTCACTTATATGATTACCATTCATTGTATGGATCATAGAATGAACCTAGATTACGTAATAGTTAGCAAATTGGAGCAAAATTTAAAGACCTTGTTCGAGAGGTGCATGCTTATTTTTTCCTAGTACTAAAAGGTTCAGTGGAATTCCAAATATTTACAAAATTATTAACAAATGGGCATGAAATGCTAAAATATGTCACACCGTGTGGATCTTATTATACTAACCGGTTTGTAGGGTGTACAAAGAGTATCAATCCTTATTAGGAGTGATGTGGCAAAATCACATGGAAGTGGACAAGGCCCAAGATTTGATACATCATTTGACTGATATAGATTCATTGTTGATGTTGTGTGGTCTCCTTCCCATGTTGGAATAAATGCATTGTTTAATTAAACAAGCACAGGAAAGAACTATCTATATTGTTGATTTTTCTAGTTTGAGGAAACGAGTTTGTATGATAATAGAATATTTGTATCTCAATGAAACTACTTTTACAGGTCCAACATTTGATGGTTGGAATGATTTGATAAAGATTGGAAATGCAAGTAGATTTCTGAAGCTCAACTTGTTTGGGGAAGTATGTGCTTCTGTATGTGGATATGAGATACCGATGTACATGTTTAAAGTAGTAGCCGGTAAGGTTGAGGAGGTAAAAGTCACAGGGCTATTGTTTGATAACATTGTATCATCAACAAGGGTGAGGTTAAGATAAATTGTAGTGTCCCTACTAGAATAAATAAGGGAGTGATTTAGAAGGGATGCTTTACTTGAAGCAATGGCTATAGTAAATCCGACCTTTTGGAATCTTGTCCAAAATGAAAGACATATGTAGGAAGACTACTTCAAGAGGTTGACTACATTGATTCAACATTTTTGTAAGCCTATTGATATCAATGGAATGAATATTGCAGGTATTTTAAGCAAGGACAATTTGAGTGCTCAATCTCATGAATTTTCCACTACAATGATTCAACAATTCAAATATTTGGATAATCCCTTACAAAGTGTGGAGCAATAACTCAGCTATGGAAAAAGTTGGGGTGAGTACTATTTTATAGCAAACCATGTCTAAGTTTTTCTCATTGGCTGATCTATGTCAAACAATGATTTTGGGTTCAGTTGAAGATGAGAGAATTTTCAGTTCCTTGGCCTTTATAAAGTCAAAATTATGAAACAAGCTTGACAAAAATTTAGAATTTTTTTGAGAATTTATACATCACGGTACGAAGTGGATAACTTTCCCTACGACAAGGATCTGGAAGTATGGAAGTCGATTAATGAAAGGAGAGGGGTTGAAAATAATGACACAAATATAGTAGATGACCCTATTGCAGCAGTTTTTAGCCTGTCAAGAGAGAGAGACTCGATCTTAGAGATCGATGAATCAAATGATATAGGTGATCTAGGTCCATCAAGTTGGAAGCTTCCATTGGTGGGTATCCCATGATATAGATGTTCATATAACAATTAATAAATTCAAGTATTCAAGTACATTGTTCTTACTCTCAAACAAGGATTAACACTCACCCAAAACTTACATGTTCCTAAAGGTAATCTTATTGATTCCATTTCCATTTTGATTGCGAAACATTATAAAGTCATGTTTTAATGAGTATTTAATATATTTCACGTACAATGTTGTTGATCTCTTTTATAGAAAGCATACACCGCAACTGGTTGGAAATTAAATCACAATGTATTTACATTATTATATACTTTAGGAATATAAGAGTTGTGGGGCTTAATTTTGAGATAGAATAAGTGGTTTCTCAGAATTCAAGTCCTTCTCTTGAGTCATTTTTTCTTTCATCTTCTTCTGGAATGCATCCTTCTTAATGAATTGGCATGTATTTTCAAAAGGCATTGGCAAACCAAGCTTTATGAACTCCTGTACCTTTCCATGCAGCTCTGAAGCATTCTTTGAAACTTATTCAGAAATTCATGTGCTTTTCCCAACATCACACACTTCCAAATGATAGATGATACCTTTATTGAGGCATCAAACCGGTTCTAAATTCCTCTAGATGTTAGTTCTATGTCACTGAATTTGTAGATAGCTTCCAAAATTTTCTTTGTTGTATCCTCTCTTAAAGCCATCACTTTTCTACTACCTATTACGTATTCGCGAAGCTTATCACAGATTCTCTGTAGATCAGTCATGAATTCAAACAATCTAATCAAATCATTAATTTTTTGGTTTATTTTCCCCAAACATTATCCATCATATTAATCAATGCCTTTTTATGAAATCCAGATAGTTTGATGTTGGAAGACTCTATTTCCTTTTTGCTTTCGCCAATTCCTGTTGTAATATTTCATTTTTTTTCTCATCATCTAGGCTCTGTTGAAATCCAGATAGTTTGATGTTAGAAGAATCTATTTCCTTTTTTGATTTCACCAATCCTTGTTGCAATATTTCATTTTTTTCTCAGCATCTAGGCTTTGTTCCCATTTTTTGACCTTTTCATTCTCTTCCTTCACAACCTCTTTCAATTTTCCCAATGTTTTTTTGTAATTTATTATTCTTACTCATTGTTTCTTGTAACTATTTCTTCACATATTCTAGTTCTACATGTTCTTGTTCATTCAAAACAACTGCAATCATAGAGGTATATGCTTTTATCTTCCTCTCCAACTCACCTGCTTTATTAATAAGTTACTTTTCCTTTTTCTTTCTCATTTTCCATGTCTACCTCTAACTTTTGAATCTTATTATTCAACTTATTTTTCTCCCTCTCTGCCTTTAGTAATGTTGTGTAAACCACATCATTGTTCCTTTTTGATACATTAATTTTTTCAGAAGGTTTCATTTCCTTAAGATCCATTTGAAGGGAGGTCACATCGTAGTCAGTGGGAAGCATTTCATTCTCTAGTTTTACAACTTTGGGCACAACATACATGTATTCCAGGGTATCTGTGTCTAGGTTATATGTAGGCAATACCCTCATTGTGGCTGGATCTAAAGTTCCAGTAGCCTATAGAATTTGCTTCTTGTTTCTTTTATCTCTTTCTGATTTATTGGAAAACTCATCTTGGTAATCAAAACCTGAGGTGTTCGTAGGAGTGAACTGTTCCACCTTGAATGGAGAAGGATTAATTGAAGTTTGGTGAGAATTTCCCTGTGGAATGACAGTTTGTTTAGGGATGGCAGTGACATCGCCTTCTATAAATAGTTGCATTAAGCCAAGAGTAATTATACATGTGTTTGCCTCTGTCTTCTACCTCTTCTCGCTTCTTTTTTGGATAATAGTCCTAGCAAATTCAACTATCTCTATTGGAATCTTTAAATTTCCAACACTGTTGAATACTATCATTATCACTAGAACTCATCAACCTTAGAAATAAGTAATGCATTCATGTTGAACTTCTCCTCTAGGATTTTTAATGTGTGGCTAAACTGTTTCACGAGGATTTGACTTCAAAGTAAATTGCATTGGATTAACATTTTTAGATGTTGTAGTATGCAAAGTGGTCCTTTCTCCGAAGGAGAAGATCCAAGGACTAACATGTCAAAACTTTTCTAGAATGTACCTCTAGTGGAAGCCAAACGCCTTGTCCTCTTGAACTCAAACCACCACTAGTAAAACCCAACTTTTCAACAATAACTGCTCATACAATATATCTTTCTTTCAAACCTTCATCGAGACTTGGTTTATATGTGCTACTATTAGGGGGACTATGTAATTCCTCAGAAGCAGCGTCATCATCACTACTTTCCTCTCCATGATGCTCTTTATTCCACAATTTTCTGAAATCTACATCTTCTGGAATAGAATCATAGTCTTCTATAAATTTTGGATGGCCTAGGTCCTGCCTCATAGACCAAAAGGCAGTAATTTTTGACCTTGTCCAATTTCTATCTTGTAATTCTTGTTGTAATGCCTTTGGCATGCTTTTAGAGGAATTTTTATCAAGTTTTGTAAATTGAAAATCCTCTAGCCTTTTTTGTGGAGGCTCAGAAATCCAAAATTTGTTTTGACAACTCTTGAGAACTAATTCCTTTCTCAACAACAATTTCATTCATTGTTATTTGTACTTCATCCCAAGAGTTCTTGTTTTTCAATTTTTCTAGCAAGGGTTTTCTTTCATGTTGAATTTTAGTGGTAGAGTTCTTGTTCACCACTACCCTTGCTTTAATCACCTCACATGGGTCATACACCCAGTGAGAGTCAACATCAAACTTAAAAATATGTAATATTTCATGTGCCACATAGAATGCTTTTCTTTCAAATGTGAACCCTCCACATGAGAATGGTAAGGAAGGAAATATGCTCTTCTTTTGCTGAGAAACAAAATAGATATTATCTGTGCTTTCCATCTGCCGTATATATTCCAAGGTAAAAACTCTCTCTGTCACATGTATTGGCAATTTTTAAGGTTGTACTCTTGATCCATAAAACCTTAGCACAATATAATCCTCCTGAAGTACCAGTCTACTAACTGTATTTCTGATCCCAGTTGAATGCAATCTCTACATTTCACAAGAAATCTAGGCATTGTACTTTTTGTAAATGCTTCATACATTGGAGCCCAAAAATAATCCACAAATTGACTGTAGTCCCCTCTATTATCATACATCCTTATCTTGGGGGTCCACTTAGTTAATGGATGCACAAATTCTGGCTGGAACTCAACAAAATAGGGCTCAATTGCAAAAAAAAAAATTCAAACCGCCATAGAATTAAATAGCACAAGTAGGTAGTGAACCTAAATGTCTTAGTGTTGGAGCCTTCTTTGATTATTAATATTTTTTATGCATAGATTATGTAATGTACCCAAAAATATGTATTGACAAGGTGGATTAATGTAATGGATATTGTATACCATTTCCAGGAGGGTTTCATCCACTGTCTCATCACTATCGAAGCCAAGGAAAAATACTAGCATAGAAATGGTATCCATGACCCACGGTTTAAATATGTTAATTGCATATGGAGCTTGTTATGATCCTCATGTGCGGATTTCACTAACGCATCGAGGTTTTGGTGTAATGGTTTGTTACATTTGGTTTTTTCCTAATTATGGTTTTTTGCCCTAATTTTGGCCCAGATCGCAGCTCTGATACCACTTGTAATGAAATTACTTGTATAATTCAGATCATGAGTAGAAATATAACACAATATTCTAGAATAATGATCTCAATATGCAATTAAAATAGCTTCACCACTTCGAGGGGGCAACCTCCAAACCATACAATAATACTCAAATGCTCAAATGATAATGAATTACTACCTACAATCCCCTATATATACTATTCATATGTTATGGCCATCACCAAGGCTGACCTACTAAGCATGAGAAAGTATAAATGATATAATAAAATGATATGGTAAGGCACAAGTCTGGCTACTAATATCCTAATATAAGCAATAGGTTAAGGGTGTATTATGCCCTTCCCCTTCAAAGAAACATTGTCCCTAATGTCGAGAAGCTCTAGATGTTGTGCAGGAATGTCATATCTTCCCATGTTGCATTTTCATCATCCATATTCTTCCACTTGATCAGTTACTCGGTAATAAATAGTGTCCTAAATCTTTCAAAGTGCATGTTTGAAGGATGCATTCTGTGTTCCAAGATGACTCTCCCTCCTCATCGAGATCGAGTAACACTATTTTGGCGGATACTCTCTGTCAATTACTTTCTTTAGGTAAGAAACATGAAAGACTAGATGCATTATGGTTGATTGTGGAAGTTCTAATTTGTATGTTATAGTACCAATCTTCTACAATACTTGATACGGGCCATAATACTTTGGTGAAATTTTGTTATCATTTTGTTGTTGTTTCAAAGACATTTCCTTATATGGTTATATCTACACAAAACCCAATCACCGACTTCAAAATGTATTTCCATGCGATGTTGATCACCTGTTGGTTCATGCGGTTTTGTGCCATGACCAAGTTCTCCTCGAGACTAGAGAGAACCTCTTATTAATACTCTGAATGTGTTTTTCTACCGCTCTAACCCGCGGTTTTCCTCTCAATGATGATGTGATGGATGGTGGATGGTACCCATAGAGTGCTAAAAAGGAGACATTTTAGATGAAGTATGGAAGGAAGTATTATACCACCATTCTCGCAAGTGGAAACCATTGGACCCATCTTGCTTGTTTATCTGACGTAAAGCAATGGAGATATCCCTCCAAACACTTATTTACAACTTCTATTTACCCATAAGACTGGGGATGATAAGAAGAGCTACAAGCTAACTTAGTACCCAAACATGAGAATAAATCAATCCAAAAATTACTAGTAAATATAGGGTCTTGATCACTTACTATAATCTTGGTGTCCCATGAAGCTTTTGAATTGTGTCCATGAAGACTGTTGCTACCGTGCTTGTAACAAATGGGTGTGCCAAGGCACAAAAATGAGAATATTCGGTGAGTCTAGCCACCACAACCATGATGAATTTTTTTCAATCCAATTCAGGCAATCCTGTGATAAAGTCCATGAAAACCTCTTCTCACCACTGGCTAGGAATAGATAGAGGTTGTAGAAGACCTGGGACCGAATCTGTTTCACCCTTATTTTTCTAACAAACCATGCATTCTCGCCACAAATTTTTGGACATCACCTTTGAGCCCTTTCTAGAAGAAATCTTGTTTGACTCGATGATAAGTCTTCAAGAATCTAGAGTGCCCTACTACTGGAGAAGAGTGAATCTCGAGATAGAATCCTATTTTTAAGAGTGGAGTTATTACATAGGTATAGTCTATCTTTATACCATAAAGCATCCCCTTTCAAGTACAAATTTTTCACACATGCTTGGATCATTTGAAGATGATGAATGAGGTTTTGTGTGGTAGGGTCATTTCTCCATTCAGACCTTGCCTCATCTATCCAATATTTCTACGTAATATAGATATGGCACATAACAAGGCTACAAGTGATTCATCTTTCCATGAAAAAGCATCCGCAACTACATTCTCCTTCCCTTTCTTATAGATAATCTCAAAATCATATCCCAACATCTTGGAGACCCATTTTTGTTGTTCTTCAGATGATAAACGTTGCTCCAAGAAGTATTTAAAACTATCATGATCTGTCTTCACTTTAAAGTGTCTTCCTATGAGATATGGTCTCCATTACTTTACTACATGAAGTATGGCTAGCATTTCCTTCTCATAAGTTGGCTTGGAAAGATTCTTACCTTTGAATTAATGGCTTGAAAAGGTAATAGGATGGCCTTCTTGCATGATAACTACCCCCATACCCACCCCTGATGCATCACATTCAACAATGAATGTTTTCGAAAAAGGTGGAGTAGCCAAGACTGGAGTGGTACACATGGCCTCCTTTAGTTGCTCAAATGCTTTGGTTGCATCCTCACTCTAATGGAAGGATTCCTTATTTAATAAAGATGTGAGAGGTGTAACTATGCTTCCATAATGCCTTACGAATCTTCAGTAATAACTTGTAAGCCCCAAAAATCCTCGTAGATTCTTTAGGGTTTTTAGAACCTTCCACTCCATCATGGCTTTGATCTTATTAGGATCCACTTTAACCCCTTCATGAGAGACAATGTGACCCAAATATTCAACCTCCTTGAGTCCAAAAGAACACTTAGAGGGCTTTGCATAAAGTTGATGTTGCTCAAGGGTTTCCAAAACCTTATTTACATGATGTAAATGTTCCTCCCATGTTTTGCTATAAATTAATATATCATCAAAAAACACTAAGACAAACTTCCGCATGAATGAATTAAAAATAGAATTCATCAAACTTTGAAATGTAGAATGTGCATTTGTGAGTCCAAAAGGCATTACAAGGAATTCATAATGACCTTCATGTGTCCGAAAGGTGGTTTTATGAACATCCTCATCCTTGATTCTGATTTGGTGGTACCTCGAACAAAGATCAAGCTTTGTAAAATAAAAAACACCATGCAACTCATCAATTACAGGAACAAGAAACTTATCTTTGATTGTGTACTTATTAAGTTCCCTATAATCAGGACACATGCGCCACATGTCATCTTTCTTCCATACCATCACTACTGGAGAAGAATAAGAACTCTGACTATGACAGATGATTCCTAATTCCAACATCTCTTGTATAATCTTCTCGATTTCACTCTTTTGCACATATGGGTACCTATAAGGTCATATGTTAGGTGGTTGACTTCTGGTAATAATTGAATAGCATGATCATGATCTCTCTTTGGAGGTAAGCCCTTTAGTGTATTTTCAAATACAACAGAGTGTGCATCCAACACTACTTGCATATCTCGATGGTATAATTTCTTTAGAAGGATGAGCCTCCAATGAAAAAAAATTGTGCCACAAATCCTCTCGCACCCTTTTTTAGCTTTTTGTGCATCTAATGAGAACTTACTATTTGTGTAGACTTTGCTCTTAAGACTCTTAGCTCAAAATTCCTTCCTTCAGAGTGAAATCACATGAACAAGTCTTAGAATTTCATCTCAATGTTGGTAAGCCATTGAACCCCTAACACAATGTCTGCTCCTTCCATAGAAATGGCATACATGGGACTATTTATTATATAATCTCCCATAGAAAGCTTGATGCTATGGAATTTTCGAGTAACAAAACATGATACCTCCATCAAAGCAATCATTACTTGAAATTCGGAGTGGGATAAATGAAACAGATTTAAGACATTGCTAACTTATGATTGATAAAGTTGTGAGTACTTCCTGAATCAATCAACAATGTGACCCTTTGTTTTTTTAGGAATCCAACCACCTTTAGGGTTTGGGGGTGCTAATACTTGAAATTTCATGGCATGCGATCATTGGCTGAGGATCTCCTGACTCCTCCTCTGGCTCAACCAAGACCTCTAACTCTGCATCTTCATTATTCTCTTCATCTTCACTAGGTCCATCAATGTAGAACAACTTATTTTCAGCACATTTACGTCTCTGGGTCCAAATTTATTGTCACAATTAAAACATAACCCTTTTCTCTTTTTTCTTCAATTTGTTGAGGTGTCAATCTAACTAGCCGAGGGAAGCTTTGGGGCCAAGGTGTTGCGATCGCTGGTATAAAATAAATGTTATCTCCTACTTGAAACAATTTTCTCCTCTTGCCTTCTTGCCATAATCATCAAATTAGAAACCTTATGAGGATTAAACATACACACCTCATGCTCAATGTGATCCTTAAGACCCCCAAGAAATAGGTCATTCAGATTCTCTTCAGTAATATTTTCCACATGTAGAGAAAGGTTTTGGAAGTGATGAATGTAATCCTTAATAGATCCTATCTGTCTCAACTTTGTTAATTGGCTGAAGTAATTATCTGACACACTAGAACTGCAGTGTAATTGCAACTCTTCAGTGAAGACTATCCATGTAACATTGATACCACTCTTTTTCCTTTCAGCACATAACCATTGATACCAAACGAATTGGTTAGGTTCAAGATACAAAGCTGCCATGGTCACCTTTTGTCCTGATGGAATCTGATGTAGTTCAAAGAAATTCTCCATTTGGTTGATCCAATTGAGTGGATCCTTTCCATCAAACTTGTGCATCTCCACTTTTGGAAACATAGTATAGGCCTGCAGAGTGCTCATATTTGGATTGTGCACACTCGAAGATCCACTTTGGCTCATGTGTCTATTATGTTGACCTGAGGATCCACCTTGATTGACATAAGTATGATTACCCATCATATGCGTACTGAATTTTTGCATGAAATCCTCCAATATTTGTCCAATCCTATCCACATCTTCTTTACTAGCCACCCGAGATTTGAGGTCTCTCAGGTTAAACTCAAGTTGGCTTACTTTATGGTCTGTCGAAGTAAACCCTAACCCTGAGGAATCTGTAGCTATATCTTCTATCTCCAAATCCTCAACTAATATCTCATCCTTTTCTGGTGTTTTACCTGGAGTTATGGGATTCTTTTTTCCTCTTGTGGAAGGCCCCGCCATGATGCCCCAAAATAGTAGGATGTAGGGATCACGGTCAAATTTTAGGGTTTTAGATTTTGATACAAATTCAGCCAAATATAAAAAAACTTAAAGAAAAAACCCCAAATAATATTTTTTTCTTTCCGAAAATGTAACGAATTTGAAAAAATCCACAATTTGCACCCTAGGGAGTAATTTTATGAAAAAAATACATTTGTAATAACTTTTGCAAAATAAATCAAAAGAGTCTCAAATTTTTAGGGAACCTTACTTGAAATATTTTACAACTATGGTAAAACTATCTCCGACTAATTCGTTGTGGTTTGCAATATATGGCGGAAACAAAAATTTGGTTTTTTTACCTAATTTTGGCCCAGATCGCACTCCGATACCACTTGTAATGAAATTACTTGTATAGTTCACATCATGAGTAGAAATATAACACAATATTCTATAATAATGATCTCAATATGTAATTAAAATAGCTTCACCACTTTGAGGGGCAACCTCCAAACCATACAATAATACTCAAATGCTCAAATGATAATGAACTACTACATACAATCCCCTATATATACTATTCATATGTTATGGCCATCACCAAGGCCAACCTACTAAGCATGAGAAATTATAAATGATATAATAAAATGATATGGTAAGCCACAATTCGGCTACTCATATCCTAATATAAGCAATAGGTTAAGGGCGTAACATCTTGGCCTTCCATATCTCTTGTGTTTTATTATTTTTGCAATTTATTGATTTATTATAAGCAAATATTTGTTCATTTGGTATCAAAGTGACCACCCGTGTTCAAATCCCACTCGGTTGGTTACGCATCGCCATGGCGGGGCCCGTGGGGGCCTAAACGTCGTGAAGCAATGCTTGTACATATGGGAGTGCGGAGACAAACCCGGCTCGATTCGGGCTCTACGGAAGCATGGTGGGATGTTATGATCCTCATGTGTAGATTTCACTAATGCCTCGAGGTTTTGGTGCAACGATTCAGATTCAAAGCCTTCCCTTTTGGTACCTCTGCATCAAATGTTAATTTTTGTAAAAATGCATCTCTGTCTTTTTTATTTGTGGCATGATAATCACTAGCAATTTTTTCTAGGTTTATGTGGATGGTTCCTAAATATTTTCTTTCAAACCCCAATGCACTGCCAAGATTTACCTCCGTAATGTACAAAAGTTCTTATCTGTTTCCCTTTGCAACAATTGTTTTTTTTGTCTCATTGTAATTTTGGGCACATATATTGACAAATTTAGGGCAGGGAAAACCTTGTGGAACATCATGCGTCCCAATCCAAACCCTCATGTTATCCAACCTAAATATTTATGTCTACTTAATTTTTTTAACTTCTACTTTCCTCATCTTCATCTCAAACGTGTATCTAAGTTGTGAAGCTCTTGTGCCAATTACAAGATCATAAATATCATGATATTCATTAGTAAAACCGGGGTTTTACTTTTAAGCAATTTGGCGTATGGGATTTGGGTTTTACTTTTACTTTGGGATCCTATGGAAGTAGACATGCTTGGAATTTTGGATTTTGTAAACCCTCAACCCTAATTTCTCAACCCTTATATTGAAATATTTGAAAGTGAAGGCTTATACAATGCTACTTATAAAAAATATAATATTTAAAGAATCAAGACTCAAATGCAAGATGACACTTACTTGAAAATATTAAATTTGTGAGTCTTACGCGGTACATAATTTCTATGAATTTATTATGCCTTCTATTGCAGTATGCCTTCCAGAAATAGAATTTCAATTGTCAACATCACTATAAATGATTAGGTCTTTCACTATACTTTGTAGACATCAAATTTAGTCATTAATCAAATTCCATTTAGTGGATGACAATTGTCACTTATCAGATGGCCACATGGTAGGATTCTAGGCCTCCTCAAGGAAAAGGAATTCCCCAAACTCCAAGCCCGCAGAATGAACCAATTCAATAATAAAGTTTCGGTCCGCGGTGACAAGTGTTTGCATTTAATGACTTGGCTATTGAAATTTTTGGGGGGCAGTTGAAACATTTTAAATAATAAACCCCCACTTTTTCCCATGCCACATGGAAGAATTCTGTGGATTTATTTTTTCATGCCCGAAGGACGTGAATCTCCCGGATTTAGGTGGGATGAATTATAATTTCAGGTCCGGGATTAATTGTTCATTGTTGGTCATGGACATTGGACCGATCATCTAGCTAATGAGGCAATTGATGGCTTGAGAGTTGAATTAATTTCTAATAATATAGAATATTGGCACGACTTGGAAGATATTATCATTTATGATGGGTGATGCACACAAAGCTTGAAGAATTAATGGTGGCACGTGTCACACTTTGGGCCTTTATTATTGGTGTTCACTGCATTCCTCTCTCCCTACCTCTATTTGTTTGTGTTTTTGGGTTGGCGAGAGAATGGTTTTCTTCAGGTTTCCTTTCATTTCTCTATGCAGGGAGAGAAGAGATTTCATTGTTTTTCTACCACTCTGTGCTTCAAGAGGTGTTTCACTACGATTCTGTGCTCGAGGCCAAGGCCATTGAGTGTGTGATAGGAGATTCCTATATGCAGGACTCTCATAGGGCTAGAGTCAACTCTGAACTCACTGTGACATTTGTTTCTAATTTCCTCTTTCTCCATCTGGTCAAGGTGGATGTCATGGTTATCATGGAGTTCTTTATTTACCATGTCCATTGAGTTGGTTTGCGTGAAGAAATTAATAGGTTTTGTGTCTCAGACCTCCGCTCCGGGTGGAGGAGGTGGAGGCTCAAGAAAATGACATCGAGTGCGGGGAAGATTGGCTTGGCAAGTGGTATAGGGATCTTCTACTCTACGTAGAGGTTTTTCATGTTATGTTCTAGCATGGTGGTCTAGACCCTAGCATATTACCTCCTCTGGATCTCATCGATGCTCGCTCACCTATCGACTCAACCATTGACCACCTCAATGAGTTTTGGGATAATGCCAGTGAGGCCTTTTTTCTTCTACTAGGTAAGGCCAAATAGTTGGAAGGTGGCATTTCGACAGGCAGTAATTATCTCGGATGAGGATTAATACTCTTTTCTAGCTTGTTTTTTTGGTTTTGTGGCCATGTGTATTCATTGTCTTGAAGCCACTTCTATTTTTTCAAATGGTGTTTCCTTCTTTTCCATGGGCCATTCAGTGGGGCCTTGTGTTGTTGGTTTATGTTTGGTTTTGTTTGGAGTATAGTTGTAAGGGTGGGGTCCCTTAACCCTTTGGTTCATAGCTCCGAGTAAAAAAGCATTTAAACATCAATATATATATATATATATATATATATATATAGTGTTTTCACATTTATATAGTGTTTACATTATTGATTTCTTAAATTAGATTATTTCTTTCTTAAATTAATTTAAAGTTTTCAATAAATTAAAAATATATCACCCTTGCTTATATATATTGTTAAAGTGGGTTGAAGGGTCCCATTCCCTTTACAAAAGAGAGAGGATGAACCTTAGATACAAGATGAAGATGAAAAAAATCATCAATCATGACTACTTGGTATATCGAGAAAAAGCTTGCCAAAATGAAGGAAGACTACATCTATACTATAATATAGACATTACAACATACATTTAGATTGAGGATTAATCCCCTGAATCAGAAGACACAAAAAAATTACAACTAGAGATCCCTGCCTCTAAACCACACCCTCCTCATATTATTGAGCAACAACTTCATTGGCCCAACCATGCCAAAGATGATTAGAAGCTTCCCTAAGTTTCACATATTTCCATCCACCAAAGTGGCACTGGCTCAATGGGAGAATTGAGGGCAGCCAAATTAGGGAGTTTGAAGCGCGTCCTTCCAACATTCTTGTCATGATGAACAACACTGCCACTTCTCTGCGAAGGCCATCAACTCCCCATGGCGACATTCTAGTTCCCTGAAGACACTCAAATCCACTCTACCCCCCAAAGCTTTACCTCCTCCCCCACTGCCCAGAAAGCAACATTACACTTTTGCACTTCTGTAACCAAATTTCTACAAAAAGACAACCGAACCCAAAGTGGAGAGCAAGGTTGACCACATCAAGCTTCGATGGCTCAATTATCAAAATATTTTCCACAAAAATTGAGGCCACACTACTATTAACCCTACACCATCCATCCTCAAACAAATATTTTTCCCCCAAAACCAATTTAATTGCCTCCAGATCGCTACCATTACCAATTTTGAAGATCCACCATGCAGACGATTATCGGATATAGACGACTTGAAAGCCATTTCCCTTTTATTGCAAAATAAAATACAATAGGGGAACTCGAGGGGAATCCATAGGTGCTCACCGAAAAAAGGATGAAAATGAAAAAAATGACCCATAATAAATAGGCAAAAAACAAGGCCCTTCACACGCTCGAAAATATTGGCGACAACATATATTTAAGGCCCTTCGTATTTAAGATGATTTCAAGACCATCCCAAATTCCAATATATATATATATATATATATATATATATATATATATATATATATATATTATGATATAAATATATTATTTATATATATATATATTATATATTATATTATATATATATATATATATATATATATTATACATATATAAATAATTTACACAAGTTCAATTTTCAAAATACAAAACCAAATATCCATAGATTTAAGATGAGAATAGATCAAAGAAAGTCTTTCTAAAGAAAATGAATATGAATAAAATCAAATGTTGCTTAATATTATTTACTATTTGAATTGAAATAACTAACAAAAATGTTGTTTTTAAATAGAATTCAGAATTGTTGATGTCATTACTGATGAAATATAGTGTTTTCACATTTATATAGTGTTTTCAAAATTATTTTTAGATGTTATATATTTCATAATTTTGACATTTTTCATATTTATTTTATTCAAATTAATCAGATATATATTGAAAGAAAATTAACATTTTTTTTTTTTTTGTTGAAGGGTAATGTGTTTTCTAATATCTCATTTATGATGGGTAAATCTTAACCTAGCCAGTCAAATTAAAGTATGGGGAGCCCTTCAAATTTGATCACTGAATGCAATGATGGCTGCTTTCAATATATTTTGCAAGCAAGTTCCCTTTTCATAAAGCTTAGTAACTTTTGAATATACATGACAACTGAAATATGTCACTTCCAAATTTCTAAAATATCATTTCTTATATTTTATATATGTAGTTAGTTTCTTTTTTTCCAAACATGTCTCCTCATATATGTGATGAAATCTAAACAAATCTAAAAAATACATCAATCAAATGCTACTACAACTATGAGAAATTATTCAACAATATTCTCATAACAAAATGGGGTTCTATTTTAGGGGCCCTTGCCCTTGAAATCATACACACACACACACACACACACACACACACACACACACACACACACACACACACACACACACACACACACACACACACACACACACACGATATTACAAAATACATATTACAAATTGCTTTATAAAGATAAAATATAATGGTCATTCTTCTGAAGACACATATTCATCCTGAAACATTAGAGCATGTTTTAGCAGCTTGTCCCTGCATTGGATAAACACATCTTTGTACACTACGCTGAAAATGAACTGGATATCTCCCACTAAATCCTACAACATGCCCATATTTAGCAGCTCTGGACTCCCACCCAAGGCCCATTTAGTATTTTGGTGAATTCTTTTTTCCTTTTATGTGAGTTTACCCACTCAAAAAGAGAGTCTCCCCTCTTATGTATCCTTTGGTTTTCTTCCCTAAAGAAAGTTGAGCTACAAGGAATTGACGAATTCTACTAGTGCTGAAGAGCCCTCCTCATGATCCTCATTTTCTTGAGAGGAAAGGTGTGGGTGCTTACCATGGACCATACTTTGGCAAGGGCGGTTTCTAATGCTGTCAACCGCTTCTCTATTTCATTCTCTGGAAAATTTGGGGTTGTTCTTCCCCCTATTGAGGAGGTAGTGAGCTTGGTATTGAGAGCTTTGTGGTCAATAAATGAGGTTTGTAAAAATCTAGGTTGAAACCCCACTGATCGCCTAAGACACGGGCAAAGTGGCATATCCAGTGGTTCTTTAATTGTTTTTGGTGTTCATGTGATAATCTAGGTGAATCAGGTGGAAATGGAGAGCTTGGAAAATAGGAAATGAAGGACATAATTCAGACAAGTGATGCAAGAAATATAAAAGCATGTCCTCCAGAGAGGAAATATTGGGAGAGTCGGCCTTAGTGTCGGTATGCTAAGAATGTGGTAGACGAGGGCCTCATTCAGCCCTATCAACTAGAAACACTCACCCAAATGGGTGAGTTTTGCATTAAGAGGATTCAATTTTGTAGATGAAGAAGACATGGACGCATGATGGTTGATTGAAATCAGATGGAGGACACTTGGAAAATTTATGTGGTATTGGTAAGTTGGTAACATGTCATCACCAGGTTTAAATAAGCATGTAAATACTAAAGTGTGCCACCAGATATTTAATCGGCACCTCTCAGTTAAGAAATGTCTTATCAAATTTAATTCTTGGTCACGTTATATTTTCTAGGATGAAGGTCCAGGAAACAAGATATTTAATAAATATGGAAAAGATGTTTTTCATAAAAGCGACATATTTAATAAATATGGAAAATAATTTTTCCATAACTTTAGTCTTTAAAGTGATGCATTTAAATTTTATTATTTTTGATGTGACACATTTTATCGACTACTTTTGTATCAAATTTTAAGTGATAAATTGGCTCGAATCTCGATATGTCTATCCTTAATGATATTTTATTCATCATGATAAAAGGATGTTTATTTAACTTTAAAAGGTGGAGGCATGTGGGATAGTGACATCGGTTTAAAGGTGAAAATTTCACCACTGCACACGATTTGCATTTAATATTAACTGTCAATACATACCAGGTTTGGTGGACACATTTCAAGGTCCAGTTGAAGAAATCACTCGAAAATTATAAATTCAAGGCCCATGGTCATTTTCTGACACTTAGTTTCTTTTGTAAAATCATGGGGGACCAAATTGAGTGCATCAAACCAATATCAAGCCATGAATACATCATGGTTTCTTCTAGTTCTGATATACGGAATCAGACAAGGTTATTGTTGGGAAATCCTTCACCCTCTCTGCTTCTAGTTATCCTTCTAATGGTGCTTCCACTCCCCTCTCTCTGGTCAATCGTCTGTTGCCACTATTTCCCTTCATTCTCTTGGAACTTCTCCCCAGAGAGCTCCAACTAGATTCCCTTTCTAAACAACCAATTCCCAAAGTATTACGGGAACTCTCTATTCTTTATCCAGAATCCCCATGAACCTCGAAACCTATGGATTCTCCACATGCTACTACAAACGATGTGGATATGGAAATTGATGGCAATCTGAATCAATCCCTAATGGTGACCCCTCAGATGGACAGTCATGTCGAAATGGTGTCTTCCATCCTTGCAAAGCTACAACAAGCTTTTGAAGTGCTTAAAACTGGAAAGACTTAACAAACACCAACAGAGCTATCATTGATAAATAATGTGTCGGGATACTAACCCTGGCCAAAACTCTAGTGGAGAATATTGATATCAATGCAATTAGGAAAGTGGTACAAGAACTGAGAAATATATTATGATATGTAATATTTATGTTATAATATAGTTATAGGCTTATAGCTTTTTTGGTATGCCTATGTCACAGTTACCAAATATGGTGGATTTGGAGAAATTTACATTTTTGTGTTTTCTTCCATCCACCGTATCAAACACCAAATTTTTGAGATTTTATAGTTTAAAAATAGAAAAAACAAGAAATCAAAACTTGGATACTCTTGTTTATGTTAAAAAACAAAAATAATTTTTTTGAGATTTTATAGTTTATGATATGTAATTTTTATGTAATGTAATGTTTATGTTTCAAAAATATATGAGATACTCTTGTTTATGTTTCAACAAATATATTTTTCCTTGCCAACACCAGTTCTTGTGGATACTCTTGCATTGCTACAGTGTTGTTACACCTTTTGATTTGTCTTCTCCTTCTTGAAACACCAGAATTTGTTCTTCATTTTAGTTTATTTCCAATGCAACATGGAAATTGTGTTCTATGGGATCATTCACTACCTCAAGATGTTTGGGAAAACGTATTTCTTTGGCTTCCATTAGAATCCATATGTAGGTTCTCTCTAGTTTCTAAGGAATGGAAAACACTCATGAATTCCACCAGATTCTTCAGGCATTACAATGAAATAAGGAACAAACATCCATGGATACTTGTAAATCATGATAGTGGTCATCATTGGCTGAGATACAACTTTTACAGTAGAACATGGAAAATTCTCAACTTTTCATGGTTATCATGCTTTGATTCGGTACGGTTTGAAGATTCACATCGAGGGATAATCTTATTTTGTTCATGTGACAAAGTCATGTTTCAAGGGTATGTAATCCATTGAAGCTGGGAACCTCCTTCAAGCTTCCTCAGATGTTATCAACTCAACTTAATGAATGGCACTTTTATATTTATGCGCATGGGGCATTTCTGGTGGTGGATGACAACAAGGGGTACAAAGTGGTTCAAGTAGGTGCTAATAGATATGGAGTTAATGTAGGCTATGGTACTATAGAAATTTATGATTCTTCTATGGGGACTTGGAGGATTGTGGCATGATTGAGAGATTGTTTCTTCTATGGACCCATTGTCTTCAAGCAACATTTTTTTCTTCTTAATGTCATATGAACCTATGTTGGGTGTGAGAATTTATAACATTCAAGATTATGCTACTGTGCATTTTGTGTTGTTACCTGTAAGATATGGCAGAGACCATTTCCCTCACTACAAACCAAGGTTGGTTGTATCTGAAGAAAGGGTGCTACTTAAACACCAATTATAGATGGGGACCATTTGAAGGACATAATTTTGTTTGAGCTTGAGCTTGAGTTTGGAAGGAGGAGAGGAAATTTTGGTCTTGGAAATAAATTGCAAGGATGCCCCACGCAATGTTCTAGTGTTTTTCTATGAGGAAAAGGATGTTCTTATTTAGTTTCACTATGGTGGGAGAGTTCTTGTGTTTCAAAAAGGTGCTTTCCATAAATATCCTCATCCTTTGTTTTCATTTAAAGAAAGGGTCTTGGTCATGGCTGCTAGAATATATAAACACAATTGGCATGTGTTATAACAGTGGCATCGCCTTTGAGCTCAATAATTTGAGACAACTACTTGGCTCCTACTATATATGCATGTATGTATGTATATATGTAAATATATATTGAGCTTTCTATTTGTCTTTGTCAAAGCTTATAAAGCAAGAGTAATCATTGAATTGTCTTTTTTTAAGTAGAAGAACCTGTAATCAACTATGGGAATAACACCAAAGAAATAATCAGTCACAAACTTTAAATGACATGAGCCTAAGACATGATAACTTTTCCTTTGCTACATGTTATTTCTGTGAGATTACAAATTTCCAATGTGTCCCTTTGAAATAATTTCATCTTCTTGGACTTGAATTAAACTTAAGTTTCAAAATTCAAAATCTTGATCATGTTTCTCGGCACACACATGTACAAATACTAATGTAGAAATCTGCTTCACATGTTGCGAGCACTACTTCTCCACATCATTACATTTACCCCTACATGTTATTAAAAAACACATTCTTACTGCTGCACATACCAGACATTAAAAATTAATAGCAACCAACTAGAAATGGTGTATCCTTGATTATTAAATATAAGTTATTTTTTCCTTATTATTAAATTTTTCAATCCTTCCCTTCCCATCAGATAGACACGTGGCAGGATTATAGGCCTCCCAAGTCAAAGGCATTCCTTAAACTCCAAGCCCATGGAATGAACTGATTCAATAAAGTTTTGGGTCCGCAGTGTTGGTGAGGCAAGGTAGAGTGGCAGTGAGCAATCACAAGATACCACGTGTCATTTTCTTATTCCTTCGAGTGGCCAAGTGTCACACATTCCAGGAACTTGAGCGTAAAGGTAAGGCATGTAAAAGAAATGAAAATTTTTGGGCCTCATTACATTCAAATTGACAAAGGGTATTTTCCAAACAAATTACAGGAGATTTGCCATTCAATTTCCAACTATTTTTAATATTATTTACCATTTTCATCGAAAGAACAAAACAAGTTACAAGGGATATTTTCCAAAACAACGAATTGGTTACATATATATTCGCCAAAACCACAAAATTGGTTACAGGTATATTCACCATGATTTCTATAATTTTTTTTTCGGGGGTTCCTTAAAATTTTCCTTACGTGCGACGCTCTTTCGGCCATCTTAAAACTTATATGCTTATCACCGTCTCACTGGATATGTGGAGGAGAAACATAGTGCTCCAAATTTCCTCCATTTTCATTAGGGGGCTACGTTGTATTCTCTCGGGGATGCTGTTGGCCGAAAGTGGTAGACTCACCATTTACTTTATTATATATCTCACTTTGTGTTCTATTTTCCATGACTTATAGAAGGTTTAATAAATAGATGGTCAAATAATGTATGAGAGCAAAGTGTTATTCGTGTGTTGGTGAAAGCTTTGAGATAAAGTGGTATCGATGGAGGTGTTTCATGAGGATGAGGGTCGTTTATGCCAAGTCTAGTTCCCTGCAAATGTTGACTCATAGATGTGGAAATTTTTTGAGCATGAATATTTTGACACAAAACCTTGTATTCACTATGTATTTTCTAATAGGATTACAATTCTAACCGAGTATACACCTTTGGCGTAATAACTAAAGTGTTACCCATTTATGAATCATCTGTAGATTTTCAAAGAATAGAATCTCGGCTCAATGCCTTGACCATCCAACTTCTTACTTTAACTATAAAATAATATAGAGTCTTTCAAGCAACCTTGATTTGAGAGAAGCATCACTTTTTTATTTCTAACTAGTTTTGAAACAAGTGGGGAAGACTAGTAATGTGTGTGTTCTTTGGGTATTAGCTACTAGGAATGGCTCGCGTTGAATCTTTGGGGACTTACACACTGAAACCTTAGGACTTAGTTTATTTATAGTAGTTATCTCTGAGTTTATGTACCACAAAGTATCTTTGAGTTTTTATGTATCAACGATAGTACCTTTATCCATTCTAAATCTAAGAAAATACTTACATTATAAATTATGGTTCATCCTAGCCAAAGTGGTTATACTATTGTCGCGTTATATCAAGCCTTTTATTTTTAGTGTCTACAATATTGTTACCTCCTATTTTGGTGAGTTGGGTGCCCAACCACTAAATCACCTATAACAATATCTAACTTATTCTAGATATGAGTTGTTTATAACTCATATATTATATGATTATATATCACACATATTATTATATGAATACCTTTGGTGAATTTGAATAGGCGATCTTTGGTGGCTTTTTTCCCACTGCAATTTTTTTGAAATTCTATTATGACTAGTGCCGCTTCGATGGTGAATCTGAATGGGCCATCCCCGACCCCCTCTTGACTCGCTGATGTCTCTATGGGCTCTGGAAGGATGTTGCTTCCGGCTCTTCAAAAAAATTGTCTTTGGAAAACTCCTCCTCGGTGCATTTATGGGACTTTGTCCTTAAAAATCGCTTCCTCGATCACTGAAGCTACACAAGCCTCTAGGGATTTTTTTTAATTAGTAAACTTATGGGACCCATACCACCCTTATAAGAGATTCGCAAATGGGTACCTATTAAATTGGCTCTTTATGGTTTGGCTGATATTGCTGCCCTTTCTAATGGTTTCATGCTTTCTAATTTTTCCCATAAAGAATATTTTTCTCATGCTTTACTGGGTGGCCCTTGGTTCTTTGGGAGGAGAGGCTTTTACCTCCGGCGTTGGACACTCGTGTTCAATTCTAAGACTCGAAACCATGTCCTAGGATCCGATTTGGGTGCCTCTTTCCAAGCTCCCCTTAGAGTTTTGGCACTCTACTATCATTGAAGGCATTGCCCTCTCCACGATTCTCTAATAGTAGTGGATCAAGCTACCAAGGAAAGGTCTAGATTTATTCATGCAAGATTATGTGTTAATTTTGACATTAGTTCACCTCTTCCATCCTCCATTGACCTCCACTCTGAGCTAGGAACTTGGGTTCAGCCCATTGAATAAGAATATATCCCTCAACCTTGCTCCACCTATAAAAGCATTGGACATCGTGCTCAAAGCTTTCCCAAACCAGCTCCAAAGACTAAAGAGCATGTTCGATACCTGAAGAAAAAAGGTAGGTTCATCCCCAAAGTTTCAAATACTATTAGCACTTTTGATCCCTTTGATGTCCTTTTGGAAGAGAGTGTTCTCTCATCTATCTCTATTTCTCTTCCCCTACTTCCTCCTCTCCTCTTGTGGTTCCCCTATTTCCTTCTGGTGTCTCTATTCCTCCCTTGTCCCTATAGGATGTTCCTCCTCTCCCCTCTTCTTCTTTTCCTTCTCCTTATACTCTGTCTCCATCCTCCTCCCCTTCTTTGGACATTCCTCTCACCTTCCCTCTCTTTGGTTCCTCTCCGGATGTCTTCTCTCCTCCTTCTTTTCCTTCTCTTTATGAGTTTTTGAATCATTCCTTCATTGTGTTCCCATTTCTCCACCTATTTCCCATTTTTCTTCTTCTCATTCCCCCTTCGGGATAATTTCCTCATCTCTCCTTCTACTTCACTTTCAGCGGTTAGTAGTCCTGCTAAGAATACTATATACAACACTAAGCTCAAACTTGATGTGGGCTCTAAGAAATCCAAAGGGAGACACACAAATCAAACAAAGATTCAGGAGGAAGAATTTCTCAATATAGCTCAAGGAACATAGGGATTGATTGCCATCCCAAGTGGAGGTAAGATAAAATCAAAGAAATGAAGATTTTCTCTTTGAATTTTTGGGGTAAATGCGCCTTAAAAAAATATTCCTCAAGGATTTTGGACTCAAATATTATCCTAATATCTTGATGCTACAAGAAACTAATCTGAAAGAGGAGGATATGCTTCATAAATTCTAACGTAATACTTATGTGGTTTCACTTGAGTCTGATGGTAATTCTAGTGGTTTGTGCACTTTCTGGAACCCAAAGGTTCTCTTTGGGGAATGTATCATTATAACCCCCAATTTTCTAGGTATGTTTTTCTAAGAGATAGGTTCTAATTTGGGTTGTATTCCTGTAAATATTTATGCTCCCGACGCTAAAAATCAAAGAGAAAAAATCTTGAAGGATTTGTTGGATTTTTGTTCTTCTTGCAAACACATGCCAAGGCTTATTGTTGGAGATTTCAGTAGTCCGTTGTATTTATCTGAGAAGCAAGGTGGAACTAGTGTCAACACTAATAACTCATAATCCCTAGCTGACTTTATCAGATTGGGTGAATTTATTGACATTGATCTTTATGGAGATTCCTTCACCTGGTCTAATAGAAGACTTAGGGTCAACCATATCCAAATCAAATTAGATATATTCCTTGTATTTATGGATTTTATCACTCACTATAATTATTGCTACCTACAAGCTCTACTTGAGATTGCCTCTGATCACTTCCTCTTGCTACTCACGGTTTTGTAATCTCAAGCACCCCTTTCGCTTTGAGTTTTCTTGGCTACAAAATTTTAATTTATAAAATCTTGTTAAGGAATAGTGGTTGATTGATATTCAAGGCTCACGGCTATATACAGTTTTCTAAGAAGCTTAGTTTTGTCAAGAATAAGCTCAAGAATTGGAAAATTCAGGTTTTGGGGGATATCCACAGAAGGAAGGATTTTTTCACTCTAAAACTTGCTTCTATCTCAAAGGAGATTGAATTGAAAGGAATATCCCCTCAACTCCATCAGTAGGAACTTTCCCTTCTCGGTGATTATCACAATACTCTTGTTGAGGAATAAATCTATTAAGCGCCAAAGATCTAGAGCTATATGGCTAAAGCACGAGATATTGAAATATAAAATTCTTCCATATGATTGCTAGGAATCATAAGAGCGGGGATTAAATCCAAGAGTTGGTCACTACGGAGGGATCTTATCTTAATAAAGATGATGAGATTTTTGTTGAATTAATAAACTATTATGTTAGTCTCCTTCATGAGGGCCCTCTCCCAAGTAAAGCAGATTGTCAAGAAATGCCACAACATATACCCAATTTGATCACCAATGATATGAATGCCAAACTCACCCAACCCTTCTCAGTGGAAGAAATTAGGAAAGTTTTTTTGACATGAAAAGTGATAAATAACCTAGCCTTGATGGTTTCCCGTGATTTTTTTCAAACATATTGGCATATTGTGTAACCTGATCTACATTTTTCTATTTTGGAGTTTCAATAAAATGATATTTTGTTAAAGGAATGGAATAATACCTTTGTTTCCCTAGCATCTAAGTCTATGGGTTCTAAAATAATTTATAACTATAGACCCATTAATATTTGTAACACCTCATACAAGATCATAACCAACTGATATAGATCCAGCTTAAACATTTTATGACTAGATTAATTTCAGAATAACAAAATGGGTTCATTAGGGGTAGATTGATTCAATGTGGCATCATTAATATTCATGAGGTGATGCACTCGGCTTCTCTCAAAAAATCAGCTAGTATGATCATCAAACTTGATATGCAAAAGGCATTTGATAGAGTTAGTTGGCCCTTCTTACTTCAGGTCTTAAAGAAATTTAGTTTTGGGGAGAAATAGAGATCTTGGATTCACAATTGTATTTTAACTCCCAAATTATCCATTCTCATAAATGGTATCACATAAGGTTATTTTCCTCAATCATGGAATCAGAAATGGTATCCCATCTCACCCTTCTTGTTTATACTCATGGTTGATACTCTTAGCAGAGATTTAGAAGTTTATAAAAGAGCTGACAACATTAAGGGCATTACTACTACCTCTAGGGCTCCTGCAACTTCCCACAGTCAATTTTTTTATTACACCTTGTTGCTTGGTATAGATTTAGTTTGGAAGATAAATTTTTGAAACGTATTTAAGATTGCTATCAATCACCTTCTAATCAGAAGATAAATTTTAATAAAGAGTAGTATTGCTTTTATTAATACCTCTACTAGCGAGGTAGTGGAAGATTGTTGTCATCTTTGGCTGCAATATTATGGATCTCCCCTCTTCTTACTTGGGTCTTCCAATTTTTTGGGGAAGAAAACTCAAGATTCTTTGGAATCCGGTTCTTAACATATTCAAAAATAAACTTATTGGCTTGAAAGGTTCCCTCCTCGGTCATGCCTGAAAAGCTTCAACTCGGTCAAGGCCACTTTGCAGAATCTATCAATTTACTTTTTGTCTTTACTGAAAATGTCTTCCTCTGTGGCTTCTACTATTGAAAATATCCAAAAAATGTTCCTTTTGTAAGGATCAAAAGAAAGAAAGAGAATCCACTTAGTTTCATGGAATGTGGTGTGTAAACCAACTGCTCTTGGTGGTTTGGGCCTACGTAGAATTGCTGATATGAACTCGCCATGCTTACAAAATTGGGTTGGGAAATTGCTACTAATGGAAAGGCCTCTTGGATGCAGATAATGATCTCTAAATACCTTTCTTCGGTGGATGATTTCTATGATGAAGACATTCCAAATGGTTCGGCTATTTGGAACTCCATCAAAATCACTAGAAATCTTATTTAGGAAGGCACTAGATGGAAAATTAGTAATGGTAATAAGGCCACTTTCTACGGACTGATAGATGGATTGGAGACAATGCTTTATCTCATTGACCCCTCTACTAGGATCCTATAATATCGAGGCTTATTAGAATTTTCAATCCTTATGTTTCTAACTACATTGATTGATCCTCCTTGAACCCATGTTGATTCATACCCAACTAGGATGGAGTGAGTTGTCACCATCTTCAACTGATTGAAAAATGAAGCTTTAATTGTCTTAACAATTCTTTCTTGTCTCTTCTATGGAGGATGCTATAATATGGCCTCTTTCTATTTCTAGCTCTTTTTCTGTTAATGTTGTTTATCTCTCCCTACCTCACCGCACGGAGGGCCCTGCTCTATATCAAATTTGGTTACCTCAAGTTATCTCTAAAGTGGGATTTTTCACTTGGCTTGCTTCCAGAGATGTCTTTTCTCTGGATAGAATCTTAAGCATTGGGGTTATTCTCTACTTAGCAAGTGTGTTCTGTTTTTTGACACTCTTGAATCTTCTTCCCACTTATTCTTTCATTGTAATTTTTCCTTTATTGTTTGGAGCCTCCTTAACATTTTTGGAGTGTCTTGGGTCTTTCCTAAGTCCATCTTGGAAGCTCTCAGTCAATGGGTGCCTCTCTTTCAGCACCAAATTGTTAATCTTTCTGGAAACTTCTTCTTCCTCACATGTTATGGAACATTTGGAAAGAACGTAACATGAGAATTTTTAAAGATCAAGCACAGCTCCCCCAACAAGTCTTCACCTCGTGCCATCCATCAGTAAGAAAATCTGAAATGTTGTATTTCGAAACAACATAAATGTAAAATTTCTCTCAAAGATGGACAGAAAATGGTCAAAACTTCATATATCCCTTCACCTCCCAATTCAACATTTTTAAGAGTTATCACTATGTGGACCCCTCCTCGTTTAGGATGGCTTAAATTCAACACCGATGGGGATGCTAAAGGTAACTCTGTGCATATCTAGTGTGGGTGTCGCTATTAGAGATCAACCTGGTTCAACCAATGCCCGCTTCTACTTCCTATTTTGGTATGGGTTCTAATCACAGAGCTTAAGCTCTAGCCATTTTAAAGGGTTTATAACTTTCTTCTACTTTGGTCAGGATCAACATAATTATGGAAAGTGACTCCCTAAATCTGATTAATCTTCTTAATAATAAGGGTTTTGCTAGTTTGACTATCAATGAAGATCATTTCTAATATCAAGCTCCTTCAATCTCAATTCAGTAAATGCCCAATATCGGCATGTTTACAGGAAGGAAATAAAGTGGTTGATCCGTTAGCTAATATTGGAGTCTCTCAAGAGAAACAAAAAAATTGGGTTGAGAATCTTCCAAAACTACTGCTAAAAGCCTTTAATGATGACTATTCTCAAAAGTGCTAATTTAAGAAAGTATTGTTTGATCACTAATTTTAATGATTATTTGGATTTCATATTTACTTGGTCATATCCTTTCTCCACTGTTGGTGACGATCTCATTTATGATGATTTGAAGGTTTATTTTTCTATTTTATACATCGCATGTGGGAAGCTAAGATATCAAATTTTGAGTTACTAATGGAGAATTTTAATCATAAATGGAAGCGAGCACCCTTTTTGTGTGCACATGGCAAAGTAGGGGTTCATGGATATTTATATATGCTTATGTTATTATTTTATTTCATATCATATTTTTTTCTCATTTATTCGGCTCTGCAAAAAATGGGGGTGCTCTGGTTCAATTGGAGCCTGCTAATTGTGAAGATATTAAGAAGGATGAAGTTGTCTAGAAATTACTTGGGGAAAAGGGGGTTACAACGTTCATCGAAAGGCTTTCAAGGCATTCTGTTGTGGTGTCTAGCAACATTTTATCATCCTAGAAGTAGGGCCATGTGAAAGTGGGAAAACTAAATTTGAAATCACTGTGGAGAGTATTGCTGTCGCTACGAGGCTTCCTAACAAGGGTGATATCTATTTTAAGAGGTCCTTAAAAGTGGAAATGGTGGCCTTTTTGGCTAAGAGGAAAGAGAAGGTTAACATTTACAAGTTGGGCTATGAACAAACTTCTCTGAAGGATCCCTAGGATCATGTTGCCAAGCATGTTATACATTACTTTACATTGGAGGGTAGGTACAATCTTATTTTTGGTCCCCAACTCTTCATTCTGGCTCATTTTCGTAATGGTGGTAAGGTTAACTTAGCCAATTTTCTGCACCAATCTCTTGTTTTTCCATTCAAAAGGCTCGCGTTGGTGAAGGTAATTTACTTCATCAAGGTTTACTTTACCTAATTTTTAAGCATGTTGCTGATGCTCACGCTCGACCCATTTTCCCACTATTGATGGTTCAGCCCACCACCGCACCCGCCTCCGCCTCCTCCTCGTCCCACCCTTCGCCACCTTTGTCACTACCCGAATCCCCACCTTCCTCTCGATCCAAAATTTTAAATCACGGGTCACCATGACACCGCTTCCTCTCCCCTACTCGCTCGTCATCCCCCGTCCGGTTGTTTCTCCCCGGTGGTGGCTCCCTCTTCCACTCATTTTCTCCTTGCTTGGTATTATGGGTGCTTTGAGTTCTACGAATGAAGGTCCGATTCTTGATATTTTCTCTTTCTTACTAATGCCTTCCTGTAATCTCTCGGTCCCTTCTGGGACTGGTGAAAAATGGATTGTTATGATGAATTCGAGGAGGAGTCGAGATTTAACGCCGAGGATGGTGCTATGAATTTTGACAAGGATTTTGAGGAGGACATTGCCAAGGGTATTTTAGAGGATGTTACCGAGGATGTTCTAAGCCCGAGGCTGACTTGGACCTCCGTATTGATCTAGAAAATTGACTCGAATATTTCATCAATCGATTCATAGAGTTTTCATAACATTAACAATGCTCTCAATGTCATTAAAAATTGGAAATTATCTACTAATGAAACCTGGGTCCATCTCCAAAATGGTTGCAAGAAATTGTTAAGTCTTTTTGGAAAATCTATAGATTAATTTGTGATGGAAGCTATTAATGAACTTAAGAATACTATACCTATGTAGCCACAGGGGTGTGGGAATTTTTGTACTTTTTGGATTATGGTTACTATTTTGATGTTAGTCTAGCTTCTCTTATGTTTTATCATGTCTATCCGGTCATTTGAGATCTTTAGGAACAAGGATGTGGGTCCTAGCAAAACCCTCACTTTTTACCATAATAAAATAAAATAGCACATTTGGTGCTATTAACCTCTTAATTCAAAAGTATTATTAATATTTAAAAAATTTAAATTAATATTTTTATTTTTATTTTATATTTTTTTAATTGGTAAAATTTGGAAAGGCTCCAATGGTCATTAAAAAAAGATGTTACAATGAAGCTCTCAACGATCTAAAAAAATAGACAAAGAAGAGCCGAAGAAACTTGACTCGAGAAAAAAACCATAAATCATATAACAAACCACCATACAAGAACAAAAACTCATCCCAAAACAGAGGAGTGAGATCTCAATGTCATATGTGTGGGGCTGAATTCTGCTTTGAAAAAGTTCTTTTCTTATGCTAGACCAAAGTCCATTCTCCCTTATTTGAATCTTCACCACCAGGACCAGATGTGATGACAACTTCAATCAAAGAAATAGGTTGATACATCAATTTGGGAGGGAAGAAGGTTCCCTCTCCTTAACCATTCATTGTGAAGTCTACAAAATTTCCTTCGTAGAATCGTGTCATTGCTCCCGAGATGATTTCTCCACAACAGAGTAGACGTAACCCTCGAAACACTCTTCTCTAAGATAAATCTTCCTCACAATCTAAATGGGTCTCAATGATGTGGTGAGAAGGAAGGGAATTCTTCCACCAAGATGAATTTGCTCTATTTTTCTGTTTGGGTAGCCCACACTCATCAATTAAATGTCCTGTTTGGAAATATCTATGATAGAACAAAATGATAATCTCTCATAATCCAGTCTTTGAATCCAAACCCTTTTGCCAATTTCATAACTCAATATTAACAAGTAGATCAAGGGGAACATCCATATCTACAAAAATTCATGCATAAGAGGGATGCATTAATTGAGTTAACACCTCATTTGTGGTGACATGGACACCAATGTATCACCAATAACATCCAGACATGATTCATACTAGAGTCAGAAGAGAGACCTTAAGCCTTACCCAAACAAGCATCCAATCGAATGAATCTTTCAACGGATCAAACGCTGGGAACCATGGTTTTTCATAAGACCATAATCCCCCATGCCCAATAACATTTATTGATAGATCCCTATCTTGCCCAGATTCAAAGACAACAATAAAAATGCTTTTGAACAGGGATAAAGTTCCACTTTACCCATGATTATGGACTCTAGTTTTATGAAATTCATTCATACAACTCGAGAAAGCTTCAGACATAGTTGATGAAAACAAAAAAGAGTCCACGCTTGCATAAATCCTCCTCCTCCCATCCCCGATAAGGCCAAAATATGCCTCATCAATGTGTAATGAATGATCTCATTTTACTCTCCTTTTAATCAAGTTTGACTGCATTTTGTGGCTTTTTTATCTAGTATAAGTTAGGATGTAATTGTCCATCTTTTTTTTATTTAGTTCTAACATCTAAAAACTCCATAATTCCTAACAAAATGTGTGGAAATTCAATTTTTGAATAAAACAGGTCATATTTGGTCAGATAAGTGAAGTGTGAAGCAACCAAAGACCTTTTGAGGAAGTTGGCTTCAATGTGGCTTAGCTCTGGAACTCCATCACTTAGCTCACGGAACCTTCAAAATTAGTTCCAAACTCCAAAGACTTAGCTTTAACTTTTGCAGAGTTAGTTCTAGAAGGTTTCCCTTTGGTTTTGGAACTTCTCCAAAGTTCGGAATCAATGGGAATCTTTTTATTCTATCAAAATCTGGTTATAGAGAAATTAATGGACCATCCAATCAGAATAGACCAACAATTTTCCAGCTAGTTTTTTAAATTTCATATCTACTTTGGGCATCATTCGGCTTCACTAAAACCTATAGGTGGATAGACAACTATTGAACACTCATGATTGTAAGTGCATCTTCAGATGGAGAAATATATATAAAGCCTGAAGATAGATAAAGGATATATAGATATACAGAAATATACACAATTAAGTTTTGTAAGACAGAACAATTCAATCATAAGATAGCCATTTCATTTTGAGAGCAAGGGCCCACTCCTTATTCAAGGTGGAGCAAGGGCCCACTCCTCCAAGAAACATGATCCTTTATTTATTGGTATTTATATCTTCAAGCAATTTGTGTAAATCGTTAATTAGTAGTTCTGTAAGTACTTTTGATTCTTAAATTAAAATATGTTATATAAGTTATTTATCGTCCCTGCAGGTGTTTTAGTGTACGTTTCTATTTCCTCAAAATCATTTTAAACAATATTTCTAAAGTGTGTTTATTTCCCAACAATGTGTTTCATTCTGCAAAGTATATTTATTTCTAGCAATTTGTTTCATTCTGCAAAGTATATTTATTTCCAAAATGTGTTCAATTCTGCAAGATTTGTTCATTTTCAGCAATGTGTGGTTATTTTAGCAAGTTTCTTATAGGTTATCTTTAATAAGGATTTTGCCAGAAAATCTTAAAGACACTTTAAAACCCCCCAGAAAATAAAAATAATAAATATCTACAATCAATTACTAGTTCACTAAGATTCTTCTTGTTGCATATAGCTTCAGACACACCTGGTTTGAATATGACATCAACCATGAGTTGATTAAATGAAGGGAATAACGACACCCATCATTTTTGGCACCATTTTTGGGGACCCACTAGTTAGAATTTTCTAATTAGGTGTCAAAAAGAAAACAATCATACATCTAGTAATTGAAAAATCTTCCAAACGTTATCATAAAATTTATGAGTAGACCAAGAGACTCAAATGGTAGATTTCTCCCTAAAATATATCAACAAGAATTATCAGCATCCTCTAGTTCAAATAAGGAAGTTGAGTAGGAATTAGAAGGACCATTTCCCCTATTATACAAGAAGTAGAACTTCCACCTTTGTAATTTTTTGATCAATCACCAAAAGGAAGTGGAAATTTTAGGAGAAGGATTATATCTCAAGAACCACTTAGAGAAATTTTTGATCCTCAATTGAGCATTCAACCTACTAGTCTTGACTTCTCACCTTCGCCAAAGTGGATCACATACCACATTGATTGGGGAAAAGATCTAGAAGATACTGAAGATACGGCACGAGAAGTTGAAAGAGAACCTGATAGGACCTTTACTTATCCAATTCAATTAGAGGATGATGATGCACCTATGAAGAATATTTCACCGCACACCCGCCCACATTTAGAGGGATGTCATCTAATGACCCTGACCAATTTTTGTTTGAATTTAAAGTATTATGTTAGACCTATGATTACAAAATAGAAAATCAAAAACTCAAGGTGTTCCCATCTACTCTAAAAGATGCAGCAATGAAGTGGTTTATTGGATTAAAATCCAATTCCATTACCACTTGGGGGAAAATGGAAACTGCCTTCCTAGACAAATATCAGGTTTATTGTAGAGGGAGAAACAATAAGGAATAATTTTTTAGGATCAAACAAGAAGAGGACAAAAATATGGAAGATTATTTAGATAGATTCCTCTTTATAAGTAAAATGTGTGGATTTGTACTTCAAGAAGAGCTAAGAAAAATATTTTTCTTAAAGGTCTGGATGATGAATCTAGGGAATCCCTTAATTTAATGGGAGGTGGAAACATCAATCAATTAAGAATGAATGATATTAAAGATCTTTGTAGAATTTATTCAAGAACAAGGGGTGGACCTAGGAAAGGAAAAACTGTGAAAGGTGCAAATCCAAACATGAACAAACTTATGGATGAACTAAAAAAATTTAAAATAGATATCCTAGTTCAATTAACTTCCACCATGGATGTATTTCAAGCTAAAGAAAATGATAATACTGAACCATTAGCTATGCATTGTCCTAGATGCAGAAAGAAGCATGCAATAAGAGATTGTCCTCTAGATAAAACAAAAATATGTCTTATTTGTGAATCTAGGGAACATGAAGTTAATGCTTGTTCTCTTCTTCCATTCATAAAAAATTAGCTTAAAAACCAACACTTCATCTACATAAGAAGTAAACTTTTTCTAGAGACAACCTAGTCAGGGGTAGTTCATACCAAGATATGTTCCTAATCCTGGATGATGCCATGGGTAGCTTAGACAATACCACAAAATTGGGGACAACCACCTTGGACCCCTCAACCAACATGGAATCCCCAAGATTGGGCAAGACAAGCTTGGTATGCTCAAGGACACCAACAACCATGGTCTGGTCAAGGTAACCCTTATACTTGGTCACAACCTAGGTGGAACCCTAATAACTACGCTCAAGGGAAAACATATCCCAACTAGCATCAACATGCCATAATGGGTTCTCCAACACAAGGTTCACAAACTGAAAATGTGGTTCAAACATAAATACCAACACAACTAATGGCTAATCCCAAAAACAAACAAACAACCCTTATCTATGGAACAAAGCAAGAAAAACTAGTTGATCTTAATGCCATGGACTGTAAGGATATTTAAACCAGATCTGGAAAAATAATTAATATTCCACTTGTTATAATTACCGAGATGTCAAATGAAACTGAAACCCCTAGTTCATTTATTCCTAAGGTTGATGAAAAATCAAAAGAGAAGAAGTCAAATAACAATTCTATAGAAACTCCATTTCCAGAAATATTTAAGGAAGTTATTGAGACCAAGGAATCTAAACTAGTGTAGGAATTAAGGAAACTAAATATTAAAATACCATTTTTGCAAGCAATCAAGGACATTCCTGAATTAAAAAAATTAATCAAAATGTTATGTTTAAAAATACCTAGAAGGAAGAAGCAATACCCTAGGACTATTAAGGTAGATGGGAAACTTGTTGATTTATTAGTAGGAAAACTCTTACTTCCTAAATATGGGGATCATGGAAGCCTTGTTATTTCTATATCTATAATAAATAAACATATACATAATGTTTTGGTTGATTTGGGAGAAGCTATAAATGTGATGACAGTAGACACTTTGAAAACATTACCATTGACAGGTATACAACCTACTAGCACCATATTGTAGATGGCAAATCAGTCGGTAGAAAAACTAGAATGGGTTATTGAAGACGTGGTAGTCATGGTGGATTCATGGGAGTATCCAGTGGACTTCCTTATATTATGACCAAAAGGTAAAACTCTTGGTTATCCCATTATTTTGGGCGCAGAAAATGGTTAGCTACAAATTCTTTACCTTAATTGATTGTAGATCATGTGATATGACTATCTCAAATGGTAAGAATTCTAAGCAAATTTCCCTATATCCTTCTGCATGGCCTTTTATTGATAATCAAGAACAATTATGGATTAATGATCCTGATACTAATAAAAAAATTTTTATTCTTTAGACTATGATAACATTGCAAGATCATGTACGGGAGGTAGAGAATATGATTAATCATCCATTGAATGATCACCAATTGTCTTTGGAACAATCAAGGATAGTTTTGGAACCTTCAAACTTAGTTATGGAACCTTCAGAATTAGTTCCAAAATATTTGGACTTAGTTCCAGAACCTTCAGACTTAGTTCTGGAACATTCATACTTATCTCCGGAACCATAACAATTCCATGTAGATGTAAATAATTTCACTCTGGAGGAATGTGATTTCTCTTCGGGAGGGGCAGAAATAGCTACGAAATTAATAACTTTAGTCTCAAAGATATCAAGGAATAGTAAGGAATGTTTGGAAAACATCAGTGATGAGGAGTTTGACCAACGACAAGATAAGTATCATAACTCTGCCTACTGTCCTTTATCCAGTATTCTTTCTCAAGGGAAATTTAGAGACATTACTACATATCATATGTTGTTACCACATTCATGTCCACTAAACACCCTAATGGAACCTTTTCAAAAAATCATTTCATCACACACTAGAACCAAACAAATTGAGATTCAACCAGGTAAAATTTTGAACATTAATAGCTGGTTGGAAAATGATCAAGAAGCTAAATTGTTTTATGTCTTAAAAGGTCATACTAGAGCTTTTTATTGGGACTATAAAGACATGGAAGGAATCCATCCAATTATTTGTACCCATCACATTTATATTGAAAATGTTAAATGAGTTAGGAAACCTCGAGAAAATCAAGCCTGTCTTGAGGGACATAGTCAAGCAGAAATTGAAAACTATTGCAAGTAGGCTTTATCTACCCCATCTCGAGATAGTCAGTGGTTGTCTCCTCTTGTGATTGTGCCTAAAAATAATGGAAAATGGATAATTTTTGTTGATTATAGGGAATTGAACAAAGCTACACTTAGATATTATTTTCCCTTACCATTCATAGATCAAGTTTTAGACAACCTTTCAGGTAAATAGTACTTTTCCTTCCTGGATGGCTTTAGTGGATATAATCAAATCAGGGTGGTTGCTGAGGATCAAGACAAAACTACCTTTACTTGTCCATTGGGTACCTTTTCCTATATGGTATTTTCATTTGGACTATGTAATGCTCCAACAACCTTCCAAAGGGCTATACTAGCAATTTTTGCAGATCTAACCAATGATTGTGTAGAGGTATACATGGATGATTTTATTGTGCATGGAGAAACATTTGATGATGCCTTGAAAAATTTGGACAGAATATTAACAAGATGTGAGAAACACCATTTGTCTCTTAGTCATGAGAAATTTTTGATGATGGTTGATGAGGGAATTGTACTGGGACACCACATTTCAAAAAGAGGAATTCAAGTTGACCAAGAAAAAATCAGGATTATTTTAGACTTACATGTTCCTCAAACCCCATGGATATCAAGTCATTCTTAGGACATGTTGGGTACTATAGGTGTTTTATCAAATATTTTAGTAAAATTGTTGCCCCCATGTTTGGTTTTCTTACCAAGGATTGTGAATTTCATTGGGATGAAAAATGTCAACATGC
Organism: Taxus wallichiana var. yunnanensis; assembly: GCA_018340775.1. NCBI lineage: Eukaryota > Viridiplantae > Streptophyta > Pinopsida > Cupressales > Taxaceae > Taxus > Taxus wallichiana. Next base: position 117,606,645 of record CM031233.1, read on the forward strand.
TTTTGAAATGATTAAAGAAAAATTAATCACTGCCCCAATATTAAGAGGACCTAATTGGGAGAAAAAAATTTCATGTCCAAACAGATGCCTCAGATAACTCAATTGGTGCAGTTTTGGAACAGAAAGATGAAGAAGGAAAATGTATGTTATTTACTACCTTAGTAAAAATCTTACTCCCACTAAAAGAAATTACACCACCACTGAAAAGAATTTCTTGTTGTGATCTATTCAATTAATAAGTTTAGACATTATATTACAGGTACAAAATATTTGTACATACAGATCACTCAGCAATTAGATACTTAATGAACAAACTAGTGGTTGGAGGTAGGATAATTAGATGGTTATTACTTTTACAAGAATTTGATATTACCATTATGGATAATCTAGGAAAATATGATGTGGTAGTTTATTTCTTGTCAAGATTAACCACTATAGGGGAGCAAGATCTTGTTAAGGAAAACTTTCCAGATGAACAATTATTTGTTATTTCAGTTGCTACACCATGGTTTGCTGATATAGAAAATTATCTTACAATAGAAAAGTTTCCTCCTTATTTTACTAAGAAATAAATGAAAATATTAATCAAAACTAGTGCACAATTTAAATGGTTAAATGAAATGTTATTTAAATATGGTCCTAATTTTGTTTTACGCAAGTGTGTGAGATAAGATGAAATCTTTGACATACTTAGAGCATGTCATGATGAACTAAGTGGAGGACACTTTTTAGTGAAAATAACAACCCACAAAATACTTGGCACTGGCTATTATTGGTCATCTCTGTATAAATATGTGAAGAAATACATCAAGCAGTGTGATCCCTGTCAAAGGATGGGACAACCAACTTTCACTAGTGAAATGCCTCTACAACCTCAAGTAGTGATTGAACCATTTGAAAGGTGGGGCTGGATTTTTGGCCCTTTTAGTCCTCCTTCACAAGGAAAATAGCACATTCTTATATGTACTGATTATGTAACAAAGTGGGCAGAGGTGTAGGATTTAACAAATGCTAATGAAGATGCAGTTGTTGATTTCCTTTGGCACAAAATTATGATGAAGTTTGGTGCACCAAGAAGTATAGTTTTAGACCAAGGCCCATAGTTCATGTCTAATATGATCCAAGCCTTCACAATGTACTATTAGATCAATCATATGAATTCATCTCCCTATCACCCACAATCAAATGGACAACGAGTAAGTGACAAACAAGGAATTGGAAAACATTCTCACCAAAATAGTTGAAGCAAGTAGAAGAGATTGGGTGAAGAGGTTACCTAAGGTTGTTTGGGCTTATAACACAACTTAGAAGACTACAATAGGTTCTCACCATATGAGTTAGTCTATGGGAAGAATCTCTTATTACCCATTGAATTTGAACTACAAACATTGAGGACAACAACTAAATTGGGTATTGAATTGGATACAAAAATGAAAGAATTCTACAACTCAATGAATTGGATGAGATGAGATTAGAAGCACTTCAACAGATAGATATAATCCAAGACCAAAGGAAGCAATGGCATGATACACATATCAAGGAAAGGAAATTTAAGATAGGAGATTGGGCATTACTATTTGATTCTAAGTACCAGCAATTCAAAGGCAAGTTGAGAACCAGGTGGTTAGGACCTTATCAAATTGAGTAGATATATGATAATGGCTCTATTCAGCTACTTCCCATTGATGGCAGTAGAAGGACACTTTTGGTCAATGGAAACAAGATAAAACTCTATAGGAAGTCTCTACCAAGGATCAATAAGTGGTTAATTCAAATAAAAGGAACTTCTTTGGAATTCCAGTTGTCTTTTCTAACCATTTTTCTTTTTCACTTTTTTTAGGAATGATGAGTCATCAAGGCGGATGGATTACATCAAAGCAAGGATGGTAATTATGTCTTGATCTTATTAAAGGTTAAATTAAAAGTTTGCATGTCTAATTAGACTTGATTTAAGTCGGAAGTATAATGAAGCAATTAATATCACATCATGATTACGGGGAATAATCATGAAGGTGATGTCAACTAAATAAATGGGAGTGACAACATATTAATAATGAACGGTCATTTAGGCGGAATAAAATAAAATTGGGGAACAGCTTATAGAGAAGTTCAAGGAGGAAATAATGAAGTCATATTTGGAATTTGTCAGCTAAATCTAGTAGTTTCAGCAGTTGAACCACTAGTTCCGCTAGGGTTCATTTTAAGAGACCTCTTGGAAATCGGAGGTGGAGAATACCTGGCGAATATCCCCGGAACCGGTTTCGCGGGAAGGTGAATTTTTTGGGGGTTGTATGAAAAAATTTCGCCTGATTGTCAAGTGGTGAATGTTGCAGAAGGTGTAGACGCAGCAACAGAGATTTTATTGTCACGCGTCAAGAAAATGTAGTGACGCATGTCAACAGACCTTAGTGACATACGTCAACAACCTTGTTGACGTGCGGAAGGCGGTGCATTGACGCTTGGACGCATCACCGAGGTGTTGTCTCGACAAGATCCGAAAGTGACGCGCATCAGCAGACACTCGATGGACGCACGTCAACAAGGTTGTTGATGTGCGCGTCACTAAGGTCCTCGAAGACGTCCTACTACATTTTCTTGACGCGTGACAGCAAAATCTCCTGTCGCGCATCTGCAGCCTCCGACCTCTGCTTTCCCATCAAAAAATCTCTGTGTCGACGCGTCAACACTGCCCTTGTCGCACGTCAACACTTCCTCTGTCGCGCGTCAACACCTCCTCTGTCGCGCATCACCACTGCCCAAGTCACACGTCAACACTTCCTCTGTCGCGCGTCACCACTTCCTCTGTCGCGCGTCACCACTACCAAGTCACGCGTCAACACTTCCTCTGTCGCGCGTCAACACCTCCTCTATCGCGCGTCACCACTGCCCAAGTCACGTGTCAACACTTCCTCTGTCGCACGTCACCACTTCCTCTGTCACGCGTCACCACTACCAAGTCACGCGTCAACACTTCTCTGCCACGCGCGTCAACACTTCCGTCGTAATCAACACCGCCAAGTCACGCACATCAACACTTCCTCTCACATGCGTCGATAGACTATTGTCACGCGCCGTCAACAATCACAGGCTAACAGTAATCTGAATCTCTGGTGCTTAAGGGTATGCGAGTTCAAATTTCACAGTATTGGTAATTTGTTAAGCTACTTGAGGTATACTACCCGGTGAATCAGCTAGGTTTTTATAGGAGATGTTTTCAAATGAAGGCGAAGCCAACCCCCCAGAAAAAATATACTATATATTTTAGGTGAACAGGACACCAACCCACTCCGAATAATTCACCTTTTCAAATTTTCATAAAATGAAATTTTTGCCATATTACGAATATTCACCGCTAAAATTATCCCCGAGTTCTGCAGTTATCTCCTAGCAGAGTAAGGATTTGAAAGAAGAAATAATTTTAATCTTTCTCTTTATCATGGGTATCAAAAATAATTCAGAGCCAAAAGATGATACGAAACTTCTTAGATGGAGAAGTAGTAGCCATTTTTGAACAAGAAGGTTGGCTAGAGTTTCTGAATAAATTCTCAAAATACAATGATGAACTGGTAAGAGAATTTTTTGTAAATTTAGAGAAGTCCATAACTAAGGTTAAAAGTATTTTAATTCCATTTATTGTTAATATAATGAGCAATGTATCTGGGGTACCAATTGTACATGTTCCAAACTCTGTAAAGGGAACCCTAAAAGAACTGGTGGAAACCTTAACGCAAGAGGATGAATCTGAACCCCAATACATTTATAATACTAAGAAGATCATAAAGGGGTTCAGAAGATCTAGCATACCCAAACTCTTTGACAGAGTAGCATTCTGGGTAGTAAAGTACCTAACATGCGATGGCCAATATGGGACTATTTGAAGGCAGGTCCTTAAAATGTTGATATATCTTAGGTATGGGGAAAAACAACATGATTATATAGTAAAACTTCCTAGTTTTATCTTTGATTACATCCAAACAATGGCTCGGAGATGTTCTTGGGTGTAGGGATAACTAGGCACCATAGATTAATCTATCTAGTCTGTAAGCATCATTTTATCTCTAAGAAAACTGGAGAAGAAGCATGGGAAAATTCCTCAATAAGTTTAGACAAACCCCTGATATTATCAGAAGGGTAATACCAGCCCCTTTCTCTCCTAAAAGCAACTTAGAAATTAATCCTCCTGATGATAAAAAGAAGGAAATAAGTGGGGTTAAAGTACCAAAGAGGAGGAGGTCTGAAAGGATGATCAAAGCTACAAAATATATCATTTATTTAAAAGAAACTCCTTCCTCTGTAACAATACCAAAAGAACTAATACTGTCTCTGACAATGATAGTTCACCTAAGTTGGACCGTGAAGTAAAAATTAGAAGAAGTTCAAGGAGAAAGTCCACTTCAAAAAATGTTGAAGCTCCTAAAAGGAAAAGAATTCATAAGAAGTCTAGGGAAACTCTAAAGTGGATATTGAAGTACATGAGGGTTTAGAGAAAAAAATTGCTAATATTTATGGCAAAGCATGGCAATGTCTCCTCCTCTACCAAGTCAAACTAAGGAGTTGGAGAAAGAAGATGAAAGATTGGAAGAGCGGGATTTTCAGGAGATGGGTGACTCAGCAATATTGTCACATGAGGAAGAAGAATTGGCATCTTGGAAACTAAAAGGGAAATCCCCTTTGGTGGAAGAACAATGCTCATTCCCTAAGGAACTCCCAGAAAAAAGAAGAAAAACAACAATTTAGGCAGGCCATGTTCTTGTCTAGAGAAGAACTTATCATTAGGGAGAAATATGAGGAATTAAACTTCCTCAAAAATAAATTGGAGCATAGAGAAATGCTCATTGAATAACTGAAAACTCAGCTCACAAATAAGAATGAAGAATTGACATTAGTAAAGCAACAAATGGTGGAAAAAGAAAAAGAATTGCAATTGGCTAGTGAATAGAGTGTTATGACAAAAATATCTTCAATGGATCAAATTGTACAAACAAAGCTAACTTACTGGCCACTCAAGTAGTTATGGGATGATACCTGCAGAAAGCTTAATGAGTTCAAAATATCAAATCAGGAACTAAGAAGCAAGATGGAAGAGGAGAAGAAGGAAAGGAAAGAGTGGGAAGAAAAATTCTATAAAATGGAGGAAGAAAAATTTAAATGTCTAGAAAAGATATAGATGGTTTGTATAATGAGTGAAAGATTACTCACATGTAGAAGACCTTCTCCTGTATACAATGTCTTTCTAGAAGAGAAATTTATCCATTGGCAACTATCAAGGATTTCATGTGGCCTTCCACATGAAGTGAAGGATGAAGCATAATTCATGAAAGCATATTCCTTAGCTAGTGCAGAGCAGAAAAATCTTCTTTGTGAATTTTATCTCTGCAAATTTATGTTAGAAAATAATACAAGCTTCATGATTAATCTATATGTGGGGGAAAGCCAGCTTAATGCATTTGTTTCTATACTCCAGAATCAGATAGCTTGGAAAGAGAGGGATACTGAACACTTATTAAAGGCTAGTTCATCTGGCCTCTACATGAGAGCTCATTATGGAAAACCATCTACCTTTGTTATACATTTCAGTCCCATGCCTTTGATAGCCGATTTAAGGCACATTATATTGTCAACTGCAGAAAATTATTGATGCTTTCACCTCTTATGAAGAGAAAAATTGAGGACATTTATGATGGATGTCTGAAGAGATGGGAATTCCTCACTGTAGCATTAAGAAGAAGAGAAGTGATATCTCCCACAAATTTAATATGGAGTCTAGAAAGGGCCAGAGCTTTGTGTACACTCATTCCTCAAATTTGTGAAAAACACAGGGGTATGTGGATGGGTATGAGAACAAGGCCTCCTCTCCTTCTTACACCCATGTCTCCATGGAAGAATAGAGAACCTCAGGATCCCACTCACTTTGAGGATTGGCAGAAAAATCTAGAGGAAGGATCAGGATATAACACTTCTGAACAGAAGCACTGGGACATTCAGTTCCAACCATTTGACCTTAGCAATCAGTTGGAATGCAGAATTCACAATCCCAGTTTTGAAGAATAGAGTTTGTAAGAGGACTTACAAACAAGTAAGTGTGGGGGAGATGATAAGGCCAAAATATGCCTCATCAATGTGCAATGAATGATCTCATTTTACTCTCCTTTTAATCAAGTTTGACTGCATTTCGTGGCTTTTGTTTGATCTATTATAATTTAGGATGTAACTTTCGATCTTTTGTGTGATTTATTTTTAACATATAAAAACTCCATAATTCCTAACAAAATGTGTGGAAATTCAATTTTTGGAATAAAACAGGTCATATTTGGTCAAATAAGCGAAGTGTGAAGCAACTAGCACCTTTTGAGGAAGTTGGCTTCAATGCGGCTTAGCTCGAAACTCTATCACTTAGCTCTAGAACTCTATCACTTAGCTTCAGTAACCTTTAGACTTAAATATGGAACTCCAAAGACTTAGCTCCAGAACTTTGAAGTTGGTTAGGAAGGTTTCCCTTTGGTTCCAGAACTTCTCCAAAGTTTTGGAATCAATGGGAATATTTTTATTCTATCAAAATCCGGTTATAGAAAAATTAATGGGCCCTCCAATCAAGAAAAAACTAACAATTTTCCAATTCTTCACACTCCGAGAAATATGTATGTACGACCAACCAACATGTGTATGCCCGGCTAATTTTCTAAATTTCATATCTACTTTGGGCATCATTTGGTTTCACTAGAACCTATAGGTGGATAGACATCTATTGAACACTCATGATTGTAAATGCATCTTGGATGGAAAAATATATATAAAGACCTAAAGATAGATAAAGGATATATAGATACACGACATATACACAGTTAAGTTTTGTAAGATAGAACAATTCAATAATAAGATAGCCATTTCATTTTGAGAGTATCATACTTTGTTAACTCCTAATTCAAGGTGGAGCAAGGGCCCACTCCTTCAAGAAACATGATCATTTATTTATTGGTATTTATATCTTCAAGCAATTTGTATAAATCTATTAATTAGCATTATGTAAGTACTTTTGATTCTTAAATTAAAATATGTTATATAAGTTATTTATCGTCCATGTAGGTGTTTTAGTGTACATTTCTATTTCCTCAAAATAATTTTAAACAATCTTTCTAAAGTGTGTTTATTTCCAACATTGTGTTTCATTCTGCAAAGTATATTTATTTCTAGCAATTTATTTCATTTTTCAAAGTATATTTATTTCCAACAGTGTGTTCAATTCTGCAAGATTCGTTCATTTTCAGCAATGTGTGGTTATTTCAGCAAGTTTATTATAGGTTAGCTTTAATAAGTATTTGGCCAAAAATCTTAAAAACACTTTAAAAACCCCCAAGGAAAATAAAAATAATAAATATCTACAATCAATTACTAGTTCACTAATGTAACGACCCAAAAATTCACACAAACAACACAGTGAAATACAGGATAATTTTTTTTTTGAACTTGCTTGACACATAACATGACGCAACATGTCGTCACCAAGGATACAACTAACACTGTGAACAACCTGATACAAGGATGACCATCAAGGCCGCACGGAAACGTTCACACCTATCAAGGACAATTTACTTTTCTCTTTTTGACAGAACAACATTGAAGTCCAACCACAAAACACACTTACAGTCAGGGCCAACCACAATGAGATATTCTTGAGGGTTATTTATTTTAAAAAGACATCTTGCAATTCTTAGCTTACGTTTTCAAGGAGGCTCAAGATATGACTCATACAATTCATCTTTACCGAGCTAAGTTTATTTTTCTTTACACTTTGAGTAATCATCTTTAAATCTTCTCTATTTTGTCATTTATTTGCTTAATTCGTTTTTTTTGGAGAAAGGGGTAATTTAATTTCACAAGGCCATCTATTAACACCTACGCTACTAGAACTTTGTTCATTACCTCGCTACAACAAGAATTCGTGTTCAACAAAATCAAGAGGAACTTACAAAGTATCATGGGGAAAGAGTTAAGGTCGAGTTAAATTCCTCTTTAAGATGTCATTAATTATTACCAAGGTTTAATTGGAGCTTGGGGTTTTATACATAATTATTAACGCTTTTACGTAGGCTTAACTGAAGGAGTTTATCAAAAGGAAACTACTTACTTTCAAATAAGCTGAGAGATAAATTGTGTGGTTTCTAAATTTTCTTCTCTTACTTGTTAAATCTTATTAGAAACTAACTATTTTTTTTTTTTTTTTTCCTTTAGCATGTTTTAGGCGTTCACCAAAAAAGAGTAGTATTCACTAGTTTAGCTAGGGATATCAATTTATAAAAAAAAAATTACTTTACAAGGATAGTTTCACCTTTGAGTACTTCAGGAATCTCTTGTTCTCGATAAGTCATCTCTACATTAATTTATCTAAATATACATATATTTTAGTTAACTTCTATAAGGGTTAACCATTCCATTTAATCTTACTTATATCACATCATTACAAGGTGTCAGAGAGTTTTGACTTAACACTTTATTCTCAAAAACAAGGTTTTACAATACTTGTGCCAATGTAATGATTGAATATCATATCTCACCAAGGTAAGTAACTAGTCTAACAACAAAAGGAAAGAACACTTCACCACGTAGTTTTCCAAACATACCAAGGCAAGAGATCTTCTAAACTCTTGCAAGAAAAGTTACAAAATTTACACCGCATTGAACTTTCTACAAGAACTTCATAATTTGAACTGATGAAACTTTTACACTTTTTTCTTTAATCTACTCGCATAATCCATCTACACAAATATTATCTAGAGTCAGTTCGCTAGAACTGAGCATGATAAGATATAAACCTCTCCTAATAACTTATGCCATCTAGTATTTAAATAAATGAAAGTTTGCAATACTCTTTATCAAGCAATTTCTAACAGACATTTAAAACTTAACCGCACATCTCATGATAATGCATTTCATACTCATTAATGTTCACTTCCTTAAGATCTTCTTACATAAGAACACCATTACAAGAGAGACTAGATATACAATCTTAATCATGCAATTAATCATACTTAAATTACAAGTAAATAATAATGACGCTCACCTAACACCCTCGACCTACTTCACATATATAAGTTTTAACGAGAAGACTATCTTTCAATTAAATAAAAGCACCAACGACATTAAGTTTATATAATAAATACAAGTATCAATCTTACATTGTTCATCGATATTACCCAAGTATCAAACCTTCATAGATAATCAGTGGTATGTAAGTATAGTTTGGATATTTATCCCGCAATTTTAAGATTATAATTATATTAACAAGGATTCCACCAATCCACAGGTTCATGTATTATTTAGGTGTCCTTTTGGTTGCTTATTCCATGTCTTTATATATTTCTTCTAGTAAAAGAGTCCAACTCATAAGAATGAGTTATGACCGACAATACTGTCATCTGTTGGTAATATGCCAAAGATACATTTGACTAGCTAAGATATGCAAGCGCAGCCCAAGCCACTATGAATGCAAGTATCAACATTATCTCAACTCCTAATAAGATGCGAGTATCAATTTTTTTGCTAAACATAATAATCATCATAAATAACTGAAATATTCCACTCGTTAACCAAGCATTGAAATAACATATTTATCCTCACCGGTTACCTGATAACATAATATACCCTGTTATCTAATTCAACCTCCACTTGCATACCCCAATCTATGGGTATTAATAATTGTTCTATAAAAATGAAGTTAAATAATTTCAGGTGGACTTATATCCTTACTGTCATACATGGTAAGCACAGTTCCATTATGGTAGCTGTCACCTTTACTTAAGGCTATGCATGACTCCATTTTAGGGTAGTTATCTTAACTTCCCTATTCATCTGTTTTCTTACCAAAAGTCTTTCGACAAGCTTCAAGGTCAAAGTATAAGATAAATTTATAATTTTATATTTCAAGCATTGCCTGAATTCGTATGCATGAGGGTATCACAAATCAATCAAACTTGAAGAATGTCGATGTATCCAATATTACTTTAACCGATTCAAGGATCCAAGTAGTGCCTCAAAAATTAAGCCAAATGATTATCCACAGAGGATAATGACTTGCATGCATAGCATATTCGTAAAGGTCATAGAAAACCCATTAACGCATGCTTCAGGAGGGTTCCAATCTAATAATAAGCTCATAGTAATAGTAATAGTAGAGGTCTTGGTGAGGGGTTTTCAATAATCCCCAAGGTAAATGATAATCGAATGACTCAGATGGAGCTATCTAGAAGACCAATTAAACTAGTATGACTCTTCCCAAATGGAAGCCCCAATCCTAGTGGGAGTTTAAATTATTATAAAACCACAGTAAAATCCAAATACGGTCATATCGGAAATTCCCTTTTCAAGCCATGTTCTAAATAATATAAAAATACAAGAAAAATTATAAACCTCATTCACGCTCCATACTATTTTCTACAGAAACCATCATTCAAAGGAATAATCAAGGCAAAAGAGAAACCAACATTATAAAATCAGTAGGCAAGAATCGATGTAGAGATTTCTTCTACTTCAAACAGTAAATAAGATAAATTGTAAAGGGGGAGAGATCAGTTCATGCAATTATGATTAAAAGTCATTTGGAAAACTCGTCTCTTTTTGAGCATCTCTTTCAAGAAGGAGTCAAAATGTGTAAATACATGTTATATGATATCCAGAGTCCAAACGCTATCTATTTAGTAAAACAAAAACACATCCACATTCCAAAAGAAACTCACATCTACTGAGATTCGAACAAAGTTCAGAGATATTGATTTATCTAAATGCTAAAAGAAATAAATCATTAAGAGAGAGGGTTAGGACTTATCATGCCTATTTTAAACGCTTATATCCCATGGCCATGCATGCGAGACCCCTTCTCCCTAGCAGTCCCAAAATTATTTCTCCACCAAACTCATGCTTCTCACCCACACGGTGTCCCAAATACCACGCAAAAGAAATAATAACCATTCCGGTTACCCATGAGTTTAGTAAAAATGTCCCACCCAACCAAGTTAGACATTCAACTCTACACATGCGGGCCTACATGGTATTTCGACAGCCACTCCCTTGGTAACTCAACTGCAACCATACACGTGGGTAGACAAAATCATCGGCCCACCAAGGTGGCAAAACGAACAATTAACATGGCAGCAACCACGTATCTCCAGCAAGTTCAAATAATTGCAAGCAAATTGTGCTTCATGAATATTCTGATAAGAAACAGATCCACCTCTATGAGATTCTCTTCCATGAGTTACATCGTAAAACAAGTAAGATCTCAATAGAGAATCTTTGTAAATAAATTTCATCAGGTCTGCTGGTAACACCCTCACTGCCACTTAATCGATTTTGAAGGAACAAACTCAGTACAAGTTCTGGATCTGAAAAATATCCTGCTACCTTCATCTCCCAAGACATTTTCTCCAACATTGCATAGATCTCCCGTGCCTGTGGGTGTGATCTGTCACCTCCATATTCCAGTCTATTTTCCATGCGATAAACATCAATGAAAGGGTTTGGACTGCTATCCCTCCTATCATTCACAGCCAGATCCCCAAAACTTGCAAATGAAAAACATAACCGAGGAGAATGCCGGGCGGAATGCCGATTATAAAGTAGCATGCAATATTTACATAGGCAACAATAGCCTATTTCTGTGTCTTCTTTCTTTCAAATCAATCACAACCACACTGATATTGTCTCCACTTCTCCGTCCCAAAGCCAATTTGGTAAGAAGAGCAGCTGCGGCACCTACAGGAGTATCTTCTCGTAATGCCCTTTGAGCGATGAAGTCTAAAGCCAGCCAAAACATTTTCTAAAGAACTTCACGGGCGTAATCATTTGACGTAACATCCCATAGACCATCACTAGCTAGGATGAGGCACTCATCTTCATGTGTCCGATCTGTACATGATACTTCAAGTTCAGATATCACGTACTGTTTCAAGAATCTGTCTCCTTACTGATCTGCGAAAACCCTCAACTAAACCGTGGCTCGAAAGGAAAAGATTGAGGTGTGGCGAGTTACATACTACAACCATCGAGCTCCTCGAGCTATGATCTCCAATGCATGGCAAGTGATGACCAAGTCACAAGTTTGAATCAAGCAACAGTAGCGTCCAAGCTAAATGTATGATCTCGACCTCCCAGGCTGTAAAGCAGAACTTACCCAAAACAAGAAACCCTTCATTCATACAAAGTTTTTACACGAGCTGGGTCGAAATGGACAGGCCCGAGCAGAGTATAAGGAATGCAGCTCTTGCCCAACGAACCAGACAAAGCGGCCAAGCTGAGCGTCCATGGCCAACCACGACACCAGCAAAACCATGGAAATGCAAAGCACAAAACGCAGCCTCAAGATTGATCGAGCTTCTTCCATGTTAGATTCACCACTTGGACAGAAGCGACTTTCCAAAATGAAAAGGCAAGACAGCTCAACTAAGACTTTACCTCGTTCTTCTACTACAGCTGCAAGATTCTGCAACAACTGGTCTCGACTGTGGTCGCGTGCAACCATAACATCGGGATCAACACCATGGTTCCTTGGGCTCACCCCTGGCAGCCTATCGCACTTACTCTCTCGGAGGCCGATTTTTTCGAGATAAGTTACCTCTCGACCCCAGTAGGCTACCGCTGACGCCCAAATACCTCCTCACGGCACTCCCTAGCAGAATTTCAGTTCTACGCTCCACTAAAGCGCTGCACAGACAAAGACGATTTTGAGAATCCACACCCACCCACGCAACATCAGGGCGACAGACCTTCATTTCACCATTAATGAAACCACTATCCAGAACACGCTGTAGCAATTCATCTGTTTCAGCATTTGATGGAGCGCAACAAGCATTCGTGGTTTTGGGCAAAAACAACAGGTAGACCCACGTGACAGCAGATGACAAGTCAACATTTTCATAAATGGGCAGGTAGGAGACAAACACACGGAAGATAAAAATCTGATCCTTTTGAAAACTACGCGGCCAGCAAGGAGGAAGGCATACGGTGGGTGGGTAGAAAACAGTTAGTTTCATTACTTCTCACCAACTATAAACAAGGCACTACAACTAAGATTCTTCTTGTTGCATATAGCTTCAAACACACCCCTAGTTTGGACTATGACATCAACCATGAGTTGATTAAATGAAGGGAATAATGACACCCTTCAATCCCATAACTTCAAGAAGAAGGTCTACTTCAATCTTAAGAACATGGGTTTTGGTTGAAGGTTTGAGGAAATTCCTCTCACCTCTACCTCCCTTCACAGTTTCTGCAATAATAGCGGAAAAATATTTTCCTTTCCACGCATTGTATTTTCTTGCAGGGTCACCGCCATTTGGTTGTCCATTTTCATGGCCTGATTTGCAGATCGGATCTGCATTACCAATGTGAGATCCATCATCGGCTAGGCCCACCACCACCGATGCATTCAACATTCATACAATCGTCCCATTTCGTTGAAGAGGAGGCTCCCACCTGGCCACTTTTTCTAAGGCCATGTGCGATAAGGTTAGGGCTCGAAATTGCACTGCTCAACATTAGAGGGTCGTTTAAAATTTGGATGGTAAAATTTTTATTATATTATTTCAGTTAATAACAATTAAAATTTAAAAATGAAAAAATGAATTTAATAAAATTTAAAAAATTAATAAAATTAAGACTTAATTATTTGTGTATTATTATTGTTAATAACAATTAAAATTGAAATTAAAAAAATGAAAAAAAAATTAAAGTTAATTAAAAAATTAAAAATTAATAAAAACTAAGAGTTAAAATTAATAAAAAGTAAATATTAAAAATTGAAAACTTCAATTAAAAAAATAAAATTTAAATCAATAAAAATTTAAAAAATAAAGAAAATTAAAAATTGACTTTAATAAAGATTAAAAAAATAAAGAAAATCAAAAATTGAATTTAATAACAATTAAAATTTGAAATTAATAAAAATATAGATATAAATTTATAAAAATATAAAAATTTAATAAAAATGAAGAAATTAATAAGTATTAAAAATTAATTAAAATGATTAAAACTTAATTAAAATGATTGAAAATTAATTAAAATTAATAAATTTTAATAATTAATAATTAAAAATAACAAAAAATAAAATTAAAATCAATAAAAATTCTAAATTAATAAAAATTAAAAAAATGAAAACTTAAATTCAATAAAAAAATTTAAACATTAATAAAAATTAAGAGTTAATTATTTTTATATTATTATTGTTAATAACAATTAAAATTGAAATTTAAAGAAATGAAAAATTAAATTCAAAAATTAATAAAAACTAAGAGTTAAAATTAATAAAAGTAAATATTAAAAATTGAAAATTGAAAACTTCAATTAATAAAAATAGAAATTAAAATTAAAAATTAAAACTAATAGTTTTAATATTTATATTATTATTGTAAATAACAATTAAAATTAAAGAAAATTAAATTTAATAAAGATTTAGAAAGTAATGAAAAATAATAATTAATATTAATAAAATTAGGAAAAATTAAAAAATTAATAAAATTTAACAAGAAAATAAATATTTAAAATTAATAAAAAATTATGAGTTGATTCTTTTTTATATTATTATTGTTAATAACAATTAAAATTCAAATTAAAAAATGAAAAATTTAAATTTAATAAAAAAATTAAAAATTAATAAAAAGTAAATATTAAAAATTGAAAACTTCAATTAATAAAAATTAAAGAAAATTAAAAATTGAATTTAATAAAGATTTAAAAAGTAATGAAATATAATAATTAATATTAATAAATATTAGAAAAAATAAAATAAAATTTAACAAGAAAATAAATATCAAAAATTAAAAACTACAATTAATAAAAATTAATAAGAAAATAAAAATTACAATAAAAAAATAAAAATATAAAAAATTACTAAAAATGGAGAAATTAATAAGTATTAAAAATAGTTAAAATGATTAAAAATTAATTTAAAAATTAACAAAAAGAATTAAAATTTAAAATTTAAAATAACAAAAAGTAAAATTAAAATCAATGAAAATTATAAATTAAAATTAAAAAAAAATTACAAAAGTAAAATAATTAAATTTTTAAATTATTGTAAAAATTAAATTTACAAATTTAAATTAATAAAAAATAAAAAGTAATTGAAATTTAAAATTTAAAATTAATAAAAAAATTAAAAATCAATGAAAAAATAAAAAATTAATAAGAATTAAAACAATCAATAAAAACTAAAATATCAAATTAATAAACATTATACAATCAATTAATATTTTTTCTTTTAAAATTAATGAACATTAAAAAGTAAATCAATCAAAAAGGAAAAAATTAAAATAACAAAATTAAGAATTATTTAAAATTAAAAATTAAATTAATTAAAAAAATTAATTAAAAGATAAAAATTAAAAATTAAAAAAAATTAATAGTAATTTTAATAATATATGAATTATAATGTTAATAATTTTAATAATATATTAATTATAATGTTTATAATTATAATAGGCCTTCTATTATAACTCGATACATCATTTTTGACACATGTCCTACGGACTCTTTACCACAGATCGGTTGACAAGTGTTTTATTTTATGATGAACAACCGTCAATTAGGGGAGAGGACCCTATAACCGTGCACCTAACTTTAGGTGCACGTAGATATATGTAGGTATGTTGGTAGCGTAAAAAATTAATATCATCATGTAGCGTATGATCGTGTCATATCAACATTTTCGCTTTTCAAGCGTGACAATTTGGAGGAAAAGTAGTTTTGAATTGATTTAATATGAAGAAAATCAATATAAAGCATTAGAAAGAGGGACCAAGGACCGAGCGCCCTATGTCTCACATTCTCATTAACTTTTAAAATTGTCATTAACAAAAAGTGAACAACTATTAGTACTTTTGTCAACAACCTATGGTGAAAAGAGATGTACATTTTTTGGTGCATGCTCGGTTATAGGGTGTCTCCCCTATTCTAAAAACATTTGAGGAAGACTGAAATAATCTATATGATATTAATAAAAACTGTTCAACCGTTTATCTACGTGTACCTCATCTCAATTCCATTGAGGTTTGTCTGATTGTCTCACATTTCTATTGTGGCTACTACATATTCCTCTAAAAGATTGTAGGTAGATAGAGGAATCACATACTCTGATTTTAGCATAGATTTAAACAAGGTTTGTATCTCTCTGTACTATTTTCTTTTTCTTGAAATTCAACAAGGGAACATGGTGATATTTAGTCTAAAAATTGGTGCTAGATGCACAGGAAGTTGAATCTGCATTTACTGAGGACACCCAAAGCGAATCAAAACATTTTGTTTGGTTTTCCAAATTATGCTTCTTACTATATTGGAAAGAAAGACATTTTGGATGTTGGATGGATTCAACCTAGAATTTTGGTCTGTTAAACTCAACTTTGATGGTGTTTCACATTACAATCCTATTTAATTCCAATGGGTTTACGTAATTTTTACTAACAAAATGCTTCCTTCATTGATAATTTACTTTGGTTTTACTAAGTATGGAAAAGTGGTGCACATAGTAGACCAGGGCCTAACAAACAACACTATGTAAACCAATATAAGGCGGTTATTTCAACGAGAGTAAGGGGGATAATGTTTTTAAAGTGGAGAAGGCCATGTAATATTTTGTTGTAACTTCAGAAAACTAGTACCATTCAAACGAGGGAGCCTATCAAATGTTTGACAAAATGACAAGATATAAAATTGGGAAAAAAAGGAAGATTGGGATCCATCTTGACATGAACGAGGAGTTCAAGGTTGAGGATGATTAGGAAATATCCTAGGCTAAGCTTTCCCTTCAAAATTGTGGCATCCGGGTCAAGAAAAACCTCATTCGATGGAACTATTAACATTTAGAATTTTCCTTCCAAGCAGTAGTGGTCGCCCCTACAAGAACAACATTCATTGCTTGGTGAAAATATTTGTGAAAGTATCTGTGAAAATATCAATAATTTTTTTCTATATATTTTCCCTGCCATACAATGATATTCACTGCAACCAAAAGTATTAGTTTCCTCTCTCTCAATGAATTCCAAGATGAGCCTGTACAACTTGTCTGCGATGGTTTTAACAACATTCTTCTTGATTCGACCAATGAATCATTTCCCCCTTCTTAGTGGTCTTTGAAAAGGAGGATGACAAGGGTGTTGGTGAAGCTAACAAGAAACTTTGTGGTCTACATGTCGGAGGATATTAGGGTTTGCATCTTGTGAAATATGACTTTGCAGCAAGAAAAAAATAACTTCTAATGGTGCATGATAATCTTATTTGGGGAAAACTGTTTGGACGTCAACACTTAAAACTTATCCTTCTTATTGAGTTCGATTTAAGGAGTTAGGTACTCAAACCATGCAAGAGGGTTGTCGTATGAATATGTTAAATAAACCATGGCTTGAAAGATATGAGGTTGAAGATGGTTTTTTTCATCCGTAGATCAATCAATACCCAATATTTCTTGCAAATATCATTCAATACCCAATTGATTTTTCATTTGTATTTTTCAATCTTCTATGTTAAGTTTGTTTACGGATGCTTCAAATATTAGATTAAAAAAACATTGTAAGTATGCAGAAAATGTAAAAGGACATTTTCCATATTTTAAGGGGTTTACAATTTGTTTGAAACCATTCATTTAAAATTGTGAGGCATGTCCACTCTTTGGAATAGGATCTTGAATTATACATACAAATCATGTTAATGATTTTTGAGCTAATTGTACCGAAAATGTTATTTGTAAGATTTGTAGTTATGAATTGAAAGAAATAACTTCTTTCTATTTAATTTTTTTATTATTGGTAAATAGTTTTGAAGGGACTATACCCTATTACAATAAGGGCTCAACAGCCAAATAGAGCTATAGAGGGACAAAAAAGAGGATCAAAATCTAGATAAAACATTATTTCCAGCAGTAACCAAAAGATAGTTACTAGTAGAAAGCTAAAAGCAACGTAAATCGCAACAAGACAAAGAAACAAGGCGAGAAAAATAGTGAAAAGACCGAAATATAGCAGCGTCTAGAACGAAGCCCTCCAGCCCGAGGGAGATTATTTCTTGGAAGCTCTGTCGATCCTGGATTTGATTGTTTGTAGTGAAGTGAACAACGCCAAAGTGGTGATGTGCGTGGGGTCACTTGCATTCAACTTCGATATGGTCTGACTTCTCTCCTTGTCAGTCCCCCAGATAGTTTCAGGGACCCCGCTAAGCATGGAAATGCTGTAAACATGTTGTTCCAAGAAGTCACTAATGGCATTGAAGATAGCCATGTTATGATCGTGCATGTCTTTGGCTCTCCCCAATCTGTTGTCCAAAGAGTTCAATTTCTTGTAGATGTCTGCAATCTGATCATTCCCATTATCTATTATCATCATCAACCTTTCTTTTGCCCTTTTATTTGGCCATGTGTTGTCAGGTCCTTCTTTAACTTCATCATCTCATTTTCCAGAGAATCCAACCTATGAGGAATATTATTCCCCTCTTGTTGCAGGTCGTATCCTAGCCAACATTACTAATATGTAGCAAATTATGCACAACTTCTAGCTCTTTGGTGCTTCTAAGAACCTAGGCGAGTGAGGGATGTCAATTTTGGGAAGTTTTGGGTTCTTAGTCTTGGGTTTGGAAGAGGTTTTTAGGATGGAAGTGGGAGTAGTGAAGGTAGGGATGTGCGGATCATTGGGAGAGGGTGGGAAGCTAGGGAACTTAGAGACACAGAGCTTATGAAGTAGAAAGATAAGGCCATTAATTTTAATAAGACAGATTAAAACTATTTTTATATATGTTGCCATTAATTTTATTTTTTCAATTATATTGTATTATATTATTATATTGTTCAACACATACAATACACAAACATTTATTTGTTAGGAATTCATCTTTCAATGGTTCCAATCTTATATATAGGGGAGTGTACTGATTTGCAAATTTTGCGTAGCATGCATATACAACAAGTTATTATTTTGGATAAAAACCTTAAATATATTATAAATGGATTTCCAAACAATTCATAATAAAATAATTAATTTAGTTTAAGACATTCCCAAAAAGAAATTAAATGAGGTGTGCATGATTAACAAATGGACATCGAGAAAAAAATTATAATAAAAACCTTAATAGTAAACTTAGGTTGCAATCATTTGGTAATGTCCTCAATATCCCTTCCTCCCCATTTTTGTAACATATAACTATTATATCAAGATTTCCTTCTAAATTTTTTAAATTTGTTACATCTTAATGACACTACCAAAAAAAAAAATATCACTTGTTACATGTGATTGAATATAAACAAAAAAATGTATTTATGTCACATCCGGCGTTTCTTGCACATCAAGTGCAATTTCTAGTTTCGATATAGTTGATATCAACTTAATATTTGAATCAAGAAGGAATCATAAAAATAGTTTCTTACCTAAGTGTACTATTGAGGATTCAATGGTTGTCAAGGATTGCATGATGAAAATGTCAAGCACAAAGTAGTTTGGATCAATATATATACTTTTGTTCTCACAAATAGCAAAGGAAAATAGCCAACCTAAAAAAATTGAAAACCGTGTTAAATAAATTATTATTGTTTCGCCATTTTGACATGAGCTCACTATAATCTCTTTGAGTGGCTATTATTCTTATAAAAAAATTTAAACATAAGATATAATGAACATTTAGTAATAAAATAAATCCTCAATACAATCCATCATTTTAAGCTTCTAAAGCATCATTTGATAAAATTACCTCGTTAAAATTGGAAAAATCTAAAGAGTGGTCATAGTAAACTTACTTTGTTTACCCCTTTGATTTTGTCCTCTTTAATAAAATTGATATCCCAATAATGGACCCCAAATCTTCTTTGTCAAATTATGTCTTCTTAAAATAAAAACACCATAATATCATTTAAATGGATCTCTTTCTTAATTAGGAGTCACTATAAAGTTAGCATATAAAATAAGAACCAAAGAGAGGAAAACTTGAACATGCATGATATTTAAGATGAGGATGATGATGAGAAAGATGCGGAGGAAAATGATTATGATGAGAAAAATGAAAACAATGGCAATGACAATGGTGATGATAATGATGATAATGATGATGATGGTGAGACAATGATGAAAATGATAATGATGACGATAACAATGATGATGATGATGATGATGATCACCATCACCATCATCAATCATCATTGTCATCATCATCATCATCATGAAAATGATGATGATGATGATGATGATGATTGTAACCCGTAGGACTATTCGCATGAGGCCAAAATACAAACCAGGTTTAGAGAGAAAATTATGAAATAATTTTTTTGATAGGTTCAGGTTATAAGAGGACAGTTGCGAGGCGTCGGAGATGATTATCGATCTATTAAAATCACCTCAAATTTCAAATTTCATATTACATCTTCGTTACTTTCCTCAACAAGGTTCTAAAGTTCTTATTTAAGAAACTTCATTAGCTTACCAAACATGACTCGTTAATCTGGTAAAAATGGATTATTTAAAGACCCTTACATTAATTTTATTTTTTTATTTTTTTTATAAATTTTAATAATACAAGACCACAATTGTAGTCCAAGGTCATACAAATAAAATAGTTAATTACTTGCTTTAGAAGGGTCAAGTGTACACTATCTTCTAGTTTCCCCCCCCTTTTATTTCTATTTTCATTCCACAAATAAAGTAACCCCATCACTTAAGTGATGTAGGGTGCATCCTCCACCCTTGGATCTAAATTTTCCAACCCTTAGATTTAGGCTTGGCAAGGAAACCCTAGAAATCTTTATGGATTGCCATATATTTTATCTCTTTTTATTTATTTTCCTTTCTACACCCAAAACCCTCATTTCTTTTGCTCTTTACTTGCAGTTAAGGAGAAAAGAGGAGAAGGCCAATCTATGGAGGCCATTACAGCCATGGGAGCTTTACTCAAACAAATTTTCGGCTCAAAGCTTTAATGAGGAGAGTTTTTTTGTAAAGCTAATCTGGTTTGGGTTGTTTGGTTGTTCCAAACCCTATGCTCGCGGATTCAGCGTGATTCGGTGTGTGTGTGTGTATATATATATATATATATATATATATATATATATGTATGTGTATATATGTGTGTGTGTGTGTGTGTGTGTGTGTGTGTGTGTGTGTGTGTGTGTGTGGAAATATATGTAAGTATTATGGTCGTAAAGTATTAGGCTGTGGAAGAGGAAGAGGCGGATTGTGTGCCGCGCGCAGAGCCGCGAGATGCACTAGCCGCATTTTTTTGTAATGAAAATGAGTTGTTTCTTTGTGATTATAGTGGAACAGGTTTAATGGGGGAGGGGCGCCGACCCCATCCCCACCCCATATGGTATATGGGTTGGGGGTGGGGTGGCGCCCCTCCCCCAACTGAGCACCCAGCCAACAAAAAAATAGGCGCGGCTGCATACATGCCGCTTCTCTTTTTTTCTTTTGTTTAATACCTTTTGATTTAACATTGTTTCTTTTATAAATAATTGCGTATTCTTATATATATATTAATACATGCGTATATATATATATATATATATATACACACACACACACACACACACACACACACACACACACACACGTGTGTATATGGCAACAAGCAAATTTTATTTTTTTGGAAATAAACAAGAGGATTTTACGGTTTAATAATATTAATATATTTTAATAATAACTTATCTTATCATTATTAAAATATTTTAATTATGAGAGTATTGAATTTTACCATTTTTATCAAAACAAATAATAAATATAGAAGGAAATATTGGCAAGTTATAAACTTGTTTTAGACCTCTTTTCCTCACAAATTGATAATTATTGTATGTAAGGTAGAAACAAGAAAGTTTCATTTCTTCAAACAAGGTTGAATATAGTTTGCAATGAGTTCCAAAATGAGAAATACTTACTATAATTTAGTATTTTAACTACTTATTGTCCAAATTGAAAGTAATTGTGTTCA
Organism: Taxus wallichiana var. yunnanensis; assembly: GCA_018340775.1. Classification (NCBI taxonomy): domain Eukaryota; kingdom Viridiplantae; phylum Streptophyta; class Pinopsida; order Cupressales; family Taxaceae; genus Taxus; species Taxus wallichiana. Next base: position 117,628,581 of record CM031233.1, read on the forward strand.
AATTTCTATCTATCAACAAAAGGAAGCTAGCTTTTGTAACACATACCATTCGATTAATACAATGAAATAAAACTAACATTTCACAAGAAGGAATCTACAACAAACTTCCCCAATAGTATAATCACAAGATTTTCACAAGTTTTTTTTTTTGTACATATCATTTCTTTATTTCCTTACAATTTTTTCAAAAATGTAAACACCTTTCAAGTAAAATTTGCATTCAACCATGTGACTTTTGGTGCAAATATAGATTACAATATCCTTTATTTTTTTTGAAATGAAAACAAGATGATACAACTTTCTTTCACATACAAATTTACAACAAAATAATATATATAAAGGAAAAGGAAGAAGTCTTCACAAGCTCCAAGGTGTTCTTCATCCATGCTCCAAGTTCCAAGTAGTTCAAATCACAACCAAGATAGGGGGAGAGGCAACACTCTCCTCCCAACCAAAAACTCAATGGAGAAGAGAAGCAATCTCCTCCATTGACCCCCGAGCCCCAAACACAACACAATGAAAGGGTGGTCTCCAACTCAAGGCAACAACACTTGCTTCCACAATACAAATTTCTTCACAACATTCAAGGCTAAAAAAAAAGAAACAAAAGGAAACACAAATAACACAAAACATTTCACAACAAGGCTTTCATCCAAGCCAACAAGAGAAGGAACTATGGGAAAGTTTTCCTTATGCCTCCCCATTGAAATGAGATGCCCATCCAAACCCTCCACAATAAAACTCAAGCCCCTATGACTCTTATGCCTCCCTCAAGTACCCCTTTTTCCTCCCAAACTCTTATACCTCCCTCCTCTTATGGCTCCCTCAAGGACAAGGTAAGAATGTGAACATTCTTACCCAAGATGGGCATCCTCTCAAACTCCCTCCATAATTTCCTATTCTACTCTTATGCCTCCCTCATGAGTTTTCCCATAAACCTCTCCTATACTACACAATAAGCATTCTATCCATTTTTCCACAATACACAAAAATAAACATACATTTTCTACAAATTTAAGCATAGAAGCAACAACAATAAGAAAGCAAAAAGGAGAAGGTTTCCTACCTCTCCATTGGAGAAGCCTAAACCAAGAAGCTTTGTCCAAGCTCCCTCCAAAACAATCCAAGCATGCAAGTCCAAGCTCCTTCTTTTTTTTTCTTTCTCCCAATTCTTTTCTCTCCCCAAAAGAAAAAAAAAAAGAACTCTTCCACAAAAAAAACCTCCAACCCCCTCAACAAGAGAGGAAATTTCCATAAATAGACAAAAGGGAAGGGTGAGGATGATGTGGCTCCATGTAGGATGCCACATCACACATCCTCAAACCACCTCCCATAGTCAACTCAACTCCCAAAACACAATAAATGGGTGGTTGGGTTGAATGACATCTCTTTTCCACATCCATCCCTTCCCATGTGTCTTAAGGCACAATTAAATGCAAATGGAAGAAAAGTGCACTCCAAAGTCACATTTCCCTTCCCAAAACAATAAATAATCCCCTTTTTGGCTTCCCAACCCATAGATATGGTTGGTAAGGGGTTTTGGGAAGTGTGGGACATGTTCAACTTGTCCCACAAGTCCCCCAAAATTGCCCTAAATCTCAAATTCGAGATTCAAAGGATTTGGAGTGGTCAACACTCAAAACAAGCATTCAATACAAGAGGAAAACACAAGGCTCAAGGAGCCAACCATCAAAATTAATTACACCTACTAGACTTCCCTCCAAAACTTAAAAATTAAACAAGATGTTAAATTAATCTAAACATACTTAGCAAAAGTAATTTAAAAAGGAGACATCACAAATGAAATCACCTACTAAAATAAGTTAAAACAAGTAAATAAAATTCTTAACCTTTTGGTTACATTAGAAAATTTTCCCCTATGGAAATTTTTTTGTTAACAACATAAAAAAAGAAAACAAAAGTAAGACAATACAATTCACTAGTTGCCTTGACGACCAAATGTTGTAACCACCCGACATCCTGTTGTGTTTGGTTCCCAATCCCCCTTTAGGTTGTGATCATGTTGTGTTTCCTACAAAATACAAAATACCTCCTTCGGCCTTGCGGCCATGTTAAAATGTCCAAAATAACCATATGCATGAAATTTATTAACATCTATACGTAATTCAATTATCCATTATTTCAAGGTTTAAATCACAACTTAATTATGCATTCCATCATTATCCAAAGTTATAGTAATGTAAATTCAACAACTACATTCTACTTATCATGGCGAAGAAATCCAATGTTAGAACACATGCAATATATCCATATAAAAATAATATCAGTATCCAATAGTCTGTCCATGAGTCAGTGTAGATCATATTGAAAACAAAATCCAATCATAACCCAAATGCATCTACTCACAAAACATCATGCTAATCAACGTAAGTATAAGTCATGTCCATAACCAAAAGTCTGCATAACTCAAAATGATAGTCAAATAAGTGTCATAGGAAGTGGGCATTACATCCCCTCCGCTTAGACTAGACTTCCTCCTGGAAGTCACTGAAATAAGTGTGGAAACTGAGCTCGCAATGATGTAGCATCCTCCCAAGTAGCAGCAGTCTCATCGTACCTGTCCCACTGAACACGTACCTGATCAATCTCTCTGCCTCGAAGGCCTAGGGTCCTGCGCTCTAGAATACGTACGGGCTCCACCATCACCTGCCCCTGATCCTGCACCTGCAATGAGGTCCAATCTAATACATGAGAAGGATCTGCTACATATTTCCTAAGAACAGACACATGAAACACGTCATGGACGCGAGACAAGCTAGGTGGCAATGCTAGGCGATAGGCCAAGGGACCAAGGCGCTCCAAGATCTCGAAGGGACCCACAAACCTAGGAGCAAGCTTAGAACCTTTTCCGTAATGGATAGGGCTCTTATGCGGTCTGACACGAAGAAACACCTTCGATCCCACCTCAAAACTGCGATCTGTCCTATGTTGGTCCGCATACTTCTTCTGTCTATCCTGTGCCTCCTGCAATCTCTGTCTGATCAAGGTAACCTGCTGCTCCATGTCCTGTAATAATGCTGGCCCAAGGGAAACCCTGTCCTCAATCCTATCCCAACTAAGAGGTGTCCTGCACTCTCTGCCATATAATGCCTGAAAAGGAGCCATCCCTATAGAACTCTGGAAACTATTATTATAAGCGAACTCTACCAAATACAGATACTCCTCCCATCTCGACTGGTGATCCATCACGTACATCCTGAGCATGTCCTCCAAAATCTGATTCACCCTCTCTATCTATCCATCTTTCTCAGGGTGATAAGCTGTGCTGAAATTAATCCTCGTCCCAAGAGCATGCTGCATGGTGGTCCAGAAATGGGAAGTGTACAAAGGGTCGCGGTCGCAAATGATCTTCCACGGAATCCCATGTAGTCTGACAATCTCATCAAGATATACTCGTGCCACTGCACTAGCCGTATAGGTAGTCTTCACTGGGGAAAAATGAGCTACTTTCGTCAATTTATCCACCGTGACCATGATGGCGTCGTGGTGGTATCTCGACGTCGGCAACCCAACAATGAAATCCATAGAAATGGTGTCCCACTTCCACTCTGGTATGGCGTGAGGATAGAGGAGGCCAGCTGGATGTTGGTGCTCGGCCTTCACCCTCTGGCACTCTAAACAGCGTGACACAAATGAAGCTACATCTCTCCGAAGTCCTCTCCAAAAATACAACTGTCTCAGGGTGGCGTGCATCTTCTTCACCCCGGGATGGGCTGAGTAAGGTGCACGATGAGCCTCTGTCAAAATGTCATGTCTCAAGCCTCCATCTCTGGGAACATAAATTTGACCTCTGTGTCTGAGAAGACCATCTGCCTCTAGTGAAAATCCAACAAATCTCCCCTCAAGGGTCTCTGAGACTCAATCTCTACTCTGGCTGCAAGGTAGAAACTATCCTGAGGAAGCTGCTGCAAGATCCTACTCGTAAATCTGTGCCCACTGAGGTGGCCATAGCCACATGTCTCCATCTACTCAAGGCATCTGCCACCACATTCTCCTTTCCCTTCACATGCTCTATCTCCATGTCATACTCACAAAGTAACTCCATCCAACGTCGCTGACGAGCATTTAGATTGGGCTGCGTGAAGAGGTGGCGAAGACTCAAGTGATCAGTCCTGAGTGTAAATCTCCGGCCAAGAAGAAAATGTCTCCACCGCACTAAGGCATGTACTACTGCTGCAAGCTCAAGGTCATGGGTCGGATAATTGAGCTCATAATCTTTGAGTTTGTGAGACTCAAAGGCAACTACTCTACCCTCCTGCATTAGCACTCCTCCAAGTCCTGCCAAGGAAGCATCTGTGCAAACGTAAAACTCTCCATGAGGATCTGGCACTGCAAGAATAGGTGCTCTCATAAGGCATTCCTTCAGTGTACTGAAGGCCTACTCACATCTATCTGACCATAAAAATTCTTCCCTTTCCGCTGAAGAGAAGTGATAGGGTGCGCAATCCGAGAAAATCCTGAACAAACCTCCTGTAGTACCCTGCTAGACCCATGAAACTACGCACCTCGGTCACACTAGTGGGTGCTGGCCAATCCATGATGGCTCGAATCTTGGAAGGATCGACTGCGATACCTTCCCCAGAAATAACGTGGCCCAAATACTGCACCTTAGGCTGAAAGAACGCACACTTCTCCAAGTTCCCGTAAAGGCGCTGCTCGCGAAGACACTGAAGAACCTGGCGAAGGTGCTCCTCATGCTCCTCACGTGTGCGTGAGTAAATCAGAATGTCATCAAGGAAGATGAGCACGAAGCGATCAAGGAAGGTCCTGAATACCCCATTCATCAAACTCATAAACACTGCGGGGGCATTCGTCAAACCGAAAGGTACCACTGTGAACTCGTAGTGGCCATATCTCGTGCGGAAAGCTATCTTGTGAATATCAGCCTCCGCAATCCTGAGCTGATGGTATCCTGACTTAAGATCTATCTTAGAGAAAACTATAGCCCCCTTCATCTGATCAAATAAATCATCAATGCGTGGAAGGGGGTAACGATTCTTGATCGTTACTTTATTCAGCTGATGGTAGTCAATACACAACCGAAGAGATCCATCCTTCTTCTTCACGAAGATGACTAGTGCACCCCAAGGGGATACACTAGGATGGATTAGGCCTTTTTCCAAAAGGCCCTCAAGCTGCAACTTGAGCTCACATAACTCAGGTGTAGTCATCCGATAGGGTGCTCGTGAGATAGGCTCTGCGCCCGGAACTAGATCTATATGGAAGTCGATCTCACGTGGGGGAGGTAATCCTGGTAGCTCCCCTGGGAACACATCAGTGAACTCTGATAAGATGGGATGATCATCGAGGGAAGGTCCTCTTGACTCATCCTCGATCATCACATCGACCGTAATAGCAAAACAACTGACAACCCCGTCGCGCACACCACTTAAGCTGCATAGCGGAGATGGTGCGAATGGATATGGCCCTCCTAACTCCTGATATCACTGACTCTACTCCAAGATCATCTATGCAAGAAATAGTCTTATGGTAACAATCCACTCTAGCTCTGTGAGCGGACAACCAATCCATGCCTAAAATGATGCCATAAGACCCTAATGGAAGGATCCGAAGATCAGAAGTAGTGGTGAAGGGTCCCAAATCCACTACACACTCCTTAACTAAGGAGTCTACAGAAATTTTGGCTCCATAAGCCATCTCAATGTCCCAACTACAGCCCTGCCTAACTGCCACCAGCCTATAACGCTCTACTAAGGATGGTGCAATAAAAGAATCAGAAGAACCAGAATCAAATAATATAGAGGTGGAAATACCACCAATACTACCTGTCGTCTCAATCACAGTACTCTGATGCTCAGCCTGGCGGTTCTCGACCGCTACGTAGATCCGATGACTCCATGCCATATCTCCAATAGTAGGCTCTGAGCTCTGTGTCTTACCCTTGTTAGGGTTCTATGGGCAATCTCTCCAATGATGTCCAACAACACCACAACCATAACAATTTGCCTGGTCCTCTCCAGTGGGAAGCAGCTCCAGCTGGTACTCTAGATGACTGAGATACAGATCCTGACGATCCGGCTATGGACTGCTGGGGTCTCTGCTGACGAGCTCCTGCTGACTGAGCTCTCGGTGTACCTTGTGTCCTAATGGGACCCCTAGGAGGAGGCCCCATACTACATCCCCTCTGTGCATCAAATCTCTGAGGAGGTCGGTAAGGTGGGCGGGTCTGCTGCTAATGCTGCTACTGTGGTGGCCTGAATGAAGCTTTCCCTGAACTCTATCCACCCCGTGGAGGAGGAACTGACCCTTTCGACCTACTATCCTGCATCTACTGGATACGGCTCCAAACTCTGTCTCTAGCCTACTGCGTCTTCCCCGTGTCTCCTCTGCAATATAGGCCTTCTCCATGGCCTCTACTAATGTCTGTGGGTAGTGAATGCGCACTGCGCCACCCAAGTCTAAATTCAGTCCCCGGATGAACCTGTGAATCCATACCTACTCATCTTGCATATAGTCGACGTACTGGAGTAGGTCCAGAAATCGACTCTCATACTCGGCTACTGTCATCGATGCCTGACGGAGGTCATGAAACTCATCTATCCTTCTTTGTATAAATCTCCTGGGTAAATACCTACTCCTGAAACGCTCCTCAAATAACTCCCAGGTAACCATCTCTGAGTCAACATGGAGCTTCTTCTCCTCAGTCCTCCACCAAACCTCGCTCCATCCCTCAGAAGATGAATCGCAACACGAGCTTTCGTGTTGCTAGTACAAGGACAGAGCTTGAAACACCCGCTCAAGCTCACCAACCAGGCCTCTGCCTGAAAACCACCTGTATCACCTGAATAGTGAGATGGCCGCAGCTTCAGGATCTCCCTGATATGGTCTGCAGCTGATGTATGACGAATCCTAGGTCTATCTGTGAGTTCCTCTCTCTGTCTAGGGCTCGAGACTCTGTCCTATGTCCTGAGATCCTGTCCCCATGTCCTCTCTGTGGTGACTCTGCCCTAGCCGACTCCGTATAGAAGTTCTCTGCCCTATGCCCTTCGCTATGTCGAGGGGATACCTGGGCATCTACTGATGGCTCCAAACTATGTCTAGCAAGTCGTCCTCCCAAGGGCTCTCCGCGTATAGCGGCATTGACATCCTGGAGTGTCTGCAAGATCTGAGGTAGGAGAGCTGCTACGGCCTACTCTGGCGGTGGTATGTCTAGGTCTACATGAAGAGACCCCTCGCCTAATCCGTGCCTCCTGCACTGATCAAGGCGAGAGTTAGTTCATTGATCTAGGTTTTGTGCCCATTTTCTAAGTTTGTGTTTTAAATAATTATCAGCATTGTGGTTTTATAGATTTAAAGAAAAATCAACTAGCACTAGGTTTAACGTTCATGTTTTCATGTTTTCTAAGTGTGCCCAAGGTCCAAGCCTTTGAACCCACGGCTCTGATACCAAGTGTAACACCCCATAGGACTATTCGCATGAGGCCAAAATACAAACCAGGTTTAGAGAGAGAAAATTATGAAATAATTTTTTTGATAGGTTCAGAGTTATAAGAGGACAGTTGCGAGGCATCGGAGATGATTATCGATCTATTAAGATCACCTCAAATTTCAAATTCAATATTACATCTTCGTTTCTTTCCTCAACAAGGTTCTAAAGTTCTTATTTAAGAAACTTCATTAGCTTGCCAAACATGACTCCGTTAATCCCGGTAAAAATGAATTATTTAAAGACCCTTAAATTAATTTTTTTTTTTTTTTTTTTAAAATTTTAATAATACAAGACCCACAATTGTAGTTCAAGGTCATACATATATAATAATTAATTACTTGCTAGAAGGGGTCAAGTGTACACTATCTTGCTAGTTTTCCACCCCCCTTTTATTTCTAATTTTCATTCCACAAATAAATTAACCCCATCACTTAAGTGATGTAGGGTGCATCCTCCACCCTTGGATCTAAATTTTTCCAACCCTTAGATTTAGGCTTGGCAAGGAAACCCTAGAAATCTCTATGGATTGCCATATATTTTATCTCTTTTTATTTATTTTCCTTTCTACACCCAAAACCCTCATTTCTTTTGCTCTTTACTTGCAGGTTAAGGGAGAAAAGAGGAGAAGGCCAATCTATGGAGGCCATTACAGCCATGGGAGCTTTACTCAAACAAATTTTCGGCTCAGAGCTTTAATGGAGGAGTTTTTTTTTTTTGTAAACCTGATCTAGGTTTGGGTTGTTTGGTTGTTCCAAACCCTATGCTGCAGATTCAGCGTGTATATATGTGTGTGTGTGTGTGTGTGTGTGTGTGTGTGTGTGTACACACATATGGAAACAAGTATTAGTGGCCGCAAAAGGGCCGAGGAAGAGGCGGATTGTGCAGGGCGTGCACGCCGCGAGATGCACCGCCACATTTTTTTTTGTAATGAAAATGAGTTGTTTCTTTGTGATTATAGTGGAACAGAGTTTAATGGGGGAGGGGCACCGACCCCATCCCCACCCCATATGGTATATGGGTTGGGGTGGGGTCGGCGCCCTCCCCCCCCAACTCAACAACCAACAAAAAACAGCCGCGGCTGCACAGCCGCTTTTTTTTTTTTCTTTTTTTTAATACCTTTTGATTTAACATCATTTCTTTTATATTAAACATATATTTATATATATATATATATATATATATATATATACATATATATATATATATATATATATATATATATATATATATATATATATATACACACACACACACACGTGTGTATATGGCAACAAAGCAAATTTTTTTTTTTTTGGAAATAAATAAGAGGATTTTACAGTTTAATAATATTAATATATTTTAATAATAACTTCTCTCATCATTATTAAAATATTTTCATTATGGAGAGTATTGAATATTACCATTTTTATCAAAATAATAATAAACATAGAAGGAAATATTGACAAGTTATAAATTTGTTTTAACCCTCTTTTCCTCACAAATTGATAATTATTGTATATAAGGTAGAAACAAGAAAGTTTCATTTCTTCAAACAAGGTTGAATATAGTTTGCAATGAGTTCCAAAATGAGAAATACTTACTATAATTTAGTATTTTAACTACTTATTGTCCAAATTGAAAGTAATTGTGTTCAAATTTCTATCTATCAACAAAAGGAAACTAGCTTTTGTAACACATACCATTCGATTAATACAATGAAATAAAACTAACATTTCACAAGAAGGAATCTACAACAAACTTCCCCAATAGTATAATCACAAGATTTTCACAAGTTTTTTTTTTTGTACATATCATTTCTTTATTTCCTTACAATCTTTTCAATAATGTAAACACCTTTCAAGTAAAATTTGCATTCAACCATGTGACTTTTGGTGCAAATATAGATTACAATGTCCTTTATTTTTTTGAAATGAAAACAAGATGATACAACTTTCTTTCACATACAAATTTACAACAAAATAATATATATAAAGGAAAAGGAAGAAGTCTTCACAAGCTCCAAGGTGTTCTTCATCCATGCTCCAAGTTCCAAGTAGTTCAAATCACAACCAAGATAGGGGGAGAGGCAACACTCTCCTCCCAACCAAAAACTCAATGGAGAAGAGAAGCAATCTCCTCCATTGACCCCCGAGCCCCAAACACAACACAATGAAGGGTGGTCTCCAACTCAAGGCAACAACACTTTTTCCACAATACAATTTTCTTCACAACAAAGTAAAAAAAAAAGAAACAAAAGGAAACACAAATAACACAATATTTTTCACAACAAGGCTTTCATCCAAGCCAACAAGAGAAGGAACTATGGGAAAGTTTTCCTTATGCCTCCCATTGAGATGAGATGCCCATCCAAACCCTCCACGATAAAACTCAAGCCCCTATGACTCTTATGCCTCCCTCAAGTACCCCTTTTTCCTCCCATACTCTTATACTTCCCTCCTCTTATGGCTCCTCATGACAAGGTAAGAATGTGAACATTCTTACCCAAGATGGGCATCCCTCTCAAACTCCCTCCACAATTTCCTATTCTACTCTTATGCCTCCCTCATGAGTTTTCCCATAAACCTCTCCTATAATACAAATAAGCATTCTATCCATTTTTCCACAATACACAAAAATAAACATACATTATCTACAAATTTAAGCAGAGAAATCAACAATAAGAAAGCAACAAAGGGAGAAGGTTTCCTACCTCTCCATTGAGAAGCCTAAACCAAGAAGCTTTGTCCAAGCTCCCTCCAAAACAATCCAAGCATGCCAAGTCAGCTCCTTCTTTTTTTTTCTTTCTCCCAATTCTTTTCTCTCCCAAAAAAAAAAAAAAAAAAGACTCTTCAAAAAAAAACCTCAACCCTCAACAAGAGAGGAAATTTCCATAAATAGATAAAGGGAAGGGTAAGGATGATGTGGCTCCATGTAGGATGCCACATCACATCCTCAAACCACCTCCCATAGTCAACTCAACTTAAAACACAATAAATGGGTGGTTGGGTTGAAGACATCTCATGTTTTAAGGCCAATCACATTTCCCTTCCCAAAACAATAAATAATCCCCTTTTTGGCTTCCCAACCCATAGATATGGTTGGTAAGGGGTTTTGGGAAGTGTGGGACATGTTCAACTTGTCCCACAAGTCCCCCAAAATTGCCCTAAATCTCAAATTCGAGATTCAAAGGATTTGGAGTGGTCAACACTCAAAACAAGCATTCAATACAAGAGGAAAACACAAGGCTCAAGGAGCCAACCATCAAAATTAATTACACCTACTAGACTTCCCTCCAAAACTTAAAAATTAAACAAGATGTTAAATTAATCTAAACATACTTAGCAAAAGTAATTTAAAAAGGAGACATCACAAATGAAATCACCTACTAAAATAAGTTAAAACAAGTAAATAAAATTCTTAACCCCTTGGTCACATTAGAAAATTTCCCCCTCATGGAAATTTTTTTCTTAACAACATAAAAAAAAGAAAACAAAAGTAACACAATACAATTCACTAGTTGCCTTGACGACCAAATGTTGTAACCACCCGACATCCTGTTGTGTTTGGTTCCCAATCCCCCTTTAGGTTGTGATCATGTTGTGTTTCCTGCAAAATACAAAATACCTCCTTCGGCCTTGCGGCCATGTTAAAATGTCCAAAATAACCATATGCATGAAATTTATTAACATCTATACGTAATTCAATTATCCATTATTTCAAGGTTTAAATCACAACTTAATTATGCATTCCATCATTATCCAAAGTTATAGTAATGTAAATTCAACAACTACATTCTACTTATCATGGCGAAGAAATCCAATGTTATAACACATGCAATATATCCATATAAAAATAATATCAGTATCCAATAGTTTGTCCATGAGTCAGTGTAGATCATACTGAAAACAAAATCCAATCATAACCCAAATGCATCTACTCACAAAACATCATGCTAATCAACGTAAGTATAAGTCATGTCCATAACCAAAAGTCTGCATAACTCAAAATGATAGTCAACTAAGTGTCATAGGGAAGTGGGCATTACAATGATGATGATGATGATGATGATGATGATCGATGATCAATGATGGTGACGATGATGATTTTTATGACGACGTAATAATATTAGTAATAAGATTAATATTGATGATGATGATGATGATGATGATGACAATAAAGACAAAGTGGTGGTGATGGTGGTGATAATGATAATGAGTATGATGATGATGATGACGAAAAAGATGGTGGTGGTGGTGATAATTATTATGGGGACGATGAAAATGATGACGATGATGAATGATGATGGTGATGATAACGATGATGACTATCATTACGAAGACAATGATGATGATTATGATAATGAGGATAAAAATGACTAAAATGATGATGAAAATGGTGACAATGATTATAAAACATTGATGAGGTAACGATGATGATCAGAATGATGATGACGATGATGGAAATGATGATGATGATGATAATAATAATATAATTATTATTAAATAGTAATATTATTATTAATATTAGTAATACGATTAATATTATTGATATTATTCTAATGACGATGATGATAACCACGATGACCATGACAAGGATGTTGATTATGGAATTGGCGATGACGATGAAAATGATGAAGATGATTACAGCAATTATGATGATGACGACGATGATGGCAATGATCGATGATGGTGACAATGATGATTGTGATGACAACGTAATAATATTATTAATAAGATTAATATTGATGATGATGATGATGATGATGAAGATGACAACAAAGATGGTGATGGTGGTGATAATGATGATGGGGACGATGACAATGACGATGAATGATGGTGGTGATGATAATGATGATGACTATCATTACAAAGACAACAATGATGATGAGGATAAAAATGACCACAATGATGATGAGGACAATGAAAATGATGATAAAACATTGATGGGTATAATGATGATGATGATGATGATGAAAATGATGATGATGATGAAAATAATAATATAATTATTATTAAATAATATTAATATTAATATTAGTAAAAGCGATTAATATTATTGATATTATTCGATGACGATGAAGATGACTATGACCACGATGACGATGAAGATGATGAAGACGATTACAATGATGATGATTATGATTATGATAATGATGATTATTATGATGATAACGAAGAAGATATCATAAAAACCATGAAAATGTGATGATGATAACAATGTTGACATTGAAAATAATAACGCAAGGACGTCAAGGAGAAATAAGACAATGATGTTGATTCAGATGAAGATAAACATGGTGATAATGAATATGTTGTTGATGAGGATATTAATTTTACCATTACTAAAAATATTTATAATATTTTTAGTGATAATAACAATAATAATATTAATACAATTTTTTTAATAAATTATAACAACAAAATAATATTAGTAATAAGATTAATATTGATGTTGATGATGATGGAAAAGATTGTGCTAGTAGTGATGGTGGTGACAATGATGGTGAGTATGATGATGAAAATGACGAAGATGATTATGGTGGTGGTGGTGGTGGCGATGGTGGTGATGGTGGTGATAATGATGATGAGGATGATGAAGATGACCGACGATGATGATGATGATGATCAATGGTGGTGATAATGAAGGTGATGATGAGTATGATGACGACTTAATAATATTAGTAATAAGATCAATATTGATGATGATGATGACAACGAAGATATTAGTAGTGGTGATGGTGGTGATAATGATGATGAGAAAATGAGCGGTGGAAACAATGATGATGAAAACAATGATCAATGATGGTGATGATGATAACAACGTTGATTATGATTACAAAGAAAAGGACAATGATGATGATTTCGAGGATGAAAATGACCACAATGAATGTGAGGACGATGACAATGATGATAAAAACATTGAGGATGATGAGAATGATGATGGTGATGATGATGATTTGATGGAGATGATGATGATAAGAATAATAATATATATATTAGTATTATTATTAAATTCTAACAATAAATTTTAAAATAAGTAATAATATTAATATCATTGATAATGATGATGATCATGATGGTGTGTTGATAATGATGATGATGATGATGATGATGATGACGATGGTAATGTTGATGATGAAGATGATAGAAAATGAGGATGATGAAGATGTCTATGATGACAATGACAAACAAGATGATTATGAAGATGATGACAAGGACGATGTAGAAGAAAAGATTACGATGAAAAAATGAAAACAATGACAACAACAATGATGATGATGATGATGATGATGATGATGATGATGATGATAATGGTCATGAAGATGATGATAATGGTCATGAAAATGATGACAATGATAATGATGATGATGATGAACACTACCACCAAAACTAAGACAACAATGATGATGATGGTTATGATGATGAAAATGATGACATGAATAAAAAGGATAAATATGTTTCCTCATTGAAATTTTAGTCGCTCTCTAAACAAAAGGCATGTCAAATTTTAGAATATCATATTACCTATGTGATGTTACTATCCATATAGCAACATGTGGCTCAATCCCTAAAAAAATATAAAGTATAAAACATAATTATTATGCGTATAATAATTATATTAAACTATCATATTTCTATTAATATTAGTAATAAGATTAATATTGATGATGATGGAGACGATGATGATGAAGATAGTGATGGTGGTTATTATGATGAGGATGCTGACCAAAATGGTGATGATGATAATTATCAATGATGAAAATGATGATGATGACTACGATGATAAGGATAATGATGACGAAGATGATGGTGATGACAATGAGGACAATAACAATGATGATGATGATGAATATAATGATGAGAATGATGATGTCGATGATGATAATTATAAAAACAATGATGTTGATGATGAAGATGATATGATGATTATAACAACTGTCATAACCACAATTACCACAACGAGGATGTTGATGATGGCATTGGCGATGGTGGTGGTGATGATGAAGATGATGAATATGATGACAATGATGACAATGATGATGATGAAAATAATGAAAACCAAAATCATGACAACCATGAAAATGATGATGATGATGAAAAATGGTGACATTGACGATCATAACGACAAGGATGAAGAGGAGAATAAGGAAAATGATGATGATTCGGATGAAGATACCCATGACATGATAATGATGACATTTTTATGAGTATATTAATATTACCATTAATAAAATTCAAATTCTAATAATGTTGATGAGGATGATGAAGACAATGGTGGTGGTGATGATGATGAGTATGATGACGATGACAACGACAATGACAAAATAATGAACAATGATGGTGATGATGATAATGATGATGACTATGATAATGAAGATAATGACAATGATGACGTTGATGAGGATGAAAATGACCATATTGATGATGAGGATGATCACAATGATGATAAAAACATTGACAAGGATGATGATGATGATGATGATGATGATGATGATGAGAATGATAATGGTGATGATGATGATGATGGAAACGATGATGATGGTGATGATAAGAATGATGACGATGAACAAAGATCAAGTTTTACACTATTACTCATTCATACTTGATTGCTCAAATAGGTATTTATTCTGTTATTTTGAAACTTGAATATTTATTTTTATTTGTTACAATGGGACATGGTGGTTGAACATTTTGAACATGGTTCAATGAAAGTACAATAACATTTGTCATGTATGTGTTACACAATTTTTCACTTTCTAAATTCTTATTTTTTACATATTTATAACTAATGTTCGTATACAAGCAAAATTTTGAATAGATAATTATCTCTTTCACATTTCATGGCATTCAATATATTCATGGATGTATCACAAAGAAATGTAAAATCAACTTGCAATGACCTTTTGTTTTTAATTCTTTTTAATTTTAATTAATATTAATTTTTACTTTTTATTGGTTTTTAGTTTTTAATTAATTTTAAATTTTAAATTTTAATTAATTTTTAATAATATAAATTTGTGAAAAAATAAAAATATTTTTATTAATATCATTTTTTAATTAATTTAAAATTTAAAAAATTGTTAATTTTTATTTTTTTAATTTTTAATTTTAAATTTTTTTACTTTTTATTATTTTTAATTATTTATTTTTATTTTATTTTATTTTATTATTCATTTTTTCCTTTAATTTTTAATAATTTTAAGAAAATCAACATTTTACTTGTCATTTATGACACATGATTTTAAATACGTAAATTTTGAGAATTCAAATTCTATACCATTTCCATGTATTGTTTAGAGTCTTGAAATTCATATTCGATAGGTGTACTACATCATTCAATCCTTTCATTTTAATAGTGATTAAGCCTTGCACTTGTAGACACCTGTAGTTTGATCAAAGCACTATTATTTCTAATATTGCACTTACTATTCTCTTCCTCGCAAATTGATGACACATCGTCAGTTAGAACTATCTAACTCCCCTCTTACGACACTCTTTTGGTCGTATTTCCTCTTGTAAACCAATTAAACAGGCTATTATAGCCTCTTCTTGGCTAAATCCTCTTCTTATCCTCTTCTTTACCGCTTCTACTAGCTTCCTGGACTATCAATCCATTTCATTGGATTGAGTAGACCCTCCAGAACCCTCCTAAAACCCTAATTACCCTCTAAACATGGTTAACTAGTCTTAACCATGATCAACCTCTTCTAAACCTAGTCAAATCTTACTTTGACTTGTTAATTAACTTGTTGACTCCCTTTTAGTCCCACATGCACCAAAAATCCTCCCATTTCCCAAATGGAAAACTATAAATAGCCCACTACCCCCTCTCATTTCTAAGAACACTTCTTCCCTCTAACATAAACTATAGTATTATTGCTAGGATTAGGAGTTTTATTTCATTCTATTGAGCTATTTGCTTTGCTTTTGCATTTCTATCACACAACATGGAGTAAATGGGAAGAACCATTGGCCTTGAAGCCATTAATGGTGAGATCCCATTCTCTTGAAGCATAAATTGATTGCTTAGATCCTTTTAGGTTCATTTACTTTAAGCTTTCAAGAATAGAGGTTAATTTCATTTGTTTAAATTGCTTGTTTACTTCAAGTTAATGCATGCAAAGTAGGAATCCTTGCTTATTTCTTATTTGATGGTCCATTGATTGGTTTTGCACAAGGCTTTGGGGTTTCTTAAGTGTTCTTACCCCTTTCTATAGCTTTTGTAACCTTTCATTGAACACATCACTACTTTGATACTTGTATGCAAATATAAAGCTCTATGTTTCATTGTCATTTGCACAAATTTACAACAAATACTTGATTCAAAATGTCCAATATTTTTACAATCATAGTAATACTAATTTATTGTTAAATTCCTTATTTTTTACTCAATGTGTTTGTTCGTGTTAAATGATGCAATTCATGCACTAAGAATGATAATGAGAATCATATATGCACATAGATGTGACGATTATAATAGTGGATAATTTTAGTTAATGAAATATGTATTGTTTTATGTTTTGTTAATAAACATTATTATCAAATGATGGCAAAAAAATTAAGCAAATAAATATCATTTTTAATTATATAGAAATTTTTAACATATTAATTTTTCCTTTTATAAATTTTACGTCAAATATTTTAAACCTTGAACCCGAAACTCATATGATAACGAACATGACAACTACGAAGATGGCGATAACAATGACCATATCCATGAAGATGATGATTATGAATCTATGATAATGATGTTGGTTATATTACTATTACTATTAATATTATCATAATAATATTAAATTTTTAATTATAATAAAATTTTGATGATAATATTGAATTTTTACTTTTTTATTTTAATTTTTATTAATATTAATTTTTTACTTTTTATTGGTTTTTTAATTTTTAATTTTTAATTTTAATTAAATTTTTATTTTTATTAATATAAATTTGTAAAAAAAAATCTTTTCTTCATATCATTTTTAATTAATTTGAAATTTGAAATTTTTGTAATTTTTAATTTTTATTAATTTTAATTTTTAATTTTTTTATTAGATTAGGTAAAAAGTAGATTTTGAAGGGATCGAGAACCCTGTACAAAAGAGATATAAGCATTTAGGCACAAATATGAAACATCAAGGAATAAGACTCCCGAGCCCAAGGAGAAACAACCAAACAAGCAACACCGAGAAAAAGGAAAGCACCGAGAAAGGAGAGAGGACCCCATAAAGTAAAACCAGTTAACAACTTGACACTTTACCTAAGGATCCCTACCTTCCAAGTTCTTTCCCTTTGTGAGATCGGAGGCTCATCTTGAGAGGAGAATTTCTAACTTTACCTTTCTTCTTGTTACTCACAACCTTCCAATCGTCCCCCATTAGGATTTACATTCTCATCCAAGTGGACAACAAGACAAATTTCAAGAGACTCCATGGATTGCGAACTTTGAGTTTACAAAGAAAGCCGGGATTTATAAGGCCTCCCCTTTCCTTCAACAAGTTGTGAAGTGGCGAAATAGAGAGAGAGAGAGAGGGAAACCCCTCCCCTCACCTCATCCTTCATCTCATCCATTTTCTCTTCCTTCTCCTCAACCTGGAAACCTGAAAGACTATCAACATTATCATTACCATTATTGTCCTCTTGAGAATCTACCACCAAGTTATCTAGATTAAAATCCTTCCACCACGAGACCTGCCCCTTAATCAGTTTCTTAATGATTTGACAATCCAAAAAGCAAGGTGACCAAGGCCAAAACAAGTTCGGCATCTAAAAGGAAGACCTTCAAAGTCCATATTTTGTGTCCATGTTGAATCCATTACTTTCATCTCTAATGTGGCTAGAAAATCACAATCATATCCATATCCACTAAAATACAAGTGAATGTGGTATGATCAAAAGAATCAGTCCTAGGATCAACAAAACTAAAACTTTACCCACAAAGTATTCCCCATATCCTCGAAGCATTCCATAGTTCAAAAATGCAAAGGAAAATAGGAAAACTTATCCACACATGTATGAAAGTAAAAGTTTCAATTACAAGGTTAAAGTGAGGGAACCATGGTTTCATGAGAAGGAGATGCGACTGAAATTCCTAAAATTTTCCAAGAATATAAGGAAGGAATCCTCCAGTGGGAAGATGCACAGTATATTAGTGATACTAAAAGTATTGCTTGTGACAATTGGGTACATGACACCTATGAGATGGTTGGGCGCAAGGTAAGAAGCACATTTGTGTGGAGAATTAAACCTCGTTGTATTAGGAGGATAGGTAACAACTTTGTACCTCAATACACTAGAGAAGGATACCCTATGGTATTCTTGTACGCCATGGAGGAGCAGTGGAAAAATCAAGTTAAAATAATAAATATCTTAGTATATACCCTACGCAGGACAATAACGCGCTAGTGGGTGGTTCACAGGGATAATCTTATAGAATGGAATGAAGTCATAATTTCTCTAACCACTTGATTCTTCAAGAGCAGGGCGCCTACTCAAATCTTCATGTATCATGGTAATCAACCTATTCAGCACCATGTTCAATAGTGTGAGAGACTCTAGACAAAGGGGCAGGAATCTTTACCACCTTCCCTATGGGTGCACAAACTTTATTCCACTTTAAAAGGTTATGCAAGCACTTGGTATGTTTATGTGGAACTGCATAGGAGACTAGAAATTGGAAGGATTTGATTACGAGAATGACCCAGGACCTTTGACTACTTCTCTACTAAGTCCCGGTGGAAGAGGAATTAAGGGTTATAAATTACTTAACTATGGGAGACAATGCAAAGGTTGAAGAACTCATTCAGGAGTTATTTGGTGAAGCAAACTCGAGAGCACGTTTTGATGAAATAGAATAGATAGATGCCACACTACTTAAGTGTGCTTGCTTTGAGAAAGAAAAAGTAAATGTGGTCTACATAGTGGATGATGAAGAAGTAGAAAATATTGATATAGATCATTCAACATGTACACGCAAGGTGTTAGAAAGTGTGGATAAAAATTTGTGCACCTATCATGAACCTATGAAGACCAAGAAAGTGAACATTGGCATAGATTTTGAACCTAAGGAGGCAATAATTGGGGATTATTGGTTTGATTATGAAGTGGCAAAGATAATTGAGTTACTACGTGATTTTCAGGACTTATTTCCTAGGGGATACCATGAGTTAAAAGGAGTGCATGGGTCATTAGGAGATATTAATATTAAGCTAAAGGAAGGTGTGTGCCCAGTCAAGAAGCGACCTTACAGGATGAACCCTAACCTGCGTGTAAAGGTTAAAGAAATCAGCAAAATGTTGAAATCTGGCATCATTAAACCCCTAAAGGAATCAGAGTGGGTTAGCCCCATGGTAATCAATTTAAATAAATATGGTCGATTATGATTTGTGTGGATTATAGGAACCGAATGCTACATGCATGATTGATCCTTTTCCTACGCATTTCACGAGAGGAAATATTAGGAGGTGTTGTAGGTGTGAAGTTTATTCTTTTACGAGATGGATTCTTTGGGTATCATCAAAGTTAGAATTACACAGGAGGATCAAGAGAAAATTATTTTCACCACTAAATGGGGAAGCTTTGCATAAACTATGATTCCCTTTGGTTTAAAGAACATGCTGTTGTGTTTTCACGCATAGTTTTTCAAGCTTTCTAGGATTTTATTCACAACTTCTTGCAGATTTACTTGGGTGATTGGATAGTGTATGGACTTGTTAAGGATCATTGTGACAATTTTCGTTTAATGTTTGAAAGATGTAAATAGTTAAGCATCTCTTTAAACATCAAGAAGTGTGTGTTTGCTACACCTTTTGAAACTCTATTAGGGCACATCATATGTAAGGAAGGTTTGTTAGTGGATCTAGCTAAGGTTGTAGTTATTGTAGGCCTAGAGGATCCTACCAGTCAGAGTGAGGTGCATGGATTCTTGGGCCACACAGGGTATTATAGAAAATTTATCAAAGGATATGCAAAGATTTTCACACCCCTGGAAGAGTTACTAAAAGGAAAAGGGACATTTTATTAGGGAGAACCGCAGCAGCGTGCATTTGAGGCATTAAAGGAGAGACTTACTACAACGCCTATTATACATTTTCCCTCATGGAACCAACTGTTTCACATACATGTGGATGCCTCTGGCACAGCCATTGGCGTGGTGTTAGCTCAGCCTAGAGAAGGTATTATAGATCATCCTATATGTTTTTCTAGTAGAAATTTGACTCCTACGGAATAGAATTATACAACTACAGAGTGTGAATCCTTTTTGATGATCTACACACTTCATAAATTCATACAGTACTTGTTAGCAATACCCTTTATATTTTATCTTCGATCACATGGCATTAAAATACTTGGTAAATAATACCATTTTAAAGGGACACATATTTCGATGCATTATCTTATTCCAAGAATTTGATTTCTGATTGTGGTAAAACCAAGTAAAAGTAATTTTGGTCCAAACCACTTATCAAGGATTCAATTAGGTGAGGACGCGTAAAATTGAAGATACAATTTCGGATGCACAGTTATACAGGTTACATCGCATGCCTTCGGAGTTGGAGCATATTGATAACTTTTTACACATAGGTATGGCGCCAGATGGAATGAGAGCATTAGAGAAGAAACAACTTGTAATTCATGTTGCACCCTTCATGTTGATCAGTGGTGACTTATACAAATTATGCCAAGATGAAGTATTACACCAGTGTGTACTGGAACATGAGTGCATAGATATCATGGAAGAGGCTCATGGTGGTATTACAGGTGGACACTATGCAGGTAACGCCACCGCGTGCAAGATTGTACTCATTGAATTATGGTGGGAGACCCTGTATAAGGATTGTAAAGTGTATTGTAAGGTGTGTGATCACTATCAGCACCTTTGAAAACCTAGACAAAGAGATGAAATGCCTTTAAGACCTATTCCTATTGCAGATCCATTTGAAAAATGGGTTATAGACTTTGTGGGTCCTATTTCCCCAGCCACGCGTAGAACTAGATCGCGCTATATCATCACTTGCACAGATTATCTTACAAGGTGGGTAGAAGTAGCACCTACAAAGGATTGTATAGCAGCTACAACAGCCATGTTCTTATGGGAAAATGTTCTTAGTAGGTATGGATGTCCGCTGAGCTTGACAAGTGATAGGGGCACACACTTCTTGAATGAGAAAATCAGGATATTATTGGATGAATTTATGGTTGCGCACCACAAGACTACACCCTATCATCCTAGGAAAATAGGACTAATGAGGCCTTCAACAAGATATTGAGCCAAACCTTGACAAAAAAATTTGATGTTGGAAGGAAATATTGGGATGATTAAGTTTCTATTGTAATTTGGGAGATTATAAAAACCTACAAGAGGTTGAATGAGGCCACACCCTTTCAGTTGGTATTTTACATAGAAGCATTTCTTCCAATGGAATTCATGTTACCTTCTTTGAATATTGTGTGCACTGGAGTTCTAGTTGATGAATAGGCCTTAGAAGAAAGAATTGATAACTTAATACGGTTAGATGATAGTCGCACCAAAGGACGTTGGAGTCAAAAGTAGGATAAGGCTAGGCAGAAGGCATGGCATGACAAACACATCAAGGATAATAAGCTTGAGGTTGGACAAATGGTACTTCTTTATGATTCTAATTTTTTGCGCCATCCAAGCAAACTTAAAGTACATTGGTTGGGACCGTATGTTATCACTCATATACTTGAATCAATCGCTTGCAAGTTAGAGGCGCTTGATGGAATACGGTTACCAGCCATTACCTCAACGGGAGTAGGCTAAAGCGCTACTATAAATAAGTATTCTTGGTGTTTGTAATAAGGTATTATTTCCATTTAGAATAGGTTTCCCTTTCGTATTTCTTTTAATGTATTTCTTCTTCGCTGATATGCTTTGTCAATTTAGTTTGGTGTTTTTTTGAAACAAGCGGGTTTGCATATTTGGAAGCTAATTACAATCAAGTATTTTTATACGTAGAGTATCGCACATACCATTGTTTGGGGTGGTTTTTATTTTTATTCACATTTGGGTACACATGAGAACAAACTATTACATGTGTTATTCAAGTATGGAAAGGAGCTGCTAGAAAGGAAATTGCTTCTAAAGAATACCATAGATGGAAATGAATGAATGAACAGTATAATGTGAGGTAAGTTGCGGCCATGGAAACTACTAGGGAAGGTGTAGTGGTGAGGTACTTCAGCACATGGAAGCGTGCAGAAGAGAAGTCTATAGCTAGAAGGTAGGAAGGTGCGCTAGAAGGTTATAGTTGAGGCACGAAGGTGTACCGAATGGAAATTGGGAAAATGGTCAATTAATGAGAGGATTGTTTGTAGGTGGAGCAATAAGTGCACTAAATTTTTGAAAATCTATATAAGGACATGATGTAGGTTCATTTTTTACTTTTACGATCATAAGTATTCGAGTGAGCTAAGTTGTAATCGATCCAAGTGAATTGTGTTGAGGTGCGGAGATCTACAAAACCAGACGTGGAGAGCATAATTGTGTGTGGAAGTGGCTTGTGTCCCCATTAGTGAAGGGTTTGAGTGCAGCACAAGCATTGAGAAGAAGCTAGGGCATGGTGTTTCAAGCTAGGGCGTGTAATTTAGAGCTAGGGATTTTCACAATGTCACCGAAGAAAGCACCTACAGCAAGCACAAAGGGAAAGAAAAAGGTAGAAATTGAGGTTGAAGCTTCCCCTGAGAGAAACTTTTCAAATATGTAGTACCCAAAAGGAGTGATAGTCAGATGGGATTGGGATTCACATATTCATCGATGTAAATTAAGTGGTTATAATCACCGCACCACCGATAATAGGGGAGAATTAGATGTGTTGTTGAACAAGAAGACCAATAAGCACACAATAGACGATATGCCAGTATATGATGATGTTGGGGAGAAGTTACTTAAGAAGGTAGGGGTTTATCAGTTATATGAACTCCCATATTTTGGAAAACCATAAGCTTTATACCAATGTCTTCTAAGTAGAGTCCATGAGGACTTTTTCTAATTTGTTAGCAAAGGGTAAGGATCACAGCAACCCTGATTGCCACATTGACAAGACTAAAGGGGACAGGGACATATATTATGAGTGATGTGTGATAAGGCACTGTTATATCCACCAGCAAGGATTTAGGATACTCCAAAGGTCTATGTAGAATGGACATAGATAAATTAATGAAGTATCTTGTAGTGCAAGCATCCACGCACCTTCTCACTAAGTTAAATAATTAAGAGAGATGGTCACAGGTAAATACAATGTGGCTGCATATCACGAAGAAGATGTCACAAGGAGAAATTTACAACTTATTTGGGTACATTACAAAAGCTCATTCGAGGAAGAGCACACAGGTGAGAAGATAATTTTTGGCGCTATCCTACTATCTCTAGTGTTTGTAGAAATTAGAGTGTCTGATGGGCCAAGGAAGAGAATTTGGGAATACCCCACATAGAAGAAGTCCCTCGAAGAGAGGTTAGATAAATAATTATGTGAAGGATTAATGAGTGGCTCATTCAAACAAAGTGCGAAGCGTGGTATGACCAACTTCACGTGGCGTTTGAGGAGGAATGGTGCATTCCAAAGGAGCTACCGTTGGTAGTGGGAAAGGCATTATAGTTTGCAATGTATTAGCATTTCTACATCGCGCGGTTTTCCATGAAGGATGGGACATGGAGTCCATGGTGAAAACTACCCTATGCCTTCATAGTATGCTACTTCCTGTGCCTCGATTTCATAGATTTACCGATGCTCATCGGCTGAACTTCAACATAGACAAGGTAGATTGTGACTACCATAATCTTCGGAAAACATATGTATATCCTGGGTCAGTCTGCCTACATTGAGAGGCTCATTTAAGATGTTCTAAATATAAATCCAATAAGCTTGAATATTGGGGACAGTGGATTCGCGCTCATCTATCTAGCCGAGGCTAGAGAATAACAAGTATGTGGAGAATGAATTTATGCTCCCAAGGCCACCTAAGGGCAAGCATACAATGGAGAATGTGCTAGCTCCACATCCTTATGTGAAAATAGAGATAGACAAGGAAGAAGAACATGAAGATAGTGGAGGCTTGGATCATAGAGGCCGGAGGCAGCCCATAGATAGAGTGGAGAGTGAGTGCACAGATACTCCACCACAGGCGCAAGAAGGAGAAGAGGACTTGGACATGGATGTAGTCCTTGAAGAGTGCTAGTTCAAGAAGGTATTCATAAGAAACAAGTTCCAAAGTGCAAGAACATCACGGTGTGTAATAAGATCACCTCGACTCTCCCTTAGGAAGAAGCACTGGGAAGAAGAGAAGAAGAAAGATAAAGCTTAATGAGGAGGTGGAGGAGTCGAAGAGAGTGCTCCTAGAACCCCAATGAAACTAGAATATGTAGAGGAGCCATGGGATGAAGAAATGAGAGATGAAGAAGAAGGGGTGAAAGAAGCAAAGGAAACCATGCATGGGTAAACCAGCTTGCCAAATACAACTCAGTAGAAGGGTGACTCCAAACCTTTGTGTTCGAGGTTTCTAAGGAGCCAAGGATAAGGAGAAGTGAAGAATATGTTGTGCAAATTATGGGCTATGTTGAGGACATAAGAAAAACCATTCACACCCGGTTTCAGAGCATAGTGGACCTGAAGGAGTTATATGGGTGGGAGATGATGGACCTAGATATGGCCACTATGCGTGAAAGGAAACAACTATCTTGGTCCATGTAGACCCATATGGATGATCCAGACTTTGACGTGTGTGATAAGTCATACATCTAAAGAAGAGTGAAGAAGGAACCTCGGAGCAGGCACATGACCATAAAGCCCACTCTCATGTCTGATGAGCAGGTCAACAATTCCTTAGTCAAGGTATTTGTTGAGGTGGTGCAGAGAAATATTGATAAGGCCACCACCATTAGAGCGCTAATGGAAGATAACAAGGATAAAACTATAGAAATAGAGTGCTTAAAGGCAGAGAAGGAATGAGAAAAAAATAATGAGGCCTTTGTTAACATGGTGAAAGAGATTGGTGATTACATTTTGAAGGCAAGGCCTCATCTAGAACTAAAGGAACCTAAAAATATTTCCTTCTACAATGTATTATGCGTGTACTTTGGTTGATTTGGTTTTAGAATATGGACCACTTAAAATACCCGCACCAAAGGATGTTGAAAAAGAAACAGAGAGAGAAAGGGACTCCATGATCAGAAAGATTTCAACGTATGATGTGATGCTCTAAAATTTGAAGGATGAAGTGAAGAAAGCAGACCAAGCTCTGAATTTGTGTGTGGCACCAAAGGCAAGTGATAAGGATCAAAACTCGGTTGAAGATAATGACGCGTTCTGGAAGCAATGAAGGATGAGACTTTGGGGTGTGCAGAAATATTGGCACTAGTAAAACAAAAGTGTGAATCCCTTGCGGCAGCCCAAGATCCACATAAGGAGAGGATAGATGAGATTTGGAAGCTCATAGCGCAGAAGATGGATCTTCTGGATGGAATGAAGTCTGTTATGGCCAATGTTATCCATGTACTACAAAATGAGAAGGAAAATATTACTCAAGATGAGTTGGAATCCATCGCCATAGATATTCCAGAGAAAACAAGGACCACATTGGATTAATGGCTAACATTAGAGGCTGAGATCAAAACTGAATATCCAGAGTTAATCCTCCCAGTTGAAGAAGAGGAAGCTACAAAGTAAAGATTCATTCTTTTGTACAATGATTCTTTGAATTCTTTCAATTCTTATTGTTTATTATTTGGGAACATCATAAAGATTCGGGATGGAAATGTATACTAGTGTGGGGTAATGTTGAGTAGACATAATATTTTTCTAAGGAGAATACACACAAAGAATAAGTGCATGAGAACAAGGCGCATTTGAAGGCACGGAAAGATAGGAAAGGAAATGCATGCCATAACAAATTGGCTCAAGAATTAGCCATTTTTATGGATACGGGCTATTTTTTGAGATAACATGTGGAGCACACATCAAGATGGAGACTTGTGTGACACACAAATGGTATTTTGGGAATGATCAACTGATAAGCGCCATGCATGAGTTAAAGTTAATAATTGGATTACTTATTCCGATTAACGATATGACATTTATTATTAGCGCACTTACATATGTGCATGTTATTGTAAAGGCATGTGGCTATTTTTAGTATGCGACCTATTTTGAGAAGTGCATAGGTGGTGAAGGGGAAGTCCCCACCCCTATAAATATGTAGTGAACTATGTAGTTTAGGAGACTAAATGATTGTAGAGTTATGTTGATGCATCCAATGCACACATGACTTATGGTGATACTTTATAATGTAAGAAGCTTCTATGTTTTATAGTGTTTAATGTAATGGATTATATTGGATTGATAATGGTGTTAAACATGACTATAATTGGTTCTTGTATGATTGATCTTATTATAGTTATTGTTTAATTCATGATTATCTAAGATCTAGATTTGGTTATGCTATATGGAATGTTTATGTTTATTTATGGATCTAAATATGTTCTATCTTCATCACACTAACATCATGCACAAACAACTCTAAATAGGGTCTGTAGTACCTTTTCACGCTTTTAGTGAGCACTCATCTCGAGTTGGGTGATGTGCCAACGCACCTAGGTTTTATACAATAGATTCTAGGCTACATCAACCATTCACATCCTTTTTGAACAAAACATTATCTATAAGCATATATGGTATAGTTTACAACCTGTAATACCTTCTCTTGGCCTTTCTCAAACCTTGAGAGCTTTGACCTTTTTGAATGAAACGTGTTATATCCTGAGTCCAACAATGAGTGGGTAAATCGTCAGCTTTTTGTTTTTCATCATCTTAGAGCATTGAACATGCTCCTTCCCATCTTTTGACT
The DNA here is from genome assembly GCA_018340775.1 of Taxus wallichiana var. yunnanensis. Classification (NCBI taxonomy): domain Eukaryota; kingdom Viridiplantae; phylum Streptophyta; class Pinopsida; order Cupressales; family Taxaceae; genus Taxus; species Taxus wallichiana. Next base: position 117,655,887 of record CM031233.1, read on the forward strand.
CTGCATGTTCATTTGAAGATATCTACTCAGAAATACCCTTGCCCCTCGAAAAACTTAGTTACCTTAATATCAATTTCATATTCCATAACCTTGGTTATCCAACCACTCTTTTTTCATTAAGGTCCTTGTTTAAAAGAAAATTGTTTACACCAACATGTGCAACCTATAGATGAATTCTGTTATTTGAAACTAAGTGTCTTAACTTCTTCAAACTTCTAATAATATCAAGGATGCACTTCTTAGTGAAATATTACCTCACCTCATAATCCTCCAAGCTTTGGCTAAAGAAATCAATGGGCTTCTCGGATCCTTCCTTGTTCAGTTGTACTAAGATGGCAGAGATTGTGTCCAAGTCATAAAAATCATAGAGGATGAAGTCCTTGGATAATTATGGATTGATAAGAGTTGGAGCTTGGGATATTGCATGTTTGATAGCCTCAAAATCTCTTTTTGATCTTTCTTCCACTTGAATGCAAGGTTCTTCTTGAGTGTCATTGTTAATGGTTTAACGAGAGTAGTAAAATTTGCACGAACCTTCTAAAAAATTAATTCTCCCCAAGAATATTTTAAAATCCTTCTTATTACTTGGTAAAGGTAGAGCAAGGATAGATTTAACTCTTTCTGGGTCAATTTTCAACCCCTCTTTAGACACAATGTGGCCCAAGAGCTTGCCTTCATTAGTTAGGAAGATGCATTTCTTAGGATTTAAAGACACTCCAAACTACCTGCATCTCTTGAATACTTTCCTAAGGTGAGAGAGGTGATTTGTTACGTTCTTAGATAATACAGTAATGTCATCTAAGTATACAAGAACCATCTTGTTTATCATCCCCTTGAACTCCATGTCCATATCCCTCTAAAATGGTGCTCCAGCATTTGATATCCCAAAAGGAATTTTCTTTTAAGCATATGTGCCCCATTTTGTGGTGAATTTTGTCTTGAACTGGTCTTCCTCTTTCAGTGTGATTTGATTTTAGACTAAGTAGCCATCTAGGAGTGAGAACCTTTCCGAACCAGCTATTATTTGCAAGATTTCTCCATTGAAGGAAGTGGGTAATGATCCTTGAAAGAAGCTTTATTCAAGTCTCAGAAATCCACACACAATCTGATTTCTCCATTTATTTTATTGACTAGCACTAGATTTTTACCTATGATGAGTGCTTGATTGGGAAAATGATACTTTCCTCAATTATTTTTATTAATTCCTTCTTCATAAGAGGCTCAATATTGGGATTCATTGGCCTTTTCTTCTTCTTGATATGCTTAGATTCTGGTCTAGCTCAATAGTGTATTGGGCCAAACTCGGATAAAATCCTCTCAAAAATTTATAGCTCCAAGAAAAGATATCTAGAAACTTTTGATAAATTTGAACAAAATCATATCTTTTTTTATGAGTACTTACTTTACTAGTTGGGAGCACTTTACCTTCTCCCACTAAAACTGGTTTTGAATCTTCACCCTTAACCTAGATGTTATCTTTTTCCTTCCAAAACTAGTTATTAGGTTTGAATATTGACTCTAGACTCACCAAACCTTTTGGGAGTTTGTTTTTTCTCAACTAGACTACTTGATCCCCATATTTCCTTTCTAGTTTTTATTGATTCTTTGAAGAGAACTCAACTTCTTCTTAGAGGAAATTAATGATTTCTGGTCACTTTCAAACACTTGCCAACTTGTATTATTTTCTCGGAAAATTTGGTCTCACAAACATTTTGATATGAGGTTGAATTTTGTCTCTCTTAATACTTTCAACAACGTCAAATGCTACTCCAATTGCTGCAAGCATGTCCGTATCCTCATTCTTCTTCCTTTGAATGGAATCAATGTTAAAAGATTCAAATTATTCGATGACATCCCATATCCTATTCTTATATCTCCTTAGGAGATCATTCTTGGTAGCATTAATCCCTCTAATTTGATTTACAACCAATTCATTATCCCCAAAAACTTACAAGTTCTTAACAGCCCTTTTCCTTTCCCAATGTAATGTATTAACTAATGCTTCATACTCAGCTCCGTTATTTGAGCAACTGAACTGAAATATGAAAGAAAAGTAATATTTCATACCTTCTAGAGATATAATCATTACTCCTCATGTTCCTTTCATGCTCCTTGAACCGTAAAGAACATCTGCCAAACTTCATTGTCATACCCACTATTTGGTTTGGTGATGTTAGGAAGAGATGGATTTTCTTCTTTTGAGAATACTAGAGATCTGATGAATTGGTGTCAACATGATTGATGTGAGGAAGCTCATGGACATGAGATGGTCGATCGATGCTATGAAAAACAATAGAAAGCTTGGATTCCTCTATTGCTCATGGGATGAGAGATATGAGGGACACCATTGTGTCTGCAAACCGACTAGATGATTGAGGGATGGTTTGGATGGTATAGAAGTCAAAGGCTTCAAGAAGAAATTCGATGACATCCTTATATTTTTTAAGGACTTCATTTTTGCATTGATATATGCCCTTGACTTGATTAATGATGAGTTGAGAGTCACCATAGATGTCGAGGATTTGGACACCAAGCATGACAACAGTTTTGAGGCCTAGGATGAGGGCTTCATACTCAACCATGTTGTTAGTGCATTCAAAATTGAGTTTATAAGTGATAGGGATAGGAGTATCCCAAGGAGGAATGATGATAACATTGGCACCTCCCCCTTGCTAACACTTAGATCCATCAAAGAAAAGTTTCATCCGGAGGGGTGAAAATTCATGATCAATGGTGAAGATAGACTCATTTGGAAAAATTTTCATGAGGATGATTGTCGGGAAGAGGGGCTTCACTAGATGGTCTAAAATAGCCTAGCTTAAATAGATTTTTGAGAGATGAACTATAGGTCAAACTTGGTCATGAGCATGAGCCATCGAGTAATGTGATCACTATGATAAGGCTTAGAATGCATGGTTTTAAGAAGATGAAAGTGGCAAAAACGAAGTTTTTATGATTGAGGAGATAATGACAAAGCTTAGAAGTGGTGAAGAAAAGGGTGTAATACAGATTTTTGGCTTGGTGTACCGAGTTTCATATTCACAAAGGGTGCAACCGATGTAATAAATGTTCGCTCACTACCCTAGTCATCGTGATGTGCCAACATGGAACCTAAAGCATGATCGGTGGCAAAGATGTAAAGATAGAATTGCTCCCCCTCGTGTGGAGGTATGAGAACATGTGGGGATAAAAAATACCACTTGACATCATCAAAGGCATTTTGGAAATTTTCATCCCAATTAAAGTTGATGTCTTTGCAAACAAGATGGTGAAAAGGTTGGCAATGGTCAGAGAGTTATGAGATGAAGTGACGAATAGATTGAATCCATCCTTGAAGATTTTGAAGTTCCTTTAGATTATAAGGGGAAGGAATCTCGAGAATGGCTTATATTTTAGTGGGGGATTAATAGGGTCTACTTTAATACCCCGAATAGAAATAATGAATACAAATATTTTTCCAGTTAGAACTCCAAATACACACATGGATGGATTAAGATGAAGGAAGAATTAGATGAGATGCACAAAGAGTATTTCAAGGATGGAAATATTATCCCAACGATGCTTATATTTACCAAAGACTTCATTGACATAGTCCTCTACTATCTTATAAATGATATCATGAAATATATAGGTCATAGTACATCTTTAGGACAAGTGAGATTTAAATCTCTAAAAAGACAGTATATAGATGTAGAGATTTTTGAAGGCTTTAGAAATGGGCACGATGTTGGAGACCCACTATGGATAATAAATAGGAATGATGAATTTAGCTAAGAGAAGGCATTGCAACTCTTATTTAATAAGGAGGAGACACGTGGATGCATATGTCGAAGCTTCGCTTAACCATTTAGCACTAGGGATGCCTTTGACGATGTTGTGGACAAATATAGAGGGATCGAGGCCTAGTATGTCGGTATAGGACCATGAAAAGTCTTGACTATACTTAGAAAGGAAGGTGGTGGAATATTCAATCTCTTGGGGATCAAGGGATTGACCCACTTTGAGGATAAGATGCTCTTGTGAAGTCCCAATGTTGATGTCGATAGTGGATTCATTGAGAAGAGTAAATGTGTCTAGAGGTAAGGATTTATGAAGATAGGAATCTTCCACCCCCATATAGGAAAGAATGGAATTGTCATTGGTGCATTGAAGAATGTCAATGGTAGGGGAATATTCCTTTACCATATCAGAAATTGAAGAAGAAAGGACCTAGTTTCACCTTCACACTGATAAGTGAGAAGTCCTAAGGTGATTAAGGCAATTTTTAAAAAAATAGGGAAATGGACACGCTATCATCCATATCCATGAGGTCATCGGATGGAGAAGAAGTAGATGAGGGATCGATATTCATAGGAGATGCAAGAGGTTCAGTGGATTGTACTTTAAAACCAATGCCAAAATTCTCATGGGCTTTACAAAATTGGTCAATGATGAGATTATGTGTACCCTATTCATAGATCCCCATACCAAATATTTTCCATGCATAATGATGGAGGTAGGTGTAGGTGAAGAATTTGTTATAGAGGAAGTCAAATCTGTTAGTATATGGTTTGGTGTGAGGTTGAGAATCAATGTAATAAGAAGGTAAATCAACACCACCGTAGATGAGATTGGTTTGAAGATGAGATGGATTGAAATAAATGATGTCCCCAACATTTAGTGTATACATTGGTGATTTATCGGGTCTACCAAGTCTATTAGGTTTGGGAAGAGCATGGAGAGAGAGAAGGCAATATTCCCCAATGAAATATATTGCATCATAGCATCAATAGAGTTGTCATTAGGGATATTGGATGTGAGGAAGGATGAGCTAGTAGATGCTTCAAATTAGTCCTTTTTAAGGACGGGTAGATCGTTAGGTTAATAAGTCGTGTGACATGCTTGAAGGAAGGAATGACTGTAGGGATTATTAGGATCTTCCCCTCATGCTCATGTTTGATGGACCAATGGAGGGTGGAAGGAACGCAATGCATGGTGTGGATCCATGGTCGCCCAAGCAAGACATTATATTGAAACTCCCCCTCTACGATGTAAAATATCTCATAAATGATCCTTTCACTGATGTGGATATCAAGGATGATTGTTCCCAAAGTAGGGGAAACAACTTCATTAAAATTACAAGTTATTGTGGAAGATTAAGCGATAACGTAGTTAGGAATTTTAATTTGATCAAAGGTATGCGATGATATAATATTGATGTTAGCTCCTTTATCTATCATTGAAAATTGGATGAAGTTATCATTGATGAGGAGAGTGATGAAGAGGGAATATCTCGGTCTTCGGTGAGATATCGGGAATCTAGGTGTCATCAAATGAAATGGTGACCAAAGTTGTGAGCACTCCAACAAGGGCTACGAAATATTGAGTCTCATCACTAGTGATGGGGATGTGTTGTAGAGCATCAATGAGAGCTTGTTTATGATTGGGAAGCTTTGGATGAGCTCATAGAGTGAAATCTTAACTGGAGCTTGATGGAGTTGTTTTACAATAATTCGTTCAATGATAGCCATTTTTGAAGTGAAAGGAGCAGCTATAATGGATACCTTGGCTTTGGATGAAGAATATGGATTAGATTGATTAGATGGAGTGGTAACAACCACCTTAGGATTAGATTGGGTAGATGATTGGGGGTCATAAGGTCAAGAGTGGGTGGCGATACGAACAACGTCGATAAAGAGAGGGGGATTCTTTGGAAGTAGTATTTGGTGGGGGATTGCAACGAAGGTCTTGGATGAAGAAGTGGACTTGGAGGTTGTGGATTTGATGGGAGGACTACGATTAGATGTAGATGGGAGAGGATGATCTTCTTCAATAAGAAGGTCATCTTATTTGATGAGATTATGGATGAGGGTTTAGAGGGCCCTACAATGTTCAATATCATGTCTAGGGGTGTGATGATAGGAACACATGGTATTAGGGTCAAACCATGTGGGTTTTTGTCCACGTGAGTCAAAAGATTTGATAGGAGGAAGAGTGATGGTAGATGTTTGGACAAGACGTTGAAATATTTCAAGTATATGACCCAAAGGGGGTGTTTAAAGAAGATTTTGTGGGGATGGTAGATGATTTGGATGAAGGTAAGAGTGGCATCTTAATTTTATGAGGTTGTATGGGTCCCTTGGATTTTTATTTTATTTTGGGAGAAGGAGAAGCATATGGTTGTGGCTCTGATTTAGATGTTAGAGGGAGAACAGATGAATTTTATTTTGGCTTTGACTGATTGATGACAGGTGATTTAGATAAAGGGGACGGCCTCAAAATATATGGAGGGGCTCCCAAGATGGATGATGAGGTATGAAATTTCTTAGGATGATGAATTTTAGGAGGGGAAGCTCCAACTTTTTATGTGAATGGGTGAGATATTTCGAATAAGAACACCAAGTTTTTTGGATTTTTGTTGTGATTGTTTTCCCTTAGCGGGAATAATAGTGATATCTATAAGGGGTGGTCCTTAGAGGCATAATTAGATGGTTTGGATGTAGATGTGGAAAAAATGCAGGATTTGAATGTGAAGGTATTGTTGGAATAAGAGGCTTTGAAGATGCCACAGATTCTAAGGACTTCAGACGTGTTGATGTAGGAGTGGTTAAATGTGTGGATAAGATGGTGGAATTGTTTGTAATTATATAAGAAGGAGATGTTTTCTTAGTAGGTTTAGATGTTGATGTGGGAATAGTGATAGTTGTAGATGTGGTTGTAGGTAAGGATATGGAAGTGGATATAGATGAAGGACTATGTGAAGAAGAAGTTGTGAGAGATGTAGGGATAGATACAGATAAGGGGCTAAATGTGATTAGTTTAATAGAGGTAGATATAGTTTAGGAAGTGTTGGGTTTCATATTTTCACTTGGAATGAAACCACAGTCAGGGGACAAGCAAGTCCCTCCTCTTTAATGGGAGAGGTTCCCTTATTGAAAGCAGGGGAAAAACCTATGTACAAATACACAATCTTTCATTCAATTATGGTGTCTCGATATCTTGAAATGTGTTTTATGCCTAGAAAGTTATCAATACGTTAGGATAGAAGACTTGAAGAGAGGAGGGAGGTATAACAAGACAATACTTTCAGGGAAAAGAGATGGCAGAGAAAACCCTTATATGTATTGAGCAAATGAGATATAGAATAGAACCATTCATGTTTATAACGGGCACAATCCGCAGACTCAAAGTTCTTGAGATTGTATAAACTAGAACACAAATTTTCTAAGCATGCAAGGATTAAATGATTCACATATTAGAGTAAGAAGGAAAGAGAAAATAGAGGAAAAGGGGAAAACCTTTGTATTGATTTCTTCCAATTCAAAATTACAGTTTCAGAATATCAAAATTCCAACCCGTATAATGGCTTTGAAAGCTCATGATATAGCTCGCAAGAGACAATTACAACTTATTCCAATCATCCACGCCCTTTCAAATTCTTGATTTGCAAAGAAACGTTAATGGCAAAAAAATAGGTTTTTAAATATACAGCCATTTCATTATTTCGCTAGTTAAAACATGGGCCATTTGATTTTCTTCTACAACTTTAAATTTGGGCCGCCCACGTGGAAGGAATTGATTGGAGCGGGCATGCGAGACACCTTTTGCATTTTTTCCTTTGAAGTTGTGTCAGGATGACACGTGGAGAGCTCCGCCGGTTCCTTTATACTTAGCCGATTTGGGCCTATTTCTGCTTGACCTATGTTGACCCCTAGACATGTGGAGGGTTGGCACTCATTTGAGTTTCCATTTGGAAACGCCTCTTAAAATTATGTCGAGCTGACATGTGTCTCCTTCTGCCGATCTCAGACTTTTCAACGGCCAACTCTATCTCTCCATTGACTTTCACCATGTGGCAAGCTGGTGCTCATTTGGAGATTGACCCTTTGATTTCACTTCTAAAATGGTGTCGTTAAGGCACGTGGAGACTTCCGCCAACCCACCTATACTTAGTCATTTTTAACGATTAGATCTTTCTCTTTTTGGGCCGGGACACGTGGAGGACTGGCGCAAGTTTGAGAACTGCCCGGCTTTGACTCTTGAAGTTGTGCTAATGAGGCACGTGGCATCATCTGCTAAACCTTCCATACTTAGCCGATTTGAGCTTGTTTTACCTTCATTTTGAACCTAGGACACGCATAAAGCTTGTGCTTATTTGAGGATTGTCCCTTGGGCCCTGCCCCTGGAGTTGTGTCATTTAAACGCATGGAGGCTTCTATTGTCACTTGAAACATGGCAAAACCACATCCAATCAAAGATGTCCACGTATTATCCATGAATTCTAGGGTAAAAATTAACGTGAAGATACGCCTATCATTCCCGAATGCGGGAAGAAAATAAAAATAAGGGAAGAAACTTCACCATTATGCCTAACTTTCAAATTTTCTCCATGAATGGAAAAACTTCAAACAATGCCAGGCTTCGACATGATCCAATACTCCAAGGTACAGACTCAAAATTTTCGAAACTTGACTTCAAAAGAAGGGAATTTTGAGGAAAACATCGGCTCTTTTAGGGATGACTTGGCTTGGAAAAAAGACACAAGGAAAGATCAAGAACTGCATATAACTCGGGAAAGAGGACCAATGTCTTATCCATTGGGCAAAGGAGTCAAAAACAAAACCAATACAAGGCAACACACACAAGACGGGAAAAGAAACAAAACAAACCAAAAGGGAAGAATAGAAATGAAACACAAAGGAACGACCCAAAACCAAAACACTATACAAAATATACAAAAGGACCACCTAGTCACCTAGGACTTGAACAACTTCAAATATTGCCCACTATAAGGAAGTGGGAGAGGAGAACCATCCATGTAATCTAGATAAAAAGAGTTCTCTCCAGCAAAATGTCTAATTCTAAAAGGACCAAGCCAAAGAGAATCAAACTTACCATGACTTCCTTGTGGCTCATGTCTTTTGTCCCAAAGTAGCACAATGTCTCCCACTTGGAAAACTTTGGGTTTGTCTTTCTTGTCAAAAAAATCCTTCACTTTCAACTAATGATCTGCTATCCTATCAACCACTTGCAACTTGTCCTCATCAAGCTTCTGAAGGTACAAAATTCTCTTGTCCAAAGAGCTACTGAAACTTGAATCTTCAATGGTTTTCATCAGATGCAAGGCTGGCAATTCCAATGTGACCGGAAGTTGAGCTTCCACACCATACACCACTTGGAAATAAGACATTCCAATTTCTATCTTGGGTGTAATTATATCATCCCAAAGTGCATCATATAGCTTCTTATGCCAATTCCTCTAAGAATCATTTACAAGCTTTCTAACTATGCTCACCAAGTTCTTATTTGTTGATTCTGCTTGTCCATTCCCTTAGGGGTAGTAATCTGAAGAATGAGAAAGTGAGATCCCATACCCATAGCAGAAGTCCATCATCTTAGTAGAAGAAAAGTTAGAAGAATTGTCAGTCACAATTTTTTTGGGGTCCCAAACCTAATCAATATGTTCTCCTTAATGAAGTTGCAAACTACCTCGGAAGTAATGATCTTGACTGGGATGGCTTCAACCCACTTTGTGAAGTAATATGTGGAAGTCAACACATGGGTATTTCTAAGACTTGGAAGGTGGGTTAAGATTTCTAATGAAATTCAATCCCCGCTATTGAAAGGGCTCATCAATCACTACTGGATTTAGTGGCAAAGCAACCAACTTAGGTCTTCCAACAAACATTTGGCATGCTTCACATTTACCAACCCATTTTGATGCATCTCTGAACAGATTGGGCCAATAATAACCATCACAAAGTATTTTATGAGTTGTTACAGCAAAGGAGAAATGACCTCCACAAGCCTGGTCATGAAAAGTAGAGAACAACATCTTTTGTTGCTCCTTGTCTACACACTTCAAAAACCTTTCATCTATGTGTCATTTGAACAAAGCATTCTCCCATAGCACATATTGTGAAGACCTCAGTTTGATGGCTCTCTTCTCTTTGGAACTCAAGTGAGATGGACACTCTCTATAGGTCATAAAGTGAGCAATGTCACCATACCATACATCTAATGAGTTGAGGAATAAAACAACAAGGACATCAACTCCATCTTTGGACAACTCCTTGGAAACTCCTTCAGCAATGAGTTCACACAGGCCCTTACCCCGAACTATCTTTGTTGGCCTAATATCAAGATCATACTCTTGCACTTTTTTACCAAATTAGCTCTCTTGGTTCTAAATTCTTGTTGATTAGAATGGATTTGATTTTTGTATCGAGGCACCAAAGACCACAGAATGAGAATTAAGGATGTAAAACCTTAATTGCTATACAGCTTTGATTTTGAAACTACAAAAGCATGTTTTTCCATCATGGTGTACTTCAGCTCATGAGTTTTCAAGACATAACTCATGAATGCAATTGGGAGCTCATGATATTGGCGTTCTTTGGGCTAACATAGTAGCTAGGGTATTTTCGGTGGCATAACAATAGATAATGAAATCTTTACTAAAGTCAGGGCACACCAAGATTGGATTCTTTGTAATAGCATGTTTAATGTTCTTAAATTATTTCTTCCCTTGAGAGGACCAACCAAAAATTTCTTCCCTTACATCATGCGAGCAATGCTCATAGTAAGTTATGCAAAATCGGGGACGGATCTCCTTAGGAAATTGATCTTACCAAAGAAAGAACGGATACCTTTCTTACTTAATGGAAGAGGAATTTATTGGATGGCTCGAACTCTCTCTCGAATCAATCTTGATCCCTTCCTTTGAAACAATGTGTCCCAATGACTTTCCTTTTGTGACACAAAATATAGATTTTTAGGGTTTAAAGAAATTTCATGCTCTCTACACTTCGTAATATTTTTTCAAGGTGTTCGAAGTGATATTTTCTTGCTTTAGAAAACAACTTTGTCAATTCATCCAAATACACAACACTACATTTCCCTTTCGACTACCAAAATCTAAGTCCATGCCCTCCGGAAAGTAGCACTAGTATTGATGAGACCAAATGGCATCCTCTTGTATGAAAAGGTGCCCCAAGGAGTAGTAAAGGTAGACTTATGTTGATCTATAGTATTCAACTATACTTTATTGTAGCGAGAATCCATCTAACATAGATAACATCTCGAGCCTATGACAGCTTGCAATACTTGATCCATCATGGGGAGAGGGTAGTTGTCCTTAAAAGATCCCTGATTTAGATTTCTGAAGTCCACATAGATACGAATCTCACCATTCTTCTTCCTGACATGCAATATATTAGCAATCCACGTTGAATGGTGGATGGGGAGATGATCCTAGCCTTTAGAAGCTTTTGTATTTCTTGGAAAATTGTATCAGCTATCTTTGGATTATATTTCCTTTGCTTCTATTTGAAGGGTTTGATCCCAGGCTTAAGAGGAATGAAATGTTGCATTTCTTTAGGTTGAAAATCCTTAAGATCATCATAAGAGTAATCCAGAACATCAACATACCTCTTCAACAGATTCACCACCTTCTTTTTCTCTTCCTGAGTGCAGCATTTTCCAATGTTGACCATTTTGGGATCATCAAGACTCCCAATATTCACTTTCTCAGTCTCAATGATTTTCGGGATCCTTGGGAAACTTTAGACTTCATATATCTATCATGTTTATCAAAAATATGAAATCTGTAAACTAGATTAAATTGCAAAAACAAGGCGGAGCTTGCTGTGATTTTATTAATATAAAATGAAGCATTACAACCAAAAGAGAGAGCTGCAATATTTATAGATATTGGACAGCTTCTATCTCTTCCACAATACATGGAACAAATCTCCTAAATAAAGAAAATATGCAGAAATAGCATATTGCCCCTAAAAAGCTTCTACAGGAAATCATCCGAGAACAATATTCTAACTAAAGAACATCCTCCACAATCTAAGGGATGATAACAACACACTAACAACTAAGCTAACTAAAGTAATTAAATAATTGCTTTATTATAATTACACATTAATCCACATATGGTGAATTAAGTTTTAGATTATTTCTAACATTCCCCCCCTTAATTCATCATATTCTAAAGTGAACAGGGGAGAAATACTCTGAATGCCTCAAATTTAGGACGTGCAAGAGATTTTGTGAATATATCTGCACGTTGATGTTCTGTCGGGCAATGCTGAAGCTGAATGTTGTTGTTTTGAACTTGTTCATGAATGAAATGTACCTGCACCTCAATGTGTTTGGTGCATTCATGAAAAACTGGATTCCGAACAAGTTTTATTACTCCTTCATTGTCTACATGTAGGATTGTTGGATGATCATGTGGAATTCCCAATCCTTCAAGTATACATCTGAGCCAAATCGCTTCACATACAGCTCCTCCTACTGTGTGATATTCTACTTCTGTGGAAGACCTTGAAACACAATTTTGTTTCTTGCTCCCCCATGAAATAGGTCTAGATCCCAAAAAGAACACAAATCCTAAAGTGGACTTCCTATCATCAACGTTCCCTGCATGATCTGAATCTGTATATCCTATCAAGAAGAAGTTATCATTCTTCTTGTATTCTAGGCCAAAGTCCATGGTTCCTCTGATGTATCTCAGTACCCTCTTTACTGCTTTCCAGTGACAAACCCTTGGTTCTTGCATAAATCGAGAAAGATAACTGACTGCATAGCTGATATCTGGCCTAGAATAAGTTAAGTAAATGAGACTCCCAATCAACTGTCGATAAAGAGTAACATTTACTTGTTCTGATGGATCTGTGTGAGACAATTGAAGCCTTGTCTCCATAGGTGTAGCCATTGGTATACTATCCATCATTCTGAATTTCTCGAGCATTGTCTTGGCATATTTTAGTTGAGTAACAAAGATGTGATTTTCCTTTTCCATACTTCAAGTCCAAGACAATAATGAAGAAGCCTGAGATCTTTCATGTTGAATGATCGATTTAGATCTTCCTTAGTTGTTTCAATCATCTTCACTAAACTTCCAGTGATGACTAGATCATCGACATATACTAATATGATCACTATCTCCTGTCATCACCAATCCGGCACTATGATAATTCTTCACCGGGAACTCCTCGTGCTATGATTATTTACTAATGCATAACCTTTATTTTGGTGGATGTAATATGAAAACACAACAACAAACATAACACAAGAATACCATAGACTATGATATGAAGGAATGATGACAAATCTGAAATATAAGTGTAAATTATAATATCAACATGAAATTGTTACAATCTCACCCATGAGGTACTTCAAGTGTTACTAAATTCACTTTCCTTCCAACAATAACTATGGGAGAAACTTCACAAAGGATTCTTTAACACACCTTCTAAATGGTGGCTTCCTTTACACACTTACTCATACAATATTTCTCACTACTTCTCTCTATGCTAAATGAGGGGGGTGGCCTCTTTATTTATAGGAATTCAAGCTTATCCACCCTATCTCTAAGATAGGATAGGAAATCTCTTCCATCCAATCATATTCCATGCCTAAACTCTTGCCTTTACATGTAGGCTTATCTTCTAAGATAAGATAAACCTTATCATCTCACATGGGTTCCACCTTTTTAGACTTTTCTACAAATAAAATACAAAAATATTTATGACATCACTCTTTGTCCTTATTACAAATATAATATTTTTAATTCCTAATCATGTAGACCCTACTTCTCTACTTACCCCAACTTTGACATTTTAACATTACCGGACCACTTACGACAAATATTTACTTTTTACCACAACATTCCTATTGTACTTTGATTGTTACCGTACTATACTTTATTGGTGGCACCATACTGATGACGTTGTTATCTTCTATCAGACACTACTACTAATCATACTTAACAACATCCTATTCCTAATACATACATAATAAAATAGAAATTACGGAGGAAAATTTTAATGTCGACATTTTCCCCCTTCCTAGCTTCTACTCCATCCTCGGAGTAGACTATTATGGTGCTTGGAAAATCTTTAACTTGTCATGGTTGACCCATTTCGTAATGGGAGTGCCATCCAATTCCTCCAGTCGATATGTACCATTTTCATGCACAACTACTATTTTGTAGGGCCCCATCCATTTGGGAAGAAATTTTCTCTGCCTTTCTTTTTTTGTATCTGGAATCATATACTAGAACCAAGTCATTCACATGAAATGGAGACCAACAAATCTTTTGATCAAAGTATTCATTCTGCTTCATTTTCTTCTTATAGCTTGTATCCTTCGCTATTTCCCTCATTTCCTCTAGCAAATGAAGATGCACCAACCTTTCTTTTATTGAATCACTTTCATCCATCCTTTCCTTTTTCATAACTCTCATAGTGGGAATATCAAACTCAATAGGAAGAACTGGATCAATGTCATAAGCCAACTGAAATGGGGAGTATCTTGTTGCTGACTTTAATGTTGCCCTATATGCCCACAATGCTGCATGAATCCTTTTATCCCACTTATGTACCTGCAAGGCTGCATCTTTTGCTAGAATTTGACACAACACAAAATTTGTTCGTTTCACCTATCCATTTGTGCTTGGCTTGTATGTTGTTGCCTTCATGTGCTTAATATAAAACTTGTTGACTAGGGCTTCTACCACCTCATTAATGAAGTGGCTTCCTTGATCTGTTATAATTTCTAATGGGCAACCAAATCTGGTGAGAATGCGTTCATATATGAACCTTGCCACTTCATCCATGGAAGTTGTTTTCAATGGCCTAGCTTCAACCCACTTGGTTAAATAATCTGTGACAACTACAATATACTTATTTTGGCGTGGGGTAGTTAGAAGTGGACCTACAATATTTATTCCCCACTTTTCAAAGGGACCAAGTGAAAGAATAGGGCATAATGAAGCTAATGAAGTCTTACGGTTACCATGTGTTTGACAAATATCACATGTCTTACAATAATTATAACAATCTCTAAAAAGAGTGGGCCATTGATAACCTGCATCCAAGATCCTTCTTGCTGTAAGTTGTCCAGAGAAGTGTCCTCCACATGTACCATTATGGAATTATTCTATCAGTTCCTTCCCTTGATCACGTCTAACTGCCCTCTTGTATTGTCCATCAGGTCCTATTCGAAATAATACTCCATGCAGAATAGAATATGGACGACTGGCTTGAGTAATCTTCCTCTTAGTCTTTGCATTGGCACCATCAAGAAACTTGAATTCATTCAGATAATTCCAAATATCTATGTATTCACTAGGGATTGTGTCAAGGGATAACAATGCTACATCGGGGAAATCATCATCATCACAAGATGATCCTAAACCATCATAGGCTCGAGAGAGTGCATCTACATTGACATGCTTCTTTCCTGGCCTATCTATAATATCAAATTCAAATTCTTATAGAAAAATTATCCATCTTGCTATCCTCCCTGATGGGTTAGGCTTATTTACAATATATTTTAGAGCCTGATGATCTATTACAACTATAAATTTCTGCCCTAGTAAGTAATTTCTAAACTTCTTTATAGCAAAAATGATAGCTAGAGCCTCTTTTTCAGTTACAGTATAATTTACCTCAACACTGCTCATTTGTCTACTCCCAAAGTAAACTGGATGATCATTCACATTTTCATCCTTTTGGCTCAGAGTACTTCCTAGTGCTGCATCTGAGGCATCAGTATACATAATGAATGGCTTGCTCCAATCTGGATTCTTTAAAACAGGTGAAGACACCAAAGCTTCCTTCAATTGTTCAAAAGCTTCATGCACCTTATTTCCTGGTTCATAAATAACATCCTTCTTCAAGAACTGGGTTAGTGGCTGTGTAATCTTTGAGAAATTCTTGATGAACCTTCTATAGTAACCCACATGGCCTAAAAATGATCTCAACTTACTTCTATTCATAGGAAATGGTAACTCTTTGATTTTTGAAACTTTATCAGGATCGTGTACAATACCATCTCTGGATACAACATGCCCTAACAAAACGCCTTTAAAACATCCAAAGACACACTTTATAGCGTTTAGTGAGGCTTGGGCTTCATCTAACCTTTGAAATGTTGTCTCCATCAGTGCGGTGGTCCATCTTTCTCCCATATATGCAAAAATCATCGAGAAATACTCTAATGAAGTTCTTAATGTAGGGTTCAAACACCCTATTCATCAAGCAAACTGGAGCGTTCTTTGGAGCATTACACAACCCAAAAGGCATAACTCTATAAGCAAACATTCCCAAGGAGTGGTGAATGTGGTCTTGACTGATCTTTCTCTGCTATACAAACTTGGTTGTATCCGCTATATCCATTAGTAAAACTATAGCACTTACGCGCCTACTTCCTCCAAGCTCGATCCGAGAATGGAAGAGGGTAATGATCTGTTATCCAAAATTCACCCCTCAAGGTAATTTTGATAACATGCATCAAATTCTTTAGTCCCAAGAAATTATATTGATTCAAGGCAAAAAATCATGTTTCTGGGGTCCCCTCGGCTTCTTTCTAACTCTCCTGTCCAAGAAGAAAACCCAGCAAGTTTTAAAAATGTGAAAAATTGCAAAAGCCAAGCTTGGTGCCAAAATACAGAGAAAATCGGCTAAGTCTTGTCCTAGGCGGTCCTTGGGACAGTTGGGACGCCAGACCATAATCGGCCGAAAAGCCGCCGGGCGATCTCGCGCAAAGCATTGGGGACTGGGATTGGGATGTCGATGCCTGACGCGCGAACGCGAAAAGGTGAACCGGCCGAAAAGTGGAAAAAATTGACTAAGTGTTGTTTTCGCGCAGTTTGGGACAGCCGGGCCAAAGGTACGCGTGGGGACGCGAACCGGCCGAAAATCGAAGGATAGTTTGGGACATCCGGGCCAAAGGTACGCGCGGGACACGAGGGACGCGAAAATCCGAACCGGCCGAGAGAAAAAATTGTCAAGTTTGGGACATCTGGGACAAAAGTACGCGGAGGACGCGAACCGGCCGATTCGGCCGAAACATGAGACTTTCATCCAAGGCGTTTGGGACATCCAGGCCAAAAGTACGTGTGGGACGTGAAAAGCCGAAGCGGCCGAAGGCAAAGAAGAAAAGTCAACGTTTGACCCGTGAAACTTCAAACGGCCATAACTTTTGACTCCGAGCTCGATTTTCACAAAATTGGACTTTCTGGAACGAGCACGACGTCCTCTACGCCACAAAAACTGGATTTATTATTTTTAATGAGGGTAGATATATTTAAATAAAATAAACATATTCGGCTCCAGTCAGTTAATGCTCATTCCCGTCAAATGACAGAAAACACTGCCAGACCCAAAATAGTTACCCGCACTCAAAAGGCCATAACTTTTGTGTTTCTCAACAAAATCACACAAAATTGGTACCATTGGAATCGTGGCTCTGAGCCCGAAGTACAAAAATAAATAAATTCCATATTTTGTGAGAGATCGATGGAGATTTTTATAAAACATGGCCGAGTTCATAACAGTGTTTCATTTTGTGGTTGGGAGTGCAATTAAGAGGCATGGTCATCATTCTTTCCTGCTGCAGCACTTGGGATAGTATGGGAACCTTTGCAAGTAATATATAATCATTTTACTCCATTTAATACCTCTTACAAGTGGTTGAAGGATAGATTTCGGGATTTCCATTTTCCCTTCTCTTTCCCTTCTCATTTTTCTATAAATTGGAGTGTTGGGCTCATTGTAAAAGGAGGAGTTTTCTAGATAGCAAAGCTCTGTCAAAATTTCTTTGTGAAGCCAATGTGCTGCAGGCCCTTGTAGTGGACTCCTTGCATGGTGATCCAGGCCCTTATCCTGTAATAGATTGAACTGTGCATATCATGAAGCAATAAAATATCAGTTTGTGGATATATCTTCCCCTGCTGTGTTTTCTTGCATTCTTCTTGCCCCTTTAATCTTTCTACAAGAATATTGTGTCTATTATTATGTTCTTGCAGGGATCCATTATCATTGTGTATGCTTGGAATATCGTTGTGAATGCATTTTGCTAGATTATGGAGAACTGTCATCACCTCTTCTAGTGTGTACTTTGCCTCTGTATTTCACGCATTTGGAGACTACTCTCACACCCTCCTTTTCTGGTGTATCACCGCTTTAGTGTAGGCTTTCATTTTATGCATTCTCTCTCTCTGGTCCCTTGGAAATTTAGATTAGAATAGTTAGTTTCCCCTGCATTAGAGTAGATTGTGGCAGGTAGTTTAGGAGCAAGAACCAGCTTTCTCTAGAGGTCTATCTCAAGTAGCAAGTCCCACAACTTGGAGATAGTACCCATGTTATCCAATCACACCGTGAGTTCAAGTATATGCACTTGTATAAACACATGGGTGTTGTGATTCGGTGATAACATATCCTTCTTTGTTGCCTTGTTGAGCTTCCTATAATCAACACAAATGCATAGTTTCCCATTCTTTTTTATTGAGATCACAATGGGAGAAACCCATTCTGAATTCTCCACAAGTAAATATGAATCCTGCATCAAGTAACTTATCTATTTCTTCTTTTACAATCTTAGAAAAATTAGGATTCATTCTATATGGCATTTACTTTATGGGCTTAGCACCATCTACCAGCTCAATAGAATGTTCTACCCAACTTACTTAAAAGAGTTCCTTGTAATCAAAAGTGAATAGGTGTATGTGCCTTCAAAAAAGCTAGAGGTAGGATTCCTTCTCACTCTCCATCACAGCATCACCAATATTTATTTGTTGGAGATGATCAACAATTTCTTCTTCAGATAATCTTATGGGTTCATGAGTCGGTGTGACTAGAAGGATATCCATGACCAAAACATCAACCTCACTTTCTTCATCTTTTGTGTCCACTTCATTGGTACTAGAGTAATCAGAGGATGTCCAATCATCAGTTTCATCACTTGAATCCACAGGTTCTACCTTATGATGCCGAGGGATCATGTTTATCTTCACCCTCTCTCTGCCATGTCCAAGTGTCATGAAGCCTTCATTCCAGTAGTTTCTTGCATGAACTCTCCTTAGCCATGGCCTTCCCAACAACATTGGGTATGCAAAAGTACCATTTTTCATCACCTGAAAGTCTACCACACATACAACACCCATAACAGATATTGCCACATTTGAAACAACACCTTCTGGTTTAGTTTTTCCCTTATTTAATGACCTTAACATAAGTGTTGAGGGGCGATCAATTTTAAACCCAACATATTCATTACAGACTCGGTCATTACATTAACTACAGCACCTCCATCAACTAAGACATCATGAATTGAAATACCATTACATAATACCTTAACTTGTGGAGCATAGGGATCCGCCTCTACCTCCAAAACAGGTACCTCAACCTCCTTACTTTGTTGAGTATTGAGTCCACTTCGCAGCTCCTGCCTCTTCTTAGAAGACATAGCCAGAAGTTGACCATATGTAATATTTGCAAGCCTTTTGGACAAATCTTCTAAGATGGAGTATGGTCCTTGTCCCTATGAAATTAGAAAATCCTGCACACCCAAATTTCTTCTCCTATGTTTCTTACTAGTTTCTCCTTTCATCTTCTTAGGATCATTTCCATCTTGGTTATCTTTTTCTTTCTTTCTTTTTGTTACAAACACATCTGCTTCATTATTTATGCTCCTATTTATTACATCAAAATAATTCACATGTGTTTTTCCTTTATCATTATCTCTTATACCAGATGTAGAAGCTCTATCTGGACAATTATACTTATAATGACCCTTTTTATGACAACCATAACATACAACTTTAGTTATATTTCTTTTTGGACCTCTATCTCCTCCCTGAGAACTAAATTCCTTTCCTTGAAGAAGATTAATAGTTAACTGACCCATCTTCTTGAGCAGATCTTCATACTCAGTAGATGATAGGAAAATATTTGTGCTCATCGAGAGTGGTTGTGGATTTTGGACCAAAGGAGTTGGTGTAGGCTTTACCTTAGCAGCAATTTCTTTGGGCTCCTCTTCCATGATTTCTTCTTGCCTTCTTGTAATATCCTTTGCTAGTTCAATGGTAGCTGGGTGGTCATACTTCACTCATTGTCTAATCTCTAGCTTCATCCCAAGAATGAAGTGCTTACGAGAGGAGATTATCCACGCCATTCATCATCCCATCCTGCTAATCCTTCCTTCGAGATCGGGCATCGAGCTTCCTCCTTAGCTCTAGAACATGAGCATGATAATCCCTCATCTTCTCCTTCTCTCCTTGGGATAGCTTTGTGATATCGATCATGAGATCTGCATATTTCTATTGTTCACCAAATTCTTCAAGAAAACTTTTAGTTAATAAATCCCATGAGTTTTTCACATTATCACCTAGTGTTTCAAACCACCTAAGACCTTAACCATCAAAAAGGTAGGAAAAAATTCAGTTCATTATTCCCTTCTTATGAGGCCATTAAAAATGTAAGATCGTTTAAACTCTTGAATGAAAGAGGAAGCATCTTCATTAGATTGGGCTGAAAAAACAGGAATCTTCCCCATTTTTAAAAGTAACCACAATGAAATACCAATTCACAAGTACAATCAGTAAGACTTGTGTGCACAAATAATTGGACTCACTACAATAGAAAGTGACTTTACACATTCTACTATAGTAAAATAGGAATGACCACGGTAAAACTTGACTTATTGTGGTAAAAACTGACTTTACTGTGGTAAACACTATTCACGGTAAAAAGTGAAGTTACTTGTGTAAATACTATTTACGGTAAAAAGTAAAGTTACTGTGGTAAATACTATTCACGGTAAAAATTGACTTTACCATGGTAACTACTATGCACAGTAAAAACAAGGTTACCCTCCAAATGATTTCTGACTAAGGGGGAATATTTCTCCAGAAAATCCACCAACGAGGAATGATCCCGGCAACGGAACCAAAATGTCATCACCAATCCGACACTATGATAATTCTTCACCGGGAACTCCTCGTGCTATGATTATTTACTAATGCACAGCCTTTAGTTTGGTGGATGTAATATGGAAACACAACAACAAACATAACACAAGAATATTATAGACTATGATACGAAGGAATGATGACAAATCTGAAATATAAGTGTAAATTATAATATCAACATGAAATTATTACAATCTCACCCATGAGGTACTTCAAGTGTTCTTGAATTCACTTGCCTTCCAACAATAACTATGGGAGAAACTTCACAAAGGTTATTTAACACACCTTCTAAATGGTGGCTTCCTTTACACACTTACTCATACAATATTTCTCACTACTTATCTCTATGCTAAATGAGGGGTGGCCTCTTTATTTATAGGAATTCAGCTTATCCACCCTATCTCTAAGATAGGATAGAAAATCTCTTCCGGCCAATCATATTTCATGCATAAACTTTTCTTACTTTACATGTAGGCTTATCTTCTAAGATAAGATAAACCTTATCATCTCACATGGGTTCCACCTTTTTAGACTTTTCCACAAATAAAATACACAAAATATTTATGACATCACTCTTTGTCCTTATTACAAATATAATATTTTTAATTCCTAATCATGTAGACCCTACTTCTCTACTTACCCCAACTTTGACATTTTAACATTCTTTGGACCACTTATGACAAATATTTACTTTTAACACAACATTCCTATTGTGCTTTGGTACATTACCGTACTCTACTTTATTGGCGGCACCGTCTACTTGGCGTCGTTATCTTCTATCAAACGCCACTACTAATCATACTTAACAACATCCTATTCCTAATACATACATAATAAAATAGAAATTACGGAGGAAAATTTTAATGTCAACACTCCCCCTTGCTTTTTGAGATAGAAATTAGGATCATATGGACTTCTTTTGAATCCATGTTTGATGAGATGCTCATCAATCTTTATGTACCATGCCCTGGGAGCCTATTTGAGACCGTACAGTGACTTTATGAGTCTACATACCTTTCCTTCTTTACCTGGTATGACAAAACCTTCTGGTTGAGTCATGTAGACTTCTTCCTATAAATCCCCATTGAGAAATGCACTTTTTACATCCATTTGATGAACTTTCCAACCAAATTGTGCAGCTAGAGCAAATATCATCCTGATTGTTTTGATCTTAGTTGTTGGTGCGAATGTTTCTTCATAATCAATGCCTTCTTTTTGTGCATAACCCTTAGCTACCAATCTTTCCTTGTATTTATCAATGCTTCCATCTGATTTGTACTTTGTTTTAAATATCCATTTGCAACCTATTTCCTTCTTCCTGGTGGAAGATCTGTAAGTTGCCATGTATTATTCTTAATCAAAGAGTTGAATTCTGAATTCATAGCATCTAACCAAGGTTTTGACTGTTGGGCATCTTGAACTATAGTGGGCTCACTTGATTCAATTACTGTACTCATTAAGGCTAAGTTTACCTCATTTTGAGTCATACTACGAGTTCTAGGTCCTGAAGTGGATGTGTTAGGATCACTATCCAACTTAGCATCTTGAATTAGATTAGTATACCACTTAGGCATACGTTTAGTTGTTCCTGTAGATGGAGGAGTTGAATTATCCTCATCATCATTATCTTCATCAAGAACATCTTCTATTTTCTTAGTAGGATTGTTTTGTGAGTTTATGGAAGGAGCATCTGCTTCTTTATTCTCAAAAAACTCAACATCTCTACTTGTGAAAATTTTCCTTGATTTTGGATCCATTAACCTATATCCCAAGGCTTCATCACTGTATCCCAAGAATATAAGTTGTTCTGATTTCATATCAAGTTTAGTTCTCTTTTTCTTAGGAATGTGCATACTTTCCTTGCATCCAAAAACTCTAAGGTGTTTTATAGATGGTTTGTTCCCTGACCAAGCTTCCTGTGGTGTTATTCCATCAAGTGCGGAAGTGGGAACTCTATTCAGTAGATAAACTATTGTTTTTACTATGCTTCTGCCCAATATGTTTTACTCAATTCCGAGTCGTCAATCATACACCTTACCATTTCCATTATAGTTCTATTCCTTCTTTCAACAACACCATTTTGTTGTGGTGTATATGGAGGTGCCATTTGCCGACGAATTCCATGTGTTTCCAAAAAAGCTTTGAACTCATTACTGGTGTATTCACCCCCTCGATCTGAGCGGAGTGTTTTTATTTTCTTACCAGTTGCATTTTCACAAGCTACTTTGAATTTCTTGAAAGTTTCAAAGGCTTGGTCTTTGGTGCGAATGCAGTATACCCACATTTTCCATGAGTAATCATCAACAAAAAGCATAAAATATTGAAACCCTAAATGACTAGGTCTCATAGGTCCACACAGATCGGTATGCACCAGATCAAGTTTACCACGGCCCTGAATGTACTGCTTTTCTGAAAATAAGCTCTATGTTGTTTTCCTGTAAAAATTTGTGCACTTGTCTGTATTTTTCTTAAAATTTGACAGTCCTCTTACCATGTTATTTTTTTGAAGTGTTTCAAGATAGCCAAAACTTACATGGCCAAATCTTTGATGCCACAAATGTGCCGATGATGTATCCTTAGCTACAAGGGCCTGATTGTTGGTTTGAACAAAATCCAACTGAAACATACGACCCACACTAGAAGCTTGTGCAACAATGTTGGAGTTTTTAGACTTATCTTTGATTAAACACATCTTCTTTCCATCTGTACAATCAAAATCCACTTTTAAGTTGTGCTCCAAAAGCTGACTTATTGAAAGTAGATTCTTTGTCAATCCAGGAACATATAGAACATCTCTTATTGTGCACTTTCTTGATCCAAGAGGTAAGGAGATGTTTCCAATTCCTTGTACTTTGTACGATGAATCATCACCCAATGAAATAGAGTCTTTGTTAGGTGTATTCTTTAACTCTAAGAACCAATCATTTCTCCTGGTCATATGTCTTGTTGCTCCTGAGTCAACATACCAAATTGCCTATGGTGAATTGATTTCTTGAGTTGATTGTGCAGCAAATAGGAAGTCCTCATTTGGTGATTTATCTTCTTCTTCAAAGCAATGTTTCCGTGTTGCGGTGTTTTCTTTTTCCAGTTACTTTTCCTTTGTCCTTGTTGTTTGTTTTGATAACCCTGACTAGATTGTTGAAAATTTGGCTTCTTGCCACTAGATGAACCCTTCTGAAATGTGTTATACCAACAATATTTTAAGTCATGTCCTTTTCTGCCACAAATCTGACACTGCTTTTGTTGAGTGTTCCCTTGAGTATTCTGTTGAGAATGTTGCTTGTGTTGCTTACCAGTTGTATGAATATGTTTCTTTCCCTTATGGAATGAAGAGAGGGCTTGTTCCTCATCTTCTATAGGTTTGTTCATGGACTCTTCCTGTTGTAACATGTTCACTAACTCTTCAAAACTTGTAGTTAGACCCATAATGTTGAGAGTTGTGACAAATATTTTGTATGAGGCTGGTAAAGCTCTCAATACAATAGGGATAAGAGATTCATCAGTGACCTCTACTTCCAAAGCTTGGAGAGATGATCTCAATATAGCAACACGCTTTAGAAAACCTTCAATAGACTCATTAGAATTCATTTTGAGACAATGGAGTTGTGTTTGTAATTATAAAATAGCATTTTTGTTCTTAGCTTCATATACAGTTGTTAGTTTATCCCATACTTCTTTTGCAGTTGTTGCTTGACGAATATGAGGTTATACATCATCAATTACACTAAACAGAATTATAAGTTTTACCTTTTGATTAGCATGATCAAACACACGTTGTTGAGCAATATCATTTTCTGGTCTTGTTATCGAGCCATCAACTACACCAATTATGTCCTCAAATTCAAGTTGAGTTTTAATTTTCATTTTCCATGCAGCATAATTATCTCCTCGTAGGAGTTGTGAATCGGGAAAAAGAATTTAGGTGCATTGTTGGCCATTTTTGCACGAAAGAAAAGAGAGATAGAGAATCAAACACGAAACAAATCCCCCCTCAAATCAGTACACACCCCTCCCCCAAAAATTGATTTTTATTGAGTGTGGGATCCTTTTTGGCCTTTTACAATGATTTTTCGGCACTATCGGCCATTTTTACAAACATCTTGTAAATAGAAAAAGAAAATTGCACCCCCCTTCTTCTTTACAAAAAATTAATTTTTCGCAATTTTTAAAAATTTTGGGCACTTTGGCCTCTTTTCCCTTACAAATTTAATTTTGGGCTCTTTGGCCTCTTTGACTAGACCAAAGCGTAGAGCTCGAAAAAACATATACTTTCAAAAAAATGGCACCTCAATCCGAGGTACCAGTTGAAAGTTATGACCGTTTTAAAATATTTTTTCGGGCCCCTTTCCAAAAATGGAATTTTTTTATGCTTCTGATT
Source organism: Taxus wallichiana var. yunnanensis (assembly GCA_018340775.1). Lineage (NCBI taxonomy): Eukaryota > Viridiplantae > Streptophyta > Pinopsida > Cupressales > Taxaceae > Taxus > Taxus wallichiana. Next base: position 117,681,014 of record CM031233.1, read on the forward strand.
TTTTTCGCATCGTCCAAAAAAGGAAATTTTTAAAAATGATTTTTAATGCAGAAAATGCGGGTCTGACTTACGCATGCGTGTAGCTTTGTTTCCTCCGTCATCAACCTTGTTTCCTTCGCCGCCCTTTCACCTTAAAGGCTCTCTTATGCTCTGTTCTGCAAGGTCACATAGGAATTGCTTGCAGATTGAAGATGCACAGCCAGATCAGTATCCAGCTCATTTTTTTCTTTTGCAGGTGTGAAGCTATCAGGTAAATCCGTAGGTCTGCAAGGTGAATTCACAGATATATGCAAATACCGCAGTTGCATACAGGTTGCAGATCGGTGGTGGATGTTTCTTTTTTTATTAAAAATGAAACCTACACACCAAACCCGAATAGTGGTGCCTCCAAAATTGGGGGTCCACTAAATTAAATCACACTAAATAGGATCTCTGAATTAGAGAAAAAGAAAGAAAAAAACAATTGTATATAGTTCATATGCAATGAACAATATTAAAAAAATTGATACAATCACTTTGTTACCAATCTTGGAGGTGTTTCTGTACTGTTGCTTTTGCTGCTTCTGGCATGTGGAGTAGGGTAGGGGCTCTGTGAAGAGGCTGGGGGAAACTCTAGCTCCTCCTAGCTCAAGCTTCTTATTCCTCCTCCCTCAAAACTTCCTACACTTTTCCTTAGATCAGAATGTTGCTCTGATACCAGAATGAAATCTGTAAACCAGATTAAATTACAAAAACAAGGCGGAGCTTGCTGTGATTTTATTAATATAAAATGAAGCATTACAACCAAAAGAGAGAGTTGTAATATTTATAGATATTGGATAGCTTCTATCTCTTCCACAATACATGGAACAAATCTCCTAAACAAAGAAAATATGCAGAAATAGCATATTGCCCCTAAAAAGCTTCTACATGAAATCATCCGAGAACAATATTCTAACTAAAGAACATCCTCCACAATCTAAGGGATGATAACAACACACTAACAACTAAGCTAACTAAAGTAATTAAATAATTACTTTATTATAATTACACATTAATCCACATATGGTGAATTAAGTGTTAGATTATTTCTAACAAAAGATCCTCCAAAATCACCATCCCTTTAGGAATTTTGTTCCCTTTCATTTTGATGCATCCATCTTAATCCATCTCTTCTTTGACACCCTCTTCATTTGATGGCACACACTCTCTAGGAAGATTGTCACTTCCTTCAAAGTACAGCTAATCAAAGTTGTCTTTGAGCTCTAAAAAAGAAAGAAAATTCTAGTCATCATTGAAAACTTGTCAATTATTTGCATTGATCGGGACACTGGGTCTATGGATCAGCTCAATGGTGAATTTATCCTGAGGGAAATCAGGGTGAGGAATCAACAAGGACCCAGAAACAGCTAGAGATTCATCCCTAGTGTTCCTTTCCCTTGGCACAGCTTCAATGGAAAAAGCATCAAGGAATTCAATGGGATCCTGGACCAAATTCCTATAGTGTTTCAACCTTTTGTTCTTTACCTAATAAAGGTCTCGTACTTGTTTTATAATTAGCTTGACATCTCCACAAGCAAGAAGGTTCTTCACTCTCATTTCTTTCGCCATTCTCAACCCAAGAATAAGGGCCTCATACTTATCAAGTATTGCTGGTATTTTCAAATTGAAATTTGAAGGAGAAAGGATGAACATTACCCCAGGAGAAATGAGCACTACACCAGCTCCAAAACTAGTGAAGAATAGCTTCCATCAAACTCCAAATTCCAAACACCATTAGGATCAAGCAACACTCCCATTAGAAGACTTGTCTCCTCTTGTGACATGATCATGTAGTTCCCATGCCCAATGTATTCATATAGTATTTGTGCTTTAGGATCATCCGTATTTTACATAATATACTGCTGTTTGCTTCTCAAAAAGTAGATTCTTCATCTTCCCATTAACAGGATCAAGGCATATGACCAATCCATTTGGATCTCACCTCCAACATCTTTGAAAAATTTCCTACTTAGCAACATGCCATATGAAGGAGGGATATCAACAACCAAGATGGTAGCAGGACCTTCTTCTCCGGGTAAAGCAACAAAATCTACTTGTGCATCCTTGATCCTACCAACCAAAGGTATTTCTCTACTTTCCATGGAATAACAAGAGCCATAAGTAAGGGTTAAGGTTAGACCCAAAGCATGAGCCACTTTTATAGGCATTACATTGTCAGATGCACCAGAATCAATGACATAATTGCTAAGCTTGTGGCCAACTATAAGGAGATTCATATAGAAGGGTTTGATCTTCTCATTGGGTGAAGTGACTGCAGCCACAAGGTTGGGTTGAGGTGGAGAAGGAGTGGGAAAAAGGCCTTTAAAAGAATGGGCTAGGATTTTAGATTTAGAATTTACAAAGTTAACCATTTTGGCAAAGGATTTAGGATGGGTTTGATAGAACTCTGCCTCAGAAATATGAATCTTGGTCTTTTTAAGATGGTCTATAATGTCAAAAGATCCAGATGTGGATGGGGAATCACTACTAGGAGTAGGAGGAGCTTTTGATCTATCGGTTTATCATTTATTGGACAAGAATTCTCAGAAGCAGAAGTAGAGGAAGAAGGACTAGCAGAGCTTACCTTTTGGGTGGAAGTAGGAATAGGAGCTCCTCTTCTTGCAATCACTAGGATGGTGATGGGGTACTCCTTGGATCTTTTTGCAAGTTGCACCACTTTTTCCTTTTTGTTGGTCTGCTCCCGGGTCATAACAGCATATGACTCACTATTCATCTTAGCCACTACATCATCATAGTCATCTTCATCATCCACACCCTCAGTGGTGAGGAAATGAACTTGAGAACCACTAGGCTCCTCCAATTCTTCATCATATTCCTCTTCTTGTTCATCATAGATCCCATTTTCTTCCTCATCATCAAGCTCAAGAACTTCACAAGTAGCATTAATTGACAAGCACCTTGAGAGGTGGACCTTCAATGGCCAACCTGGTTTGAGAAGAGGGCAAGCGGTTCCTAGGCTGAAAGTTCTTCCTTGGAACATCTTGATATGGAGCATGTTGAGCTAATTATTTCTTAATGGAAATGAGGTCATTAGCCAAATTTTGCACCAACTGATTTGCATTACCTCCAAGAGAAGGGGAAGAAGAAGATGCTTTGGATTTGAAAAACTCCCTTTTCAGCTTGCCAGACATGATCAAGTCATCTTCCACACTAACAGCCAATCTCTTATCAGCATCCAAAGTTACAAGATTTTCTCTCCTCAGGGCATAGATTACTTTCGACGATTGAGCATTCAAGAAGAAACACTTCGAATCGATCAACAAGTCTAGTATCTAGTGGAATATTTTTAACCAACTTATTGAACTTGGCCACAAATTCGTTCATAGGCTCATGTGGCTCCTTCTTGATTTGATAAATCTGATCTAGCAAAGCATGCACATCTTCACCAGGTTCGAAACGCTGCTCAAATTCAGTCCTCATAGTAGTCCAATCGATGATGGTCCCAGCAAGAAGATGGTAAAACCAATTGTGTAGTATTGTCTTGCAAGTTTTCCACAAACCTCACAAATACATCCTCATGTTCAACTCCAAGGACCCCACATGTAACAATGAAGGTTGTAATGTGTTCATTAGGGTGTACTTAGCCATCACCTCTAAATTTGGGAAAATTCTTCTTCTGTTACCCCTAGGTAACTCATGCAATGGTTTAGGAAGAGCCAGAGGCCAAACTCTTTGTCCCCAAGGCCAAGGTGATGCCATCCTTAGAAAAATTGTTTGAAGTGGGCGAGACACGAGAAAGAATTAGGGCACGGAGATTAGGGCTAAGTTATGCTTGAGGAATTCTACTACTGAAGCTTTGTCTTCAACGGGAGGTGTGCTTGTGGAGCGAGCTCTTTATTTCTTCTTTTTGGAGGAATTTGAAAACCTTGTTGATCCAAGAGTTGAAATTGGGGATCTTCAATTGTAAGAGCCCTTCTACCATGAGTATATCTTAGAGTCGTCATATCAAAGAAATGATCAAATTATTTGTTCTTTTTAGAAAGGAAATTTGTTGAAAAAATTCCCTAGTGGAGTCGCCAAAAATTGTTGGGTTTCATATTTGCGGTTGGAATGAAACCACGGTCGAGGGACAAGAAAGTCTCTCCTCTTTAATGGGATATGTTTCCTTATTGAAAGTAGGGGAAAGACCTATGTACAAATACATAATCTTTCATTCAATGGTGGTTTCCCGATATCTTGAAATGTTTTTTATGCCCGGAAATTTATCGATACATGAGGATAGAAGACTTGAAGAGAGGAGGGAGGCAGAAGAAGAAAATACTTTCAGGGAAAAGAGATGGTAGATAAAACCCTTATATGTATGGAGAAAATGAGATATAGAATAGAACCATTTACGTTTAAAACAGAACAATCCGTAGACTCAAAGATCTTGAGATTATATAAATGAGAACACAAATTTTCTAAGCATGCAAGGATTAAATGATTCACATATCAGAGCAAGAAGGAAAGAGAAAATAGAGGAAAAAGGGGAAAACCTTTGTATTGATTTCTTCCTATTCAAAATTACAGTTTCATAATATCAAAATTCTAACCCGTACAATGGCTTTGAAATCTCATGATATAGCTCACAAGAGACGGTTACAACTTATTCCAATCATCCACGCCCTTTCAAATTCTTGATTTGCAAAGAAACATTAATGGCGAGAAAAAATAGGTTTTTAAATATATGGCCATTTCATTATTTCACCAGTTAAAACATGGGCCATTTGATTTGCTTCTAAAACTTTAAATTTGGGCCGCCCACGTGGAAGGAATTGATTGGAGCGGGCTGCGGACGATGTCGTTTGCATTTTTTTCCTTTAAAGCTGCATCAAGCTAACATGTGGAGATCTTCGTCGGTTCCTTTATACTTAGCCGATTTGGGCCTATTTCCTACTTGACCTATGTTGACCCCTAGACACATGGAGGGCTAGCACTCATTTGAGTTTCCGTTTTGGAAACACCTCTTAAAATTATGTCGAGATGACACGTGTCTCCTTCTGCCGGTCTCAGACTTTTCAACGGCCAAGTCTATCTCTTCATTGACTTTCACCACGTGGTGAGTTGGCACTCATTTGAATATTGACCCTTTGATTTCACTTCGAATGGCGTCGTTAAGGCACGTGGAGACTTCCGCCAACCCGCCCATAGTCAATTTTAACGATCGGATCTTTCTCTTTTGGACCTGGGACACATGGAGGACTAGTGCAAGTTTGAGAACTACCCCGGCTTTGAATCTTGAAGCTGCACCAATGAGGCACATGGCACCATCCACTGAACCTTCCATACTTAGCCGATTTGAGCTTGTTTTACCTTCATTTTGAACCTGGGACACATGGAAAGCTTGTGCTTATTTGAGGATTATCCCTTGGGCCCTGCCCCGGAGTTACGTCATTTAGATGCATGGAGGCTTCCATTGTCACTTAAAACATGGCCAAACCACATCCAATCAGAGATGTCCATGTATTATCTGTTAATTCTAGGGAAAAAATTAACGTGGAAGATACGCCTGTCATTCCCGATTGTAGGAAGAAAATAAAAAGAAGGGAAGAAACTTCACCATTATGCCTAACTTTCAAATTGTTCTCCATGAATGGGAAAAGCTGCAAATAATGTCGACTCGACATGATCCAATTCTCAAGGCACTGAGACTCAAAATTTTCAAAACTTGACTTTGAAAGAGGGAAATTTTGAGGACGACAATAGGAAGCATATGTGATAGGAGTGGGTGTTGGGGGAATAATAGGTGTGACTATGATGGGTGTTGAATTAGGTGTGGATGCAGAAAAGACCATGGGTGAAGGAGGAGAGATATCAATGGGTGTAGTGGATGAGAGAATGGTGGGTGTAGGTGACATTGTCAATTCTTGGTTTATAGTGTTGATCATGTGAGCATTAGGTGCCTGAGATGTCTGAGGAGTGGTTTGATTATTTGGTGGATGGTTGGGGAAGGGTTGTTTGAAGACATCGAGGGGTTGATTAGGAGGTGCATTAGGGTTATCTAATTGAAGGTCACCACGATCTATGAGTTGTTTTACAAGATCCTTAAAGGTGTGGCATTTCTCAATGTCATGACCATGGACTTGGTGGTATTTACAATAGTGATCCTCATGATACCATGGCGGTTTTGGTCGTGAATCATCAAGAGGTCAAATGGGGGAAGTTGAATGATATGAATGGCCATTAACTTGTCGAAAATAGAACTATAGGACTCCCAAGAGGGGTATAGTTAGGGGTTTTCCTAGGAGCTCTTTGTGGGGGCTTTGTGTGAGAAGTGGACATGGATGAAGGTTTTACTACATTAGCGTTATCCATATTTTTAGATTTTTCACCATGATTGGATGGCTAGGTTAATTCAAACTTTGGTTTTTAAATCATATTTTAACATGGCCTTGCTCAAGGGCATGAAGTTCAAGTTTACAAGCCATGGTGAATGCCTCTTCAAAAGTTTGGAAAGATTGGATTTGAAGAGTGGAGGAAATATACTTCACACAATACCGTGAAAAGAGTTCGATTAGCTTGGTCTATGGAAGAGAGAAGGACAATTGATTGATTATGCCATGCCATCTAGCGATGAAGTATGTGATAGATTTGTCATTAAATTGTCTAATTTCATAGAGATTTGTAATGGTGATTTTACGCACAATGTTGATAGAAAAGTGCTCTAGGAATAGTTGTGTAAGTTGAGTGAAGGATAATATATAATGTTGGGGATGTTTTTGTACCAGTCCAAATTGAGGTCGGCCAATGACATAGGGAAGGTGCAAAGCATAAGATCTTGGTCATGAAAAATAAGGTAACATGCATGCCTAAAGGAACAAAGATGTTGTGGGTCCTCCTTACTATTAAACTTGGAAAAATTTGGGATCTCCCAGTGTGGAGGATAGCATTTTATGGGAACCGATGGATTGATGGGTTCATTACAAATATTTTTGTAAGAGAATGTGGTTTTAGACCCTAAATTAGTGGCTTCAAGGTTGGTCATTCTACTTAGTAAAGCATGAAGAGGGTCATTAGATGTGTGAGGATTAGAAGAAAATGGATGAGATTTTTGGATGTAAGAATTAGATGGGTGAGATTGTGGATGGGATAGATACTATTGTGGATAAGTGGGTGTTTGAGGAGGTGGTTGATAAGGGGGAGGTTGTTGAAGGGATGTGATTGAATGGGTTGGGAAATAGGATGTTGTTGAGAGGTAGGGATGTAATTGGATGGATAAGTTTACATTTGTTTTGTTAAGAGATGGGGATGTTGGATTGATTTTTCATGGATTGAGTGGGGATATAAGTATGGGGTGGTTGAGATGCTTGAGTAGATTGATTAGGAAGGATGTAACAAAAGGCACTCCTAAGGGGAGGTTGGTGAGTTTGGGTAGATTCCGAAGGGTGAGGTTGTGAGGTGACAAAATTTGCATGGATGTGGGATGTAGAAATAGGGACCAAAGTTTGATCATGTTGTTCGGGTGGTGGAGGAAGTAGATAGGATTCTTGTAAGGTTTGGATAGGGATGTCACCTAAGGAGAACCTATTTTCCCCATACAAGCTCCATCTTAACCCCTTTGTCATGTCTACAATGGGTCTATAAGCACATTTTCCATCTTTTCCTCAGGATATTAAGTATGACTAACTATCATTGGTTATGTGTTAACACTTGTCAATGGTCGCAAGTGCATTACTTTGTCTCGTTCTCTTTCACATTTACCTCTAATCCAGTTTGAAAGCATCTTTTCCAATTTTACTTCTCTTTACAACAAAGTCTACCGTCTCATGCTTGGGTCACCCTCTTAAGGCCTCACAATCACAACATCCTAACTTCTACATTTTTCATCATGTCACGTCTAATCTCATCATGTAATCCTAATTTTTCATGCATGTATTCCTATAAATTCCTCATACCGTCTAACACATTCATTCATCACATAAATCTAATCTAAACATTCCCATGTTTTCTCTATCATCAATCACATCATTTTCCAATCTACATCTATCATCATCATATAATCTAAAATCCATGTCAACATCTAAAATCTAATCCAATATCACATCAACCAAAATAAACATCACATCATCAATCCAAATCATATCACATCCATCATCTATACTAACATATATAACACAATCAAATTAAAAAAACATCAAATATCTCATCACACCACATGTGTACACTAACAAAATCATGTATATTGATTAACTAAAATTAACTAAAAATGGGGAAATGTAATAATAGTTAATATAATCTAGGAGGACATAAACGTTGTAAATAAATGCACTAAAGTAATATGAAGTGACTAAAATGATTAAAATGATTGAACTAGTAGAAATAAAATGCTAATATGTAAGAGTAAGGTAAGGAATGAACTCAACTGATTACAAATGATCGTCAAGGTGTCGCGAGGTTTGACAGAAAATATAGAAAGCTGGAATGACCGCATGAGAGGTCCCGAAAAGAGTGAATCCGGAAGATCTAAGTAGAATGGGGTATTTTTTGGACAACTTGGGTCTCATGGAGAGGAGGAACGGAAATAGTAGGTTGGGAAATTACATAAGAAGTGACCAAGGGGGTGGAAGAGATAATAGAAAGAGTTGAAGTTTGTTAGGAAGCAATGTTGGAAGTAGGAATGTTGTTGGATGTCATGGCTTGTTCCATTTTTCTTGCTTGAGAATATGTAATAACATGCATGAAAGAATAAAATAAGAAAATGTGCTAATTTTTAGTATTTCAAACAAGTCACGCAGAGAGTTTTAATTATCTTGATTATTAGAAGAATGTGAAAAATAAAATAAAATGGGCTCAAAGGGGAACCTAGGAAATGGAAAAATATGGATGGTTTCAAGTAGTTTTGGCTAGAATCCTTGATATACCCAAAGGTACGTGAGGCTCAAATATGTGATGACTACCGGTATGGGGCCTAATATTGGGGCCTACCCCCGCACTTCATGCACCATAGTAATAAGGGTGTCGGGTGCTTATCCAATATACCGATAGTAAAAAAATTATAACACGGCCAGAACATCATGGTGGCTTTCCTATTGGGTGATGAAATCCCAATAGTTTCACTTAGAAGAAGATGTTTAAGATGTGTAGGTTGTGTTGATGGCAAATCACAGCACCCCTGAATGTCTGCAACTCGATGGGTTGAGACTCTCAGTGCGATTGCATAACATGGAGCTTTTCCCAAGTGTGGGACCTTGCGAAAACGGAAAAGCTCTCCGGATGAAGGCCGGTTCCTATTCCTCTGTTCAGATGCACACGTAAAAATGCAGAGGGTTTACTCAAAACCTAAACTAACTTGCCAAGGAGACAGGGTAAGAAGATGCATAAAATAAAACCTAAACTACAAAGGTGATGCACCGAGGAATGAAGAACACCTATCTTGCCAATAAACACAAACCATAAAAATGCAATGCAAGATCATGCACTGAGATAACAGATTTGCAAAGTGAAAGATCAAGAGGATGAAAATGAACAGAGAGGGTTGAGAATCATCCACAGACATGCATTATTTTCTCCAAAGATTTGATACAACACACTACAAAATGCCAAGAGGCAAAGTTGCATTACTGAGTCTCTAATGGGAGGTTTGAACTCCACAAATTCACTCCGCAAAGAGAAGAAGGGAGGGCAAAACAAGAATTTCCAACCTTTAGAAAGAAGCCCCTCCTTAAAATTTATAGGAAGAATGAGAGAGGGAGAGAGAGGAAATCCAAATCTACCCCAACCACCTCCAGGTTGCATTTAATTTATCTCATTATGGTGGTAGGTGAGAACCCTAGCAAACTTAAAAAGTGGCGAACTGTATTTTGCATTTTTAAGAACTTTTTCCCACCCAATTAAAGATATCCAGTCGTAGTTGGATAGAGGACCTCGTAAGATTTCCAAAAATTCCAACCTTGCGTGAATCCGAGCTCCCTGTGAAAAGTTATGGCCATTTGAATATCTGGGTCAGGGTCTGCTTCCTGTCAGCGCTCAGAATGTTGCGCCTCCTGAAGGTGCGCCATAGGCGCATCCATATTCATGTCGACATACCCTTACGTGCACCAAGGTGCGAATTCTGTCATGTCGACATTCTGTGTCATGCACCCTTTACGTGCGCCAAGGCGCGACTTCTGCCATGTCGACACCCTCTTACCTGCGCCAGGGCGCATCCATTTTCGTGTCGACACCTTCTGTCGTGCGCCTCTTACCTGCGCGCCAAGGGCGCATCCATTTTCATGTCGACACCTTCGCCGTCGTGCGCCTCTTACGTGCAAGGGCGCATCCATTTTTGTGTCGACACCTTCTCGCCGTGCGCCTCTTACTGCGCAAGGGCGCATCCATTTTCGTGTCGACACCCGCTTCGCCGTGCGCCTCTTACTGCGCCAAGGGCGCATCCATTTCGTGTCGAAACCTTCGTCGTGCGCCTCTTACTGTGCCAAGGGCACATCCATTTCGTGTCGACACCTTACGTCATGCGGGTGACTCAATAAATGTCGGGGTCCGAGTTTCTTTGATTTCCATATTCTTATGTTTGTCTCATATCTACCCGGGGAGATATTTACAACAAAGTTGATGTGTGTGTTTTGGATGTGTGTGAAAGATGTGAATGCAAATAATTGACCCCCTAATTAGAGTATGTTGTCAAACAAGATGAGGATGTTCTTCTTAAGTCCCAAAATATAAATGTAAAATTTGATGAATTCAAGAAAACAAAAAGGGGGATACGATGCAAAAAGAGAAAATAGGGAAAAATGAAGAATACCTAGATAACGTTATTTTTCCTTTTCATTTTTAGCAAACAAATTGTTGATCCAAGCAAGCAATCCACCACGCACACAAGCATGCAAAGCTCCCACCTATGAGGTTAGTAGAAAAAGAGGAATGGAAAATGGAAATGGAAAACAAAATGAAAGAACTCACCAAAGAAGGGTGGGTCCCACCAGGCATGCCAGAATGTTGAACCAATTTTCTCACTCATGTTTCAAATTAGTGAAATGGTAACAAAGAAAATAAGTAACTCTAATATGAGAGGGTTTAAAGTTACCTCTAGATGAGATGATGATGGATATAGGCGCAAAAGATCCTCCTCGCAACGAGCTTGGTAACCTGCACAACAAAGATAAACTCAACATGAAAATGGATTAGTAGATAGGATGGTGGGTTTCCCAACAAAGCCGGTCGAGAAGTGAAAAATTCCTAGGATGGATGTCAACCCACTTTTTAGTAAAAGATAGATAAAATAAATGATGGATAAATGATAACAGAATCGAATCGATACATAAATCTAGAGATTTGTAAGAAATGATCGAGATGTAAATCGACTATAAAAATGTTAATCTAAACCAAACCTGAGTGGGTCGATGGCGACACAAGACTCATATGCATAGTTGACCGTGTGGGACAATATAAGAAGAAAATGTAGAAATGCAAACACTCCGGGAGACCATCCGAAGTTGATATGGAGCTAATGATGAAATGTTAAGTTGTTGTAAGGAATTTGAATCGAATGAAATAGAAAGGATACAATAAAATTGAAGAAAATGAGAACTAATGACAAGGTCAATGGTGACTAGTCCCAATTGGTGGAGAATGGATCTAATGAAGATGAGATCTAAAGTTGTGGGTGTGTAGAATGTCAATATTAAAAGATCTCGAGAGACGGGAGGTATGAAGACATATAACTAGCAGAATGGGTGACATAAAGCTAATAAAATGTGACATGGGTCGACTGACGATTAGGTATGGTCGATAGTGATCGAGAGTGATCTAGGGTTTGATGGATAAAAATGGATGGAAATGAATATCTATAGAAAGGGATGGAAGATGACTGATGTAAAGCAAGAGCTCCAATATGGCAGAGGAACCTGTAAAACTAAAAACACAATGATGATGGGATGGTAATGGAGATTCCAAACATGTAAAAATGTGGTGCTAAGCAAAGGGATGACTCCAAAACTTAAAGTGTGATGCAAAAGATCTTCAAAGTAGCTCTAAGGTTGTGATATCATCTGCAAAGAAGAGTGAAAAATGAGAAGTGTCCAAAATTGCATCCTGAAGGAGGGGTATAATCATATTTATAGGGTCGACAGCAACCCGGATGGGTTCGACGGTGACTACATGGCGGTCTGTTTATTTTGACAGTGGAAGATTGACAAGCATGAGACAAAGACGCCTTATGAAGTGGAATTAGGGTGTCATGAGGTAAATGCAAGCTAGGGTTACTTAGGAAGGATAAAATAGTAGGTGATAGGTAGAAAACATTAAATAAATGTAAATGGGAGGTAAAATTATTAAATGTAGGTCTAGGGAGGAAAAAGGGGGCATTTAGGGAGGATAAATAGATTATATGGGGATTTAGGATTAATTAAGGGTGATTAGGGATGTTTAGGGAAGATAAATTAATGATACGTGAAGATGAGATTAAGTTGGAAATAACAATTAAAGGGATAAATAGATTTTAAGAGGGAAAGGGGGATTTAAATGGGAAGAGAGGTATGTATGTTGAAAATGACGACGAAGAAGGGGGGGGACGCGGGAAGGAGACAAAGGATATGAAAAATTGGTGTTTACACTTAGATTGGCTTGGACAAGGCGTGGCTTCCTAAAATATAGTTCTCTCCCTATGTCTCACAAGTTTATCCGAGTGAGCATGGTACTATTGCTAGTTTTTGAATTTACTTTACTCCTTTTATACGATAAGCCAAATTTTACTCCACTCAAAGGATAAAGTTGGGCTCATCACTAGGGATATATGTGACTCTAATCTCTCACAAAGGCATACTATTCATTGGCCTAGGGTACTTGTTTCACACCTACCACTCAAGGCAGCCGACTACTTTGGGGTTCCTGTGGTACTCCTCACGGTGAGTTTCTAGCCCCTAGCCATGCACTTCCCACAGTTACACTCGAAAGAAGGAAATAATCCCAACTTCAAAATTTTAAATTAAGGTTAATTTTATAATGTTTAATAAAAAAGTGATTAGGGGTTTGTTTGATCTTCAAACAAGGAAACATGTAGTTAGTGGTTTTAATGTTTTTAACAACTACCTTAGATATGGTCCTACAAACAATTGATTAGAAAAAATTTCTGCAAAGTGAAAACACACAAAAATAAACAAATAAACTCATGTTTCTGATTTTCAAGATCGCTTATACAAGTGCGATAAAAGATCATATGCATGTAGTTTATTGTGATTAGCTTCACACAAAAATATTATTCTCCAAAACGTAATAAAAATAATCTCACAAAAGTGTTAATTACATTTCAAAATTCCCTAAAAAGCAAATTAATTAAACGAGAACAACTAATAGCCCTACATTTGAAAGTTTCACAATTAGTCTAATTAATTGAATTTATAAAAAAATCACTATAATGTCCTAATTAGTTAAAAATACCTAATTAATTAAAAGGGGACTAATTAGTTTTCAAAAAAAAAACCTAACTAGATCACTACGTAATTAAAAATAAATAAATAACAAATTAGAATAATAATAATAATAATAATGACTAACTACATGAGACCTAAATGGAAAGTTTTAACCTAATACTAAACCCGTTAAAATGTGAAAAACCCTAAAAAATGCTAAAGATGCGCGTGCAATAGATGGCTTTGTATGTAGGGTTCGAATGGCTCGATGACAGCAGGAGCTCATTGATGAGCTTGTTAGGACTCGATGATAGTAGCTCCGTGTGAGGGAGGACTTGGATGGCGATGCAGGGGTCTACAGATCGGCAATAGCTTAGGCATGCATGTGTGTTTGGAAAGGGCGAGAGGATGTGGCTCGCTTGTGGAGGTAACAATGTAGCTGAAGAGGGTACAAACAAGGAGTCCGGGGTGAAGCGGTGAGGTCATGAAGGTGTAGGGAGATGGAGATGTAGGTGGATTCGGTGGCATGGTGCATGTCGAGGTGGATCAGCAGTGATTCGGCGGTCAGGCGATAGTTATGAATGCCCCGAGCAATAGTTTAAAACGCAAGAGGGCTAGATCAAGTTGAAGTATGTAACTTGATATTTGTTATATAAGCATGTTCTTTATTGAATAATATTATCGGTGTTGAAATTTGTTGTTTAGAGTTTTTAATCGAGAAATGTCATACTTATTTTTTATGTTGTCTTTAAAATAAACATAATATCATAACATATTATTGCATTAAAAACTAAATCCAATTTCAAATCGATAGAAAGTTTTTGAAAATGATAAGAATCAATTGCATATATTAATAACGTTATGGTTTTATTTGGAGAACTTATGCATGACTATAAAACAAATGCAACACCATATAAATTGAAACTCTCAATATTTTCATATAATGAAGAAGATATAAATTTCTAGGAAAGTATATATATTTATAGTCTCAATATTAAAAAATTTTACATCCAGTTTCAAATGACAAATTTGACAATTTTCACATTGTAAATTCATCCTTGTAAGCGAGAATCTTTCATTTGCGTTACATTTAATCCTCTGCACAAGAATTGTTTGAGCTACGATATCAACTAAAGATGTAAGCATGTATGTAACTTGTTATTTGTGATATATGCATGTTCTTTATTGAATAATATTATCAGTGTTGTAATTTGTTTAGAGTTTTTAATCAAGAAATGTCATACTTATTTTTCTGTTGTCTTTAAAATCAAAATAATATCATAGCATATTATTGTGTTAAAAACTAAATCCAACTTTAGTTGATAAAAAGTGTTTGAAAATGATAAGAATCAATTGCATATACTAATAAAATTATGATTTTATTCGGAGAACTTATGCATGAATATAAAATAAGTAAAACACCATATAAATTGAACTCTCAATATTTTCATATAATGAAGAAGATATAAATTACTAGAAAAGTATACATATTTACATAATATAGTCTCAATATTAAATTGTTTTACATCTAGTTTCAAATGACAAATTTGGCAATTTTTACATTGCAGCTTCATCCTTCACAAGTAGAATCTTTCATTTGTGTTACTGAATCATTTGCACAAGAACCTTCTTTTAAAACACGTGAATGGACCAAATCCTTTGCGGTTGCATTTATATTAGAAAGTATTTCATGTTCTACATTTGTTGCATTACCGACAGACAGTAACATTGGATCCTCTTTTGTTTTCTTCTTCAATATTATATCAGGATCCATTGCATGCTCCTTTATGATCCTTCTTAATGTATTATTCTCGCTTGTTTAAAATAACAAGTTTTTGCTTCAAATCCATTATTGCAAGTAAACTTTTCCTTGCACTTTTTAAATGCACATCAAGCATTGTTGCCTCATTCTTCAAATTCTAGTACTTGTCGCATTTTAAAAACATAAAATTAATTAATAAAATTTAAAAATTTATTTGAAAATCATATTTGAAAATTATTTAAAACTTACCAATGCCTTATCCCTTTCCACATTCACAATAACAACAAGGCCCTTGTCTCTTGACCACATATTATGGTAGGCTTGTGCTTCTGCATTTAAATTCTCTATTATGTTCAACATTATATCTAATACATCATCATTATAAGTATTTGAAAAATACACAGTACTAAACACATCTTGATTCATCAAAATATCAAGCTTAGTTGGTTTGTTTTGAACCAAAGAATATAATAAATGTCTTTGGGAGTGGTTGTTAAATCAGAATTTATTTCTTTAATAAAAACTTTAGCCCTAAACTCCCACAATCTTAATAGTTCTATATCATTTGATAAAATATCATTAATAGTGGTTAGACAATTGTCACCAAAAGACTGCCAAGTGAAAAATTGGTTTTTCGTCATTATTTAAGGCAATTTCTCTAGGAGGTGTGTTTAATCTTTGTCCTCTTCTGGAGGAGGTTTTCATATCTCATGCATCATATCTTGTGTATTGAAAGTTTCATGGGCCTCTGAACCCCACGGCGCTTTCATGCCAAGATATTCCTCATCCAAATCAATTTCATTCAAAATAGAAAAACCCCATGCACTAATAGCATTGCCCAACGAAAAAATTGGAAATTATATCTTTGCAAAATTAAGGGTTCCCCTTCTTGAATTTGGAGCATTAAAATAAATATGTTTTACACTCGCCCTAGTCCTAACATTTTGTTGTGGCGGTGGCGACGGTTGTATCTTTTTCTTCAAAGAATCAATTGTATTTTGAATTGGAGGTAGAGGAGGCACTACAACAATCAATTGTAGAAAACATGAGAAAATTGAAAGGAAAAAATATAATAAATAAGAAATAAAAAATATATATCATTTATGATTAAAAACACAACTTATTCGTGTAGATTGTGGTTGGGATGCAGATGGTGCTTCTTTGTAGTTGTTGTGGTTGTTGTTGAGGGGTAGACTGAAAAGAATGGGAGTGTTATTGGTACTAGTAGTGTTGATCTAAACGTAATTATACATTAAAAAATTAAATTTATCAGTTTCTTTGTTTAAAACAATATAATTTATAACTAAAAATAAATTTAAAAATTAAAACTTAAATGAGATACATACCATGTGGTAATGAGATATATCTTGATCCGAAAGCAGGATCAAGTTCATATACAATTTTGTTAGGCTAACACGAGCCCGATGATATAAACCTGAGCTACTGGAGGTTGTTACACCAAAGGAATGTAAACAAGTTATAAATGTTTAATGTATATTTATATGAAATTATATATACATTAAACATATTGGAATATAGAAATATTAAAAACATGTGATTAGTGGCATGGTGGACGTGTCAATTGGATGAGGAGTTAAAGAAATCCTCATTTGTTTCACTTGATAAGTGCTTATTTGTGGAGTGGACCGAGTGGTTTCCTCGATGTGCCGATCTTTTGAAACAATAACGAGAACCTCTTGAATCTCGAGGGAAATGTCCTCTTATGGCATCCTCTCTTTTGGTTCAGTTTGCAACATAAAGCAATGGGCTTATCCCCTATTATAATTCAACAATGAACTAAATATTAATTCCAAATATAATTTAGAAATTATTAAGAAAATTATTTGTAATGATTAAAAGTAAATAAACATAAATTTGGGAGTTGGGACTGACCTCCTGTTGTTGAATTGTTAATGAAATAGTTGTAAGCTTGATGTGGAATGAGGTAGGAATATTGGTGCAACATAAATTGTAAAGAGATTCATAATACAAAGCAAGAATAAAATTGTGGAATTAATGGTAACAAACTCATTCACATTAATGTTGGTCGGTCACTTCTTATATTAGAGGATAGAAAGTGCACCATTCATATTTTTATCCACTAAGGGTGTGCACAATATAAGCCAAGGCCCAAATGGAATATTAGTATATATACCATGCAATATCACTCACGGCCGGAAAAACTTCACCATAGCTTGCTAGAACCAGTTCTTGAAATCCTTGAGGGGAATTCCCCTTTTTGAAGGATTTGGGGAACTTGTAAATGTAAGGAGACAAAAATTATCAATATTAAATAAGACACAAAATCAAAATTCCTAAAATTAAAAATGATATAAACATAATATGATTATTTGAAACTTAGTTACTTACCAGTAGTTGCATCAATAGATAATTGGTAATGAGACTCCAAATACTTGATATCTTCATCAGATAAAATGGCCTTTGTTGTGACAAGATCCACATCTTTATGTGGTAGTCTTGTCAAATGTTGAATGTCTTCAAGGGATGTTCCAAAGGATAGTGTGTGTGATGGGAGTTGAATGGAAAAAGTACAAGAGGAATTATTATAGGTTGTTAGAAGGTTGTTGAGTGTTTTGGTGTCTATAGGAAACTGGGGCATATAAACTAGCCTTGTGAAATTGGAGGCATCAATCCATTGTGAAAATGAATTGGGATCTAATAGGAGGGTGTATAGTTGAGGAAATACAAGGCTCTTATAAGAAAACTTACGGATTTCAACCTTAGGTTTTCTGTAGGGTCTTGGGCACTTTGGAAATGACCTTCCATCTAGGCACTTTTGTAATAAGTCGAATAGACAAACCTTAGTGTTGGACCTTCATGTTTTGAGATATCCTAAATTCTTGTTTGGACTCTAGAGATGACCTTCATGCTTCCTATTTGGTCTTTGGAGGTGAGTTTCTTTGTTGGACTAGAGGGAAGAGGTTGTTTTTCTCATTTGTTATTATTGTTGGTGGATGAAGAAGGCTTCATGTTGTTGTCGGAGAGGTTTTTTTCTCGTCTAATGTAAAGTGAAAATGAATAGGCTTGTTGGCTTTTATAGGAAAATGGTGGGAGTGCTATCGGTTAGTAGTAAGGATGCTACAGGCAAGTAGCATTCTCAGTAATATTCTTGTTTGGGTAAAGCAATGCTAATGTAACCAAACCGGTGGCATGCCAAAGATCTTTGAAATGTTGTTGGTTGGTAGCAAGTAGAATGTTGTCACCGATAGCACTATTCTTGGTACCGGTTGGTAGCTACCGACCCGCAAAGCATTTTGTATGCTACTGGGCCGATAACATTTCAACATACTACCGATCGGTTGCATTATCATTATTCTGGTCAGTAGCACTATTCTTGTTGTCGGCGGTAGCATGAATGATGTCGGTCGATAGCATTTTCTATGTTACCGATCGGTACAATTTTCTTCTTGTCATTGGTGGCATTTTATAAACTATCGATCGGTAGCATTCAAAATGCTACCGACCAAGACATTAATCTGGCGCTGCGTCATATTGACACATTTTGAGTGCTACCAACCAGTTACATTTTTAATGTTGTCGGGTAGCATTCATAATGTTACCGGTCGGTGGCATTCTAAACACCTTGTCGATCAATAGCTTTTAGAATGCTACTCGACCAAAGAGCATTTTGAGGATACCAACCGATTACATTCTTAATTTTCTCGGTGGTAGTATTCAGAATGCTACCCATCGGTGGCATTCTAAATGCCACCGGTCGGTGGCATTACGAATGCTACCATCTGATAGCATTATGAATGTTGTCGCCGTGGCATTCAGAATGGTACCGATTAGTAGCACTCAAAATGATACCGCCAAGAGCATTCTAGTAGCTACCAACCAGTGGTTTGCAAATTTCTCCTTTTGCTACAACGGTAACCTTTCCTAAATTTTGCAAAAATTCACCATCCCCACGAAACAATTTTTCCTAAGATTCATTGCCTTACTTTTCAAAAGTGGTTTTTCAAAATTCGCTTATTATTTTCTACAATTATTTTTAGAGGGACCCTTAAAATTTACCTTGGTTCGATTAACTTATCTTTTCATAAGAGGCACACAACCGTAAACATAAATGACAAGTATTCCTAACTTTAGATATACTTTTCAAAGTATTCCTTTGACATTTCTAACAAAATTTGCTAGAAAATATAGAATCTCAACTTCATCAAGCATTTACCAAGAAAATACTTGTGAGATTTGGGATAGTTGCCCCTCTTAATGATAAACAATCATACGATAGTAATAGACGTGCAAAGCTATTGCGAAAAGAATTCAAAACAATTGTTACTTTGGATAAGGTATTTGGACAAGAAGGAGAAAGCCAAGACCAAAAAAGGTTTCGATAACTTCTCACAAATCTTAAAGATGTGAATCTGACAATTGACGATTTGAAGTTGCTGATGCATAGAACCAATGTTGTATTGTATATAAATACCAATGAAGGATGAGCAAAACCAATGTTGTGTTGGATAGAAATAACAATGAAGAATTTGATGGTAATGTT
The DNA here is from genome assembly GCA_018340775.1 of Taxus wallichiana var. yunnanensis. Classification (NCBI taxonomy): domain Eukaryota; kingdom Viridiplantae; phylum Streptophyta; class Pinopsida; order Cupressales; family Taxaceae; genus Taxus; species Taxus wallichiana. The sequence goes on from CM031233.1 coordinate 117,700,662, forward strand.
CATCGGTTTGCCACAAAGAATAATGTAAATAACCATAACAAAAGAAAAATGCATTCATGGAAACGACCTATTGCATGTACCATTGCAACCAAAATAGACACTACCAACACACCAACCAAGAGGTCCAAGTGATGAAATTAATATGGAGTTACTAATCGTCAATAATGCAAGGGTCGTGTTAACTTCCAATCTTTAGATAGAAGCAAGTCTTGTGAATAGAGCTCTAGGGTGTATTTTAAGTATAATATACACACCTCGGGGTGCCCTAATATGACCACCGACATGTCATAGTTGTACTTTATAGTTACTTTGCAATGCCATTTGAAGATCAACCTCCACATACAATTCCAATTACAATGATATAAGTGGGATGCACACACCAATTACCCTTATAATGCCTTGGGCAAGTGGTAATACACAAATCACAAGGAATGAATCTTTCAAAAGCTACAATTGTTATAGAATAAAAGGTTTGAACATAGTTAACATTGTGGCTATCTCTCGTGTAAAGTTGTTAGAAGGACCAAGAATATCATCATCATTTACATATGACCGCTATGAAAAGATGGGCAAACAAACTATTTTCAAATTAAGGATGACAAAAAAAAAGATGATGAAGAAAAGTTGAAATGCATAGAAAATAAATAATGGAAGCTACTTATTACAAATTTCATTCTATGAATTTATTAATTTATGTGATATCCATTGCATTTTAATTAATATTAAATAATTCTTTATTTTTCATATTATATTATTTATATTGCATATCTAGATTATTTTCAAATATTTTTTAATATTATCTAATGTCATATATTTCACACACTTAAATGTTAATAAAATATTTCATATTATATGTTAAAGGGAAATGTGGTACCTACAAATGTTACCAGCATGCCTATCTTAGATAAATTTATGTGAAAGATGTCAAGAGGTATTAATCTCAAAGTGGCTATATTGGATTTGATACATAAATAGAATAAGTGCCTCAATCATGATACCCCTCCACATATTTTAGATTGATTTATTTAAGATAGATATGTTAATTTCATAATATTGTATTGATGTAGTGGTTGGTCCTTTAAATAACTTTTAATTTTTGTTCATAAACTTTTTGTTGGCCTAGTGTGTTACACGTTATGACGTGCTCTAAAACATTCTATTTTTTTCTTACTGTTTTTATTCATTCATATATACAAAACTATTTTGAGGAATTTAGGCAGTGGCAGCTACAACTAAATTTATTAGCAAGTTTTTCTTGGATGGTAAAGGCATAACATATCAAATAATTCAATATTTGGTTACCTCTAGTATTGTCTAGGCTGCTCATAACGCTTAATTCGGTCTTGGGTGTTGCAAATGTCTCCGCATAGATAGAGAATTGCAGATTGCCTGTTCCTCCCCTATTCATATTAGATATGGCAAAATACAGCAGTCATACACATCTGAAGCAGAAATAACCAAGTAATCTTATGAATGTTATTTGTTAATACCACATACAAGATGTTCTAATATGCCCCCGGTATGGTAGAGAACATAGGCATCACATAATAATATGGTATGTGGCCTTCTAGCATTGCCAAGTTCTAAAAAATCTCAAAAGGGTTTATCAATATATTCTGTAATAATTTACAACAAATGTGACGAGGTCATGTGATGATTTGCTTTGTGATAAGGAATCCAAGAAACATCCTAATGAAATTCTGACCACTATATATGGCAATTTTTCTTCTACTGAATCCCCAATACAAAATTATAAAAGATTCCAAGCTTCCGCAATTTACAGTGTTCGAGGTTTTTTTTTTTTTTTGACAATTTGAGAACGACTTTTTAAAATGGAGATTTATTATAGTGTGTGGTTCATGGTCTGCTATGTGGTTCATCATTGAGATGAATGATAAAACAGGCCACACGCTGAACTCCAGATAAAAGCACTATTATAGATACACGCCCCCATAAAATATATGCATTGTCCATGCATGGGTGGGTCTCATTGTCAGCTGTCATATCATAAGTTTCAGATTTTTGTGACTTTGACAACAAATGGTTGCATCTGTTTCCATACAACTCGGTTGGCACATGTACAGCAGGCCCACTGTATTTTTCAACATTATTGAAAAAGACGACGGTGTTTAAAAAAACAAGTACAAAAGTGCCCCACACATATGTGGGAGATAGGTGCATGTCATTTGTATGGGCATAGGTGCATTCTATAAGGAAAATAGCCATCGCCATAAAACAGAGTCCAGAAATCAGATTTTTAATATCCATTTTCAATATTTCAGAAAATCATCTCTCTAACATTAATGATGTTTAGAAATTTGAAATTTAATCTCAAGTCACTACTATTCAGATAAATCTAGTACTGTAAGAAATCCCCACATGAAAATGGTTGGGATCATTTTATCAGCTAAGTGACTGGCAAGTCAAGTAACACACATTGCAATAGCCTGTTTTCTTGGACACAGGAATTATCCAAGCAAGCAAAACCATTTTAAATTAAGATATCTATATCTTTCAAAACCAACAAATGCAATATCCACTATCACAACACACACAAACAAAACAAATCTGCCAACAATTAGCCATTTTGGCAAACCAGCTCTTTAAACAACATTTTTTTGATTATGGGGAATCAGGAAATGTAAGTAGTCAATCATCTGTACAAAAATTATATTAATTTGAATGTAAGTGAAATACCCACAAAAACCTCCTAGCCTAAACACCATCCAGAAAAGAGCAATAAAGTCTAGTACAGGGATGAGGACCACTTCCCCGTCCTAGTCCCTATCCCAGTCCCATCCATATTTATATTTTGTGGAGCCTGTATTTATATACAATATAGCTGTACCTTGATTCATTTACTCACATATCCTCATTTGAATGGCCTGTTCCCATCTGGTCCTAGTGCCTATCCCAGTTCCATCTCGATATCCATATTTTCTGGTGACTACATTTATATACATTACTGTTATACCCTGATGCATTACTAGCATCCCCTGTTTGAATGGCCTGTTACCATCCCAGTCCCCGTATCCCATGTCTCCATGGAACTATAGAATTGTGGGTTACTTTTTCAATAACTACTCATTCCCTGGGGCCTGCATATAAAATACCCACAAGGGATAAACCAAAAAAATGCAACTCCCAAAAACAGGAAAGCTGAGTGTTGCCCTGTAACTCCCACAAGCCTAATTATGCCACAAGGCAAAGATCGAATTCCATATGGTACCTGAATTGGAAAGAATAAATCTGTTCTTGGGCAGCTATTAACACTTGCAAAGCCCTTAAGTTAAACGAATCATAAACATCATGAGCACATACCATTCATTGAAAGTTCTTTAGCTCTCTAAAGGAAACTTTCTGATATTGTTCACTATAGTTGGCTCCATGTCATATACACTATAGTTGGCGCCATGTTATATACCCTATAATTGTATGACACAGAAAAGTTTCCCTTCTGAAATACTACTGGAGTTTCTTTCATTTCCAAAAGCTGAACAGGAAGAAACAAAATATAACCTGATCCAATTCTATCCCAACGTACTGGCAGAATTTAAGATACAGAAATATGAAAATCTGTAACCTTCATACACGGTGCCCTTCTTTTGCATGCAAAGTTTTATCTGGATTTAATTTGAACTATGAAATAAAATTACTAGTAAGGGCTCAATTCTGATCCCTGCTATGTATCGAATGTCTTGTTATTTTGATCCTTGACCTCCAAATGGAACATAGAAAACGATTTGGTCACATCTGCTGATTATCTTTCAATTCTGACGATTTTTTCTCTGTTCTGCAGTACATTTTAACTCCACGTTCAATAAAATATGCGTAGATCGTAGTGGTAGATCAAAGCGCTACTTCAGACGAGGTGCAGACTTGAGTCATGTCAGTGGTTGGCCTTGCCTGTTTACCATTTTTGTGCAGTGCTAATGAAGTTTTTGCAAGGCCGGGCCTAGTTCGACACAAAACACCTGAGTTGAACCAAGTTTTTAACTTAAACAAGCAAGGGTTTACAAACTAAATTTATTTTTTTCCCTTGCTTTAAGCCTGTGAACTAGATACTTTTCAGAAACATGACATCTGAAATGAGAAAATCAAAACTTGATAATATTTTATTATTTCTAAATCAGAGATCAGCAACGAGATTTGACTAAGCTCAGTTCATGAAGCCCAAATTTATCATCTATCCAAGTTTCAATTACAATCTTCTGCGCAATCATAGTTACTTGAGCAATCATAAGAATTACAGACTGACATAAAAGATCCCTGATAAACAGATAACTATTGAGGTGAATGTAAGAAATGAGCTACAAAAAAAGAAGTAAAGAAGTATTCCTGCTGTCTAGTTAAGATTCCCCACTTTGTCATGAAAGGGGGATGTAGGTTAGGGTAGCGCAGCCCTTTGGGCCATATTGGGTGGTTTTTTATTCTCCCAACTGGTGAGATCGGGCCTCAAACATTAACTCCTACGTATTTAGATGCCTCTGTTTGAAGATCTGCTATGGTGATATTTTCCACCATGACCAGTTGGTACCTGTGATTTAAGGATTAAATTTAATTGCAAGAGGAACCTCCCCAGCCTTCCAAATGGTAAAAGCCCAATAGTCTCACCTTTACATACCTATTAAAAGGGTTTGCCCTATCCTATTGGGGAAGGCACCAAGTCATATTGGGTGGTTCTGGATCCAAATCCTAGCTTGTCCATTTTCAGAGAGTTCCCAAAGTCTCCATTGAAATTGATCCACACAATCTCACGAGATAAACACATATACAAACTATGCCATGGAGATGGATTTAACCAATAATAACCCCATAAGGCAATCATATATGCAAATCATAAAATGATCAAGAACAACAAACCATTCACATCCACACATAATCTCAAAAGATAGTTGCATTGAAATGAAAATATATAATAGCAGAGATCTGACATGAGATCTGCTGCTGAAAAATTCAATCCAAAAGACCATCTGGGTCTGAATGGAAGATAGAAAAAGAAGAATGAAAAAACATTATATGTATTTACAAATCTTGAGGCACAATTGTCCAAATAAAATGCTGAGTTGAATGCCTGATAGCCAATTCTCCACCAAGAATTAATAGAAGGGGTACCCCTAAGCCCTGAAAGTACCCAACACAATGAGTGGAAATATCGCTTACTTAAAAGACCGAATAGGAATACCCAAGTTAATTTATCAGCCGAACCATAAAAAGACGGATCTTTAATAAAAATAAACGAGTGCCCAACTACAGATGATTACCTTAGCCACCACATACTGTGAAATCCATGACCGTGGAAGGAGGAGAACCAGAACATGAGCTCTTCTGTGAGTTCCTGCTCTCTTCTCCTCAGCCTAATAGCAGTCTCTTCTGGTATGAGGGAGAATCTGCATAGAGGACAGGTTGTTTGTTGGTGATCCAGCCACTTGTCAAGACAATTTCTGTGGAAGAAATGAGAGCACGGCAGTTCCCTTATCTGATCCCCTTCTTCAAACTTACACAGACAAACAGCGCATTCCACCACATGGGTAATGTTTGCAGGTGTTTTGTAGGGCACAACAGGAAGGCTCTGCCTGATTTCATCAGCTATGAGGGGCAATTGGGCAAGCTCAGACCCCAAAACTGGAGCAGTCTCTGAAGATGTTTCGGGATTAGAATTAGAATATTCCCTTCTGAGCAGTTGGGTACTCCTGCTATTCACTTGTATATTATTAGCAGAAGAAGTAGAAAAGAATAGGCCCAAAATATACATAAATGATTCGGCAATATCCTTTAAGGATTGGACTGGAAGGATCTTCAAGGATTGAACTGAGAGGACTGTGTTGACGAATACCAGAATTCCTGATGACACACCAGAGAAGCTTGGGAACCCCATAACTTTCCTTCTTTTTCCTGCAAATCTACTTTCTCTTTACAAGTTTGGTAAGCCTCACTTGCTACGACATAGGAATGGCAGGTTTTTTTAGGGGGGTTGGGGTTAGTTAAAAAGGCTAGAGGCCTCTTCCTGAGGGCAAGTTGAGTGATTGCTTTAGGCGTGCGTCAAAGCCGCGTCAGCAGAAGCTTCTACCTACACCACACAGTCATTTTACCCCGTTTGTCAAATGTGGAATTTGAATCGGATTGATGGGGAGGATGATAATGCTTTACAGGAGGGAATGCGAGATTATCCATTTTCAGGGAAAGGACTAAGTACCTGCTTACTTTGGATCAGGATGTGAGTATAAAGCTTGACCATAGGTTATGACGAGTTGTTGAAGATTCCAATCTTTACTAACGGTACGGTCTGGTTTATGCAGTAAAAATATTCAAATCAAATTTTCTTTTGAATTTTGTTTGTTGGAATTCGAGGTTCAAAAGAAAATTGCAACCTTTTTTTAAGAAGAATTTGCAACCCAAAAAAATAAAAAATTAGGGATTTTTTAAGTATAGGTTTGCAAATGTTACTTCACTCTTTCTTATTCCTCCTCAACTTTATATAATACTAGAAATCATAGTGAAATGTACAATAGAAGCGTTGAAGGGGATGGATCGGCGGAGTTTGATTTTGGTTTATTTTGTAGTTAAAAAAGCTTATACGGATCGAGACATCCACAATCTGTTAAACTTCGTTTTAAGTCTAAAGCGTTGCAGGATGATGGTGTGTGGCAAGTGGGAAAGATCGATGAAGTGAGAGTGAAAGGGAGTTTCAAACCTGGCGAACATTTCTCGGCTTCGGCGCGACAAGTGGCTTGGGGTGACACGTGGCAAACATCGGCATTACGGTGCTTGGTGAGTTATACATGAGCCATAAGCCTGAGGCACATGAGTTTTGGTGACTTGGTCAATGTGTTCAAAAGCGTCGAGCATTAGATCCTAAACCTCTTTGGAGCCACGTATCTTGGTGTTTAAATGGTACAACGTTTGAAAATAGCATTGTCGATGTGTGTCAAGCAACAATGATCGAAGAAGTCAGGGCAACGAAGGGCGTTTCAAATCTAGTGAACATTGCTCGACCTCAATCGAGGCAAGTGGCTTGGGGTGAAACGTGGCAACCATCGCCTTACAAAGTTTCGCGATCTACTCGAGCCATAATCGAGCCACATGAGTTTTGTGACTTGGCCCTTATTCAAAGTGGCAAGCACTGAAACCATCACTCTCACAAGCCACAAATCTTGGCATTTAGATGGTGCAACATTTTGAAACTTGTTGAGTACGGGTTCGCTACATGTGGTTAGAAGGTATAGATGGTGATGGTTGGTCTTCAAGACCATCTTGTTTAGACAAAGCTCAAATCTACAAAATGCATATTTTATATATGGCTAGGAGGTACAGATGATGGTGATTGGTCTTTAAGACCATCGTGTAATATGAGATTAGAGGGGTGAAATTAAAAATGTGGAATCCAATAGGTTTGAGGGTTGACACCCATCTAGACCATTGTGTTCTAACCAAAGGTCAAGGTTCGTCCCCACATCGGTCTTTAAGACCACCATGCTGCGGCAAAGGGTAAGGTTCGCCCCTAAATCTTGTGGGGTCTTGATCACGAGACACATCGAATCAACCTCAACCTTAAGCCTAGTAATCGCGAGGAAAAGGAGGATCAATCTCGTTTGCATTATTCACATGAGTGCAATATGAGATCAAAGGATCCAAATTAAAAAATGGGCAAAATCCAATAGGTTCAAGGGTTGAATACCATCCATTTGGACCATCATGTTTTGACCAAATGTCAAGGTTCGCCCCCATATTGGTCTTCAAGATCATTGTGCTCTGACCAAAGGTCAAGGTTCGCCCCCAAATCTTGTGGGTATTGATCATGGACACATCGGCTCAACCTTATTTGCATTATTCATGCAAGGGCAATATGAGCTTAGAGGGGCAGAATTTAAAAATGGGGAAAATCCAATAGGTTCAAGGGGCAAAACTCATACATGTCTATCGTTGCTTGTTTTATGTGGCATTGTGAATCCACGTTTTGAGTATTAAGTCCAATAATTACATAAAAATATGGGATCGATCTCATTTCCATTATTCACATGGGTGCGATATGAGGTTAAAGGTGAATAAAAAATTGGGAAATTCTAATAAGTTCAAGGGTTGAAACCCACCTACATTGCTTGATTCATATTGCGCTTTATACCCATCGTTGCAATTTATAGCCCAACATTTACAAGAAAATAAGGAATGTGTTATAAGTCTTCATATTATACACATATATTATAATAAGTTATATATCATATATTATATATATATTATATATATATATATATATATATATAATAACTTATATACATTATACACTATAATATATTGTAATAGGTATAATAAACTATTTATATTATAGTTATTTATGTTATAATAATATAAGTGTTTATAAATATAGTTTATTGTATATTATATAATATATATATATATATATTTTTATAAAAATAGTTTTGACATGTGTGGTTGTGGCCATAGTTTTGCCACGGGGGGGGGCAAAGTGGTCATGGTCAATTTGCGCCTCCCCTTTGAAATGCAATAGGGCTTGGGCCTATTCGCGGGGCTAATACCCTCAACTCATGTCATTCAAACTGCTGTCGTCCCACCCTCAAACCGTTGGGCCATTTGTTTCGCTGAAAACAAGTTGAGGCCTACGTAGAAGGCTCAAAATTCCACCTGGTAGCCACATGCCTATGTGGACAACTCAAATTAGTTAGAGGTCATTGATACGGTCCATGCAATGGACGGTCAAGATATTGGCATGTCGATATGACGGCGACACCTTTGTCGGAGGAAAGGCATGTTTCTACCGAGGTAAAATTTCTTTCAGCTTAAAAATAACTAGACACACTTACCTAAATCTCATAAACACATAAGTAAAGACCATCCAGAATACTTAACATAATACCAAAAAAATGAATTATATAATGTAGCTTATATTAGTCTATTTTGGATTTACCTCTAATGACATGTGGAGTACATTTTCAATTATAATGGGGAGAAAATGGAATACCGAGGCTTGAGAATGAGTGAATAGATCTGGGCATGATTGTATGAGGATTAGGATCTCCATTATGTCAGTGACGGGTTGCACACATTAAGAATTGAGATCTATACAAAGAGATGTTGCATGGATGGAAAAGTGTACATGGAAAGAAATGACAAGTGACTACTCGGACAAAGATGTGACAGTGTTCACATAAGTGCTCAATCAAACAAGATTGCATGGGTATGCTCAAAACACCTTTAAACGGATGTAAGTGGATTGTAGGCATTTCGGATACGACATCGATGGGTCGATTGATGGCTACATGTAGTGTTGTCCATTAGCGATTTGGATGAATAACAAGTTGAATTGTGAATACACATGGATGGATCATATTAGTTGGAGGTCGTTGATATAACACATGCGGTGGACAGTTGATATCTCGGCGCATCAATACATACATCGACATAGTTAAAGGTGAGGCATGTTTCTACCAGTGGAAAGCACCTTTCAAGCGTAAATATGGGTAGTAATATTTTTCTTATTCTTTAAAAGAATTAAAAAAAAATTAAAACAAAGAAAATAGTCTAAGTTAACATTTGTCATAATGGATTACTAAGTAGATGTTACAAAAATTAAGTTGCCCTTTCTTATTCTCCCTCAACATTATATAACAAAATGGGTGGATTCAACATTTTCTTTATTGATGTTTTGAGTTTTTAATCTTGATTTTTTTTTTGTTGAAGGTCGATTATTTTTTCAAAGTTGAATTTGAGTATTAACTCACTTGTTTTCAATCTAGAATTTAACTATTGACAAACTTTACTATTAACATCAATTAAATTACAATTGATAATTTATATTAGGATATGAAAACTAATCAAATAAGCCTAATAATTTTATAAATCTTTATTATGCATACTTTTATTTTTGAAGAGAAGGTCACCCTATTAGAGATTGTTATATGAGAAAACCACACAACCCCTCTAGCTATAGTGATACTTATAAATATAATATTGTGAACCCTACTTCAAACCCCGCTCGATCACCCTATAACACTAACCCTCAACCCAACGTGCGAGGTTGAGCTTCAAGTCCTGCCCAACATTGCTTAGTTCCTTGTAATGAAATTGCTCAACTTTTGTGCCAACAAATCCTTTTCCTTGTCTCCCTTCACAACTCTAAATCAACTTCTCCGGACAACCTGTCAAACTCAATCCTCCTCCTCTTCCCCTCATGATCATAATAATGCAAAACCTTCATGATTTAACATTGTTATGGGTGATGTATGACATGTTGCCAACAAGCACAAAGAAGCTACTTTTTCTTTTACTTCTCCAATTGTAGATGACCAAATTGTCTTGATTCCTTTGCCTTGACCCAATAATGGGTTCTAATGAGTTATACATGATGTCCATAGGGCATCAAGACAAAAGCGTATACATAAGTCAAGATTTGTGGTTTTATAATAACTTTACCTCTCATTTTAATACTATTCTTTAAATTTTAGATTAAGATTTTCAAGGTTACACATCAATTTCAAAAATCAAAATTAAACATTAATTTCTTTTATAAGTTGAGTGTTTTAAATAAATATGTCTTTAATTTATATTAATTTAAAATGTCATTCCTCATTAAATTGACTTCTATAAAATATTTTAATTAACAACCTTAATTTATATTTATCATCACTTTTTATATCGAGATCCTTAATAATTTGAAGACTAAAAACACCGCAACTAAGAAAAACTCAATGAAATCTCTTATTTATATATGCGTAAGAAGATTTATCTTATTTAAGTGAATATTGTAACATTATTGTTTCAAGAGATTCTCTTCTCAATAATACCATATCAAACACAATTTATCATGATCTTTATGTCCGACCATTCTAAAACATAATAATTAAATATATTTATTTGTTTTGGCGTTATAATAAAGAACATATCCCATAGTCAAGCCATACTTGCATCGGGCCGAAGATGGATTCAAGAATAGGCTCTCTTTCAATGACCATAACATCTGGTGGTCTCCTATCATGACTGACAACTACATTCCTTTCGCAGAAACTCCCAAAGTTAAAACCTTGCATCTTTTTAGGAAGGAAATTTCTACCGTTTGAAGCCTTGTGCATTCCGGAGATTAAATTCCCTGACCAGAGCTCAAAGTCAAATTTGGTTTAATTAACTCATAACTCCCTTCTATTATCAAAGTTAAATTACTGTTAAGCCTCTGACTACTTTGCGCGGAAATATTAGGGATGGAACATGGACACCTCTTTTAGGCATTATCTGATGGGATTTCTCTACCAATTTATGAGCCCTTTTTCTATTGATATATGCAAACATAATTCTAGATGGAACCTCAATTCCTTTCCTCGAATGTGGATGTTCGCCTCAATGAGCGTGGAAGTCCCAACTTGAACCCAAAATCACTCATTTTCTTTGGTGCCTTATTTATCAGGATCTCCCGCTTGGTGAAATGCTTAAACACCTTGGGTTATCAACCCACAATGTCCTACTTGTAGTAGACTTGAAACCTTCTAGCATATTTTTGGTTTTTCCCGTGCTCAAGCTACCCGGAATTGGATACAATTGTTGTTCAAGCCGTATCATCTTGAGCCTCTCGCTTTGGAAGATGACTTTGTTTGGAGATTCTTCTCAACGAAATGCTTATATTGCTTTCTTGTGGCAATTTTTCAAAGTTATCATTCTTTTCAATCATGGAAAGCTAGAAATTTAGCTATTTTTAATCATGATATTATTTATATTCAATTTGAATGCAATAACATAAGTAATGTTATTGTTTTGTTTACCTTCAAATTCAAGCATAGATCGAGAAGGTGCTCTTGAGTTCCATTATCTTTGGGAGCTACTTCACACTAGGGGAGAGGCCTGGAGTGCCCTTGCATAATGATTCGAGCGCCTTTGGATCCACTCACAAAGCCGCTATCCTTCCCCTGAGTCGTGGTCATTTTCCTACTCCTCCACCTCAACGACAAGAGGATGGTAGTTATCATCACCTTGTAGGGGAAATTTGGAGTTGGTCCTCTATCACTACACCATTTTGTTGGCCTTCTCTTGTGCAAGGCGCAAATGTCATGAGCTTCCCACCTCCTGGGTAGGGAATTATGGTTCCACTTGCTACCCAATACCCTCTCGAATGGTTGGTTTGTTCAAGACCCTCAGGAAGATGAGCCATATGCCATTAGAGCCCTTCCTCACGACGATCCTCCTCCCCGCCCATTGTTGCAGCCACATGTGCTTATATACTTGTGATGTAATGTTTAGTTACCGTGTTGTTCCACCTTTTGGCACTTTTTTTGGGTCGTGACTCTATCGACTACCTTTTATTGTAACCTCTTTTTATAATAACATAATTGTGATGGTTCCAAAAAAAAACTCATCCATATATTTGTACACACCTATTTTAGAATCCTAATTCAAATATATCACTTTTATAGACCGTAAAATTTGGTCAATATTTTTAAAACATTATTTAGTCTTAATATCCTTTTTTTTTTTTTTAAATTGAAAGCCGAAACATTACAACAAACACTAACTTAGAGAATTAGAATATCCAATATTAAAATTAGAATACGTTGAACAATAAAAGACGAGAAAATAAAAACGTGATTGACAATGACCAATGAAGGGTTCCGTCTAGGAAGGGGGTAAAGGATAACCCAAAGCTATGAACGCGGAGTTGCGTAAGGAGGACGACTCCGTAAGACTTAGGCGGGTACTCTCCAATTCCACGTGGCAAACGTTTCAAGTTTTTACCAATATCACTAAATTTCCGCCAGCCACGTGTCATTGAATTTTATATGCAATACGACAAAGTAAAAGATAATTATTCCAAAGGGTCCTTGATGTTGAGGTTATAATTATTACTTCCTCGAAAGTTATTAATGGAGAATAATCACTCTCATCTTTTTAACTTCGGAATATTTTTGTTCAATGACATTTCACGAATTATTTTTCAATATCAGAATTTTAAGTTAACATTTTTAATAAATAAATAAAAATGTTTTATTTGTCTTTTAATTAATGAATGATTTTATATTTATTCTAATGCATATTTTTAATCATTTTAAAATAAAATCTAAAATTTATGTTTAGTATTTGGAATTGATTTAAACTAATAACTATTTTTATTGTTAATTATTATATCGTATTTCTCATCCAATCAAAAGATTTATTTAATTTTATAATATTTAAATAAAATTGTTTCACATATATCAAATCACAATTATGTTAAAATTTCACATATCAAATCACAATTATGTTAAAATTTCTACTAATAACTATTTTTATTGTTAATTATTATATCGTATTTCTCATCCAATCAAAAGAGTTATTTAATTTTATAATATTTAAATAAAATTGTTTCACATATATCAAATCACAATTATGTTAAAATTTCACATATCAAATCACAATTATGTTAAAATTTCTATGATGTATTTTTGAGGTGGAAAGTAAGATGAATATTTTTGAAAACTCAATAATAGACAAATCTTTCACACGCCCAATACATTTTTATATACAATATTTTATTCAAAAATCTTAGTCCCTAGTAAAATTCAATGTATTAAATAATGTTGGTGTGAGGAGCATAAGTTGGCTTTATAATTTGTTATTATACTACACTAATACCATTAAAAAAATTGTCTTGTTATTTATTTATTATTATCGATTTATCGTATTATAATTAATGGATTTGTAGTGCCCACATTTTTATAGCTCAGTTACTTGTTGCTCATTACTCATAGACATGTTTTGACAGAGATTTGATATATTTTGGACATTACATTAGGAGATTTGATCTTATTAGACATATATGGAGATTTAGGCGTATAGCGCCAATTTAGCTTGATTATTATGTTGTCGCATTATCTTATGATGTCATGGATACTAATTGATATGATGTTGTTTTGGAATGCAATTATATTGATGGATACTCAGTTTGTTGCATGTTGGGATTCTATGGATACATGTCACTTTATCATTATGTCTAACCTATGGTGAATTGTGTATAATTGTGCACGTTGTCGCATTTCTGATTCCAGAGAGATGATATGTTAGTTTAGAATTCATTGATATCTTATTTAGTAGTTAATTCACATTTTATCGGACATGTGCGTTTAATGTGTGCAATGAGTGTGCAGATGATAGAACACTAGGAGAACGTGAGATTCAGGCCAGCTACGCAACTTTGCACAAGCAGCCCACGGGGCTAAGTCCTAGCCGTGTTTATTGCTTGAGGCCTTAGCGTTAGAATTATTGTTTTGGGCACCATGGGTGACCCTCATTTGTAATGTAATATGTCTTGTAATTATTAATTTTTCTTAGGGTGTTTAGTTTGTGTTGTAAACTTGTTTTGGGGAATTAATGACCCCACTTGCATTAAGTTTTGAATTAGTTTAATGATGTACTTAATCTAGAGGGTTTAGGGTCACATGTGAACCCTTGGGTGGGCCCCACACCCTCTAACCTTGTGCCAAATTTGTCAAACCCGAAATTGGGTTATTTTAGGCATTTTTAGGGACCCCTTTTTAGTTTGGGAGTTCCCTTAACATGAAAATGAGCCCTTGGACCCTACCTAATAGGTAGGGGGGCTTATTTCCAAGGCTAGAGGGAGTTTTCCCTCCATTTTTTCCTCCCCTTTAGTCACATCCATGTAAAGGGTATGGATTAGTGTGCTTTGTTAAAAGTTGCACAAGATTGTTTTGTTATCATTTAGAGTAATTTGGGAGAAGAGGGCTAAAAGTCATTTCATCCTTTCTCTCTTTTATCTTTGGCATCTTTGACCTTCGAGGAAGGAGAGAGGGTGACACATGTCACCCCCTTATTTGTAAGAATTTTTGCTTGCTCCTCTTCAAATTCCCCTCATGGGAAAAGAAGAGAACTTTTTTAGAGCTTTTGCTTGAAGTCTTATGGATTTGGAGTTAGAGTTTACTTGGGTCAAGAAGTGGAAGAGATTGATTTTGGAGAGCTTTTCTTTGAGGTAGGTTTCTTGAGTTTCTTTGTATTTGTTATAACATACTACATATTAGTTGCTTCTTGGAAATGTTTATTGTTGTATGAAGATTTTGTTTGTTGTTTATTTGATTTTGCTCCCTCCATCATATAACATGATGGAGTTTTGAAGTTTGTGGGGGAAGAGAGAGGAATTTTCCCTCTCAATCCTTATTGGCTCGATGAGAAAGCCTTATAGGATTTAGTTACTCCCCTCAAATGATTTGAGGTGGGGAAGGTGGGTCATTTGGCTTGAACCTCCTTCCCCATTCTTGGTGAGGAAACCCCTTTGGGGTTTGAAAATCCTTCCAAGAAGGATTGGTGAAAGGGTGGAGAAATAAGGAGGGCTTGAATGAAATTGGAGAAATAAGGAGGGTAAGAAGATCTTATTTTGTGCAAATAATGATGGTTACAACTCTTGGAGAACTTTCTTCTCTTCCCCATTTTAAAGGTAGAACTTGGGTTCTCCTCCTTTTCACTTTTACAAATTTGGAGTCTTATTTTAATCTTTGCCTTATTTTGTGTGGATGTAATGTTGTTTGTTCACCCTCACTCTTGTGCATAGTTGTGGATAGTTGTCCTCTTTCCCATGGGCTTGGGGGAGGCTAGCATGCATCCCAACCTTGGGAAAGGCATGTAATGATGCCTATGGTTGGGTGGCAAAACAAGCTTCTTCTCCTTGCATGGATTTCTTGAAGGAATTTGAAGTTGGATGTTGGTGGCATCTTGGTCTCTCATTGTCTCTCTTCCCTCTTGATACATTACCTCATTGTAACCCTTTTTGGATATGGCTTGTGGAAACTTCCTCTTTATTGTAATTCCTCTTCCTTTTTGTATTTGAAAATCACTTGTAAGATTGGTATTCCATTAGTATTTGAAAGTTTTCTTTCAATCTTGGGAAGGAGTTGTTGGGTTGTTTCTTATGTATTTTAGTATTTTGAAATATGATGTATTGAGAAATTGTGCAAAAGAAGTCTTGTAAAATATTTGTGTTCCTTTAAAATACATTTAGTAGAATATGTTATATTCCTTTAACATGCTTGGTTTTTGAATATTAATTTGAAAAAAAAAGAGATTAATTATTGGAAAGGAAATCTAGTTGTTATATGAAGTTTGCTTTTTAATATTGGAAGAAATTATTATCAATTTGAAATGTACATCCCTTGTAAAATTTTCATAGACTTAGATACTAAGTGAAATTAGACAAATATATATATATATTTCCACCATTAGATGGTTTTAGAAATCTGATTTTTCTTGTGTTCAAAGAAAAGTTGATCTATTGAAATTTGGTTGTTTTGATATATGGTAAAAGCATAATAAAATAAATCAAAATTGTATTAATCAGTTTCCTTGGTATATTATTGGAAATAAATGTTGCAGATTTGTATATTAAAACTGTGTTTTTAAAAGAGTAACATCCTTAGATTCATTTATTTTTATTTCATTACATAGATACTTACATATGTATTTTCTTTATAAATATGTGTATATATAATATAAATGTTTTTAAAATAGATATATGTGTGTGTGTGTGTGTCATATATTATATATATATAACATATGATATAGTTTTAAATAAAAACAAAACAAAACAAAACAAATAATAAACATTGTTGAAAGTTTTAAAAAACAAAAAAATTAAATGTCGTGGGGAGGGCCAAACCCCTCCCCCAACACTGTCTCTATATGGCCTGTCACCCCAACCCCGCGCCCGGCTCGCACCTCCTCCACCGTAGCCCACGCCGCCCCACGACCTCCCTCCATGATATCCCCGCCCCACGCACCTCCACCACCACCACCGCCATCTTCCCCTCGCATGACCCCGCCGCCCACTGCCATGATCCTCCCTACCCCCACGCAGCAGCCTACCCTATGTCACACCCGCCCCACGCGTCTTCTAACCCATGTCTCCCCACCATGCCAGTCTTCCCCATCTGCGCGCAAACCCTAATCGCCCCAACACAAACTATATATATAAAAACCAAAACAAAAAAAAGGAAGGTCTTGAGAGGTATGGCCATCATCAAAAGGGAAATACAAAAGAATTATCAGGCCCCATATCTCCTCTACCTCTACATCAAAAGAGAAGGAAACAAAATGAAAACCAAATGAAAAGAAAAGAAGAGATAAAGTTGGGTTAGGGAAAATTTAGGGCAAGATGAGATCTAGGGACAAGATTTGATCTATCCTAGGGCCCATATTCAACCCTACACACTTTTTGGATATGGGAAATATTGTGGGAATGAGAATTAATTTAAAAGGGTGTGGGCAAATAAATTAAAAGGAGACTAATTAATTATAACAAGGGGTTGTAGACTATTATTTCGTGACTCTAGTTAACTTAAGAAGAATAAATAATTAAGTCATTAATGGAATAGTTTTTATTTAAATTTTGGGTAAATAAATTTATAATAAAATTAAATATTAGTGGGAAGCTTGATTAAGCAAACATTAGGATTAACTGCGTTCACCTTGAAAAAAATTTTACCTAAAATTTTAGTTGCTTTTTGGTATGGTTTTTTCGTTTCCCAAGACGGGCACGACATTTGGTATCAGAGCAGAGGTTCGCACACGCAGACACTCTGGGTAGTTAATTAACTGGTTAAAAATATTTGTAATAACATTAAAGTAAATAAATAAAAATAATAATTAAAAAAATATTCTGCAACCATTTAAACACAATTTAATAACCTCTTCGCTCACCTCGTGCATAGGATGACACCCGTGAGACGACGTTCGGTTAGGGGTTTGGGATGTGGTTTGCCTACGCCCGAACCACCTGGCACCCAAGTTAGGGCCTCAAATCTTAGAGGCTCTCCAACAGTTGATCGAAGTTGTCCGACATCATCTCCCACCACCACAAGAGGTGAAAGAGGAGGACATCCCATTGGGAGATGAGGAGCCGATAGGTGAGGACACGCATTCAGAGCCAGAGGATGATACACCGAGGCGGGAGAGGTCACGTAGCCCTTCTGTTCATCACGAGAGGGTAGCCTCGTACCGTCGTAGCCACTCACATAGTCTCGAGGGACCATTTGGGGATAGGAACCCTCTCACCTATTGGTTTACATCGCCAGGATCGGGATACAGGCAGTGTGATCAGGGATCTTCTTCGCTTGAGCCGCCTACTTACACCGGCTCTACAGATGGCTTTGGGGCTGAGTCATGGCTCCTTAGCTTGGATAGTTGCTTTGGCTTACACTCTTACGAGAGCAATGTCAAGGCAAGATTCGCCATACACCTCCCGAGACGCAACAGGAATTTGGTGGAGGAATGAGGAGCGGAAGCTCCATCTGACTCGAGAGACAGTGACCTGGGAGATGTTTGAGGAGTGATTCAGGGCTCACTATATGTCAGAGCATTTCGTGCAGAAGAGGATCGATGAGTTTCATGACTTACGACAGGGATCTGACACGCAGAGCTCAAGTATGAGAGTAGGTTCTGGATCTTCTGCAGTATGTGGACTACCTACAAGATGAGAAATTACAGGTTAACAGGTTTATTCAAGGCCTTAATGCAGATATAGCGAGAGCTTGTCGGGATGTTATCTCCTCCCACGATTGAGAAGGCTGTTGAGAAGGCCTACTTAGCCGAGGAGAACAGACCAAGGCACGGGAGCACCAGAGATAGAAATAAGAGCAAGTTTCGTGGAGAGGATGCATGCCTTTTAGAGTCGAGGTCACAGTGGTACAACACCACCCCTAGAGGAGGATTCGGCCTCCGCCGGCCAGTGAGCCATGAGGGCTCCACCACAACCAACAGTGTGGCAACGCAGCACCATGGCCACCAACAAGAGAGGGCTAGATGGACTCGAGAGCTTTGAGAGAGGTGGCACTAGAGGTTTTGTGGAGCCAGGGGATAGGAGGCAGGGTACTCAGTAGGTACATCCAACTCACACGCGTGAGAGTCTGCTAGGTTGGATCGACATGATTAGTGCACCGAGCATGGGAGGGACCCCATCTCAGAGGGGTGCAGGAGGATGTTTTATTTGTGGGTCTCCTGATCACTATGTGTGTATGTACCCACACAAACCTAATACCATGGACACATAGAGGGCCTCTAGATCAGAGCAAATGGTGGGTGACGTAGGACACACTCATCGTGTATATGTAGCGGTTGACAACGCCAGCCGAGCATCGGGGCACACAGTCATTGAGATGACAGGTACTATCAGGGGTATTTCTGTCTCAAAGTATTTTTGATTCAGTGCTTCAAGTTCTTTTATATCACTTTCTATAGTGGACCAAGTGTGGGCTAGTGGTGGTTAGCAACCAGATAGTTGGTAGGTTGAGTTGGCCTCTAGGGCCAAACTCACCGTGGACTCGTATGTGGAGAGTTGCATACTTGATTTAGGAGCCTTCTCCACTACACTTGACCTTGAGTTATTCCTCTAGGATCCTATCAGGTAGTATTGGGTATGGATTGGCTCAAGGCTCATCGAGCTAAGGTGGATTGCAAAAACAAGGTCATTGAGTGTCAGGATGATTCGGGAGTGCAGTTGTGATTTCTAGGGATGAAGAGACCTATCTCCCGCGCATGATCTCGGCTAAGCAACTCAAGTGGAGCATGCATAAGGGATGTCAGTTGTTTGCTATCACCATCAGTGATTGATTAGAGAGCACTCTAGAGCATTCACCCTTAGATGATCATGTAGTTTTGAGGGAGTATGTTGATGTGTTTCTAGGTGAGCTTCAAGGATACCACCCCGCAGAGAGGTGGATTTCACCATTGATTTAGTACCTAGATCTACACCAGTTTCTAGGGAACCCTATCGGATGATGACTCCAGAGCTTCATGAGCTCAAGATTCAGTTAGAGGAGTTGTTAGATAAGGGTCTCATTCGCCCTAGTGTATCACCTTGGAGAGCGCCAGTCGTATTTGTGAAGAAGAAGGATGGTTATCTTAGGCTTTTTGTTGACTTCAAGCAGTTCAACAAAGTCACAATAAAGAACCGTTATCCACTCCCTAGGATTGATGACTTGTTTGATCAGATGCGGAGAGTGAGAGTATTCTCCAAAATCGATCTCAAGTCAAGGTACCATCAGTTACACATATTAGATGCAGACATTCATAAGACAACGTTTCGCACACGTTATGGGCATTATGAGTTCACAGTTTTTCCATTTGGTTTGACTAATGCCCCAATTGTCTTCATGAGCCTCATGAATGGAGTATTCAGGACCTTTCTAGATTGCTTTGTCTTAGTGTTCCTTGATGATATATTGATATATTCTCATTCCAAGGAGGAACATGAGGAGCATTTGAGGTAGGTACTTCAGGTTTTGAGAGAGCAGAAGTTGTATGGGAACTTGGAAAATGTAGCTTCTTTCAGAAAAAGATTTAGTACTTGGGTCATATCATATCAGGAGAGGGCATCTCAGTAGATCCCTCTAAGATACAAAGCTATCATGGATCGCCAACACCCACATCGATTCATCGAGGTGAGGAGTTTTATGGGATTAGCAGGTATTACCGCAGGTTTGTACATGACTTTTCTAGGATTGCTCACCCTATCACTTCTCTTCAGAGAAAAGGGAAGAAGTTTGATTGGTCAGAAAAGTGTGAGTTGGCCTTTCTGGGTTTCTTAAGGAAAGGCTAACCATGATGCCCATCTTAGCGAGTCCTAGACCCGACGAGAGGATTTTATTGTTTATCTTAATGCATCACTAGAGGGGTTGGGAGTAGTTCTTATGTAGAGCATCGGGTTATTGCCTTTGAGTCTTGTAAGCTCAAGGAATACGAGCTTAATTACCCTACTCATGACTTGGAGCTTGCAGTAGTTGTTCATGCGCTTGTGCATTGGTGACATTTCCTTTTGGGTAGACCTTTCATTTTGAGGACAGATCATCGTAGCTTGCAACATATCTTCTCACAGCCGAACCTCAATGCTCACAATGGCGTTGGATGGAGTTCCTATGTGAGTATGACATGGAGGTACAATATAGAAAATGAAAGGAAAATGTTTTTGCAGATGCATTTAGTAGATTTACGACATGTGCTTGCTTCATTGACACTGCAGTCAGATTTGAGAGGCAGGATTCTTGAGCACCTTCTAGACGACATGTTTTATGAGGGAGCGAGACAGATGTTGGAGTCTCAGGGTTCATTAGAGGGAAAATATTCAGGTTGTATTTTAGAGACAAATGGTTTACTTCGGTTCCATAGGTGCATCTACGTACCTAAGTCAGGTGATCTACGTAGCTTCATCCTCACCGAAGTTCATCGAGCCCCATATGCGGTACATCTAGGAGTGAAGAAAATACACATCGATCTGAGGGAGTTATATTATTGTCCTGGTCTTCGATGGGACATAGCAGATTTTGTTGCACATTTCCTTGAGTGTCAGAGGGTCAAGGCAGAGCATTCTCATCTCGCAGGACTCTTACATCCTCATGATATTCCCGAGTGGAAATGGGATGTGATCTCCATGGATTTCATAGTTAGACTCCCTATGTCTTCTTATCGTCATGATGCCATTATGGTCATTGTGGATAAGTTGACCAAGGTTGCGCACTTCTCGCCAACCAAGGTCACCTATAATGCATAGGCCATCACCAAAGTATTTATGGAGGACATTGTTAGGTTGCATGGGATTTTGAAGACCATCATCAATGATAGGGATACCATCTACACTTCATTTTCTAGACTTCCTTTTAGACCGCTCTGGGTACTCAGATTAATTTCAGCTTAGCATATCATCCAGAGACAGATGGATAGACAGAGAGAGTTAATCAGGTACTGGAGGACATGTTGAGGATGTATGTGATGGACTAGCAGAAGAAGTGGGAAGATTATTTGCATTTAGTTGAGTTTGCCTACAACAAAACTATCATAGTTCCATTGGTATGGCTCCTTACCAAGCTTTGTATGGATGATCTTGCAGGACACCTTTGAGTTGGGATAGACTAGATGACAGGATTATTCTGGGACTAGCTTATCTTCAGGATTTAGAGCAGCAAGTCGTTCTGATTAGACAGTTTCTTGAACATGCTAGAGCACGCCAGAAGGCGTATGCAGACACCAAGAGGATTGATCGTCACTTCTCAGTGGGTGACAAAGTCTTCTTGAGAGTTCATCTACATAAGAGCCCAATTCGCTATGGAAAGGGGTCTAAGTTATTGCCTCATTTTGTGGGTCCTTTTGATATTTTAGAGGTCACCGGTCCAGTTTCCTATCTCCTAGCTTTGCCACCACGCCTTGCAGCAGCCCATGATGTTTTTCATGTTTTTGTATTACGTAAATATGTACCGATGTCTCTCATGTCTTGGATCGGTCGGCATTAAGGTAGAGAGAGGAGAGGGAGTGGAGATTGGAGCTCATACGCATACTGGAGCACCGGAGGTTGGCCCTTTGGGGTCGAGACTTGGACTAGGTTAGAGTGTAGTGGGACCATTACGATGAGACAACAACTACCTAGGAGGATGCGACACCTTTGAGGGCTAGATATCCCTATCTCTTTCAGTGACTTCCAGGAGGAAGTCTAATTTTAGTAGAGGGGGATGTAGTGCCCACATTTTTATAGCTCAGTTACTTGTTGCTCATTACTCATAGACATGTTTTGACAGAGATTTGATATGTTTTGGACATTACATTAGGAGATTTGATCTTATTAGACATATATGGAGATTTAGGCGTATAGCACCAATTTAGCTTGATTATTATGTTGTCGCATTAACTTATGATGTCATGGATACTAATTTGATATGATGTTGTTTTGGAACACAATTATATTGATGGATACTCATTTTTTTGCATATTGAGAATTTATGAATACATGTCACTTTATCATTATGTCTAACCTATGGTGAATTGTGTATAATTGTGCACGTTGTCGCATTTCTAATTCTAGAGAGATGATATGTTAGTTTAGAATTCATTGATATCTTATTTAGTAGTTAATTCACATTTTATCGGATAGGTGCATTTAATGTGTGCAATGAGTGTGCAGGTGACAAGTCACAGGAGAACGTGGGATTTAGGCCAGCTACGCAACTTTGCACAAGTGCCCACGGGCTAAGTCCTAGCTGTGTTTATTGCTTGAGGCCTTAGCGTTAGAATTATTGTTTTGGGCACCATGGGTGACCCTCATTTGTAATGTAATATGTCTTGTAATTATTAATTTTGCTTAGGGTGTTTAGTTTGTGTTGTAAACTTGTTTTGGGGAATTAATGACCCCACTTACATTAAGTTTTGAATTAGTTTAATGATGTACTTAATCTAGAGGGTTTAGGGTCACATGTGAACCCTTGGGTGGGCCCACACCCTCTAACCTTGTGCCAAATTTTCCAAACCCGAAATTGGGTTATTTTAGGCATTTTTAGGGACCCCTTTTAGTTTGGGGTTCCTTAACATGAAAATGAGCCCTTGGACCCTACCTAATAGGTAGGGGGCTTATTTCCAAGGCTAGAGGGAGTTTTCCCTCCTTTTTGTCTCCCCTTTGGTCACATCCATGTAAGGGGTATGGATTAGTGTGCTTTGTTAAAAGTTGCACAAGATTGTTTTGTTATCATTTAGAGTAATTTGGGAGAAGAGGGCTAAAAGTCATTTCATCCTTTCTCTCTTTTATCTTTGGCATCTTTGACCTTGAAGGAGGAGAGGGGTGACACATGTCACCCCCTCATTTGTGAGGAATTTTTCTTGCTCCTCTTCAAATTCCCCTCATGGGAAAAGAAGAGAACTTTTTTTCGAGCTTTTGCTTGGAGTCTTGTGGATTTGGAGCTAGAGTTTGCTTGGGTCAAGAAGTGGAAGAGATTGATTTTGGAGAGATTTTCTTTGAGGTAGAATTCTTAAGATTCTTTGTATTTGTTATAACATGTTAGATATTAGTTTTTTCTTGGAAATGTTTATTGTTGTATGAAGATTTTGTTTGTTGTTTATTTGACTTTGCTCTCCCTCCATCATATAACATGATGGAGTTTTGGAGTTTGTGGGGGAAGAGAGGGAATTTTCCCTCTCAATCCTTATAGGCTTGATGGGAAAGCCTTATAGGATTTAGTTACTCCCCTCAAATGGTTTGAGGTGGGGAAGGTGGGTCATTTGGCTTGAACCTCCTTCCCCATTCTTGGTGAGGAAACCCCTTTGGGGTTTGAAAATCCTTGCAAGAAGGATTGGTGAAAGGGTGGAGAAATAAGGAGGGCTTGAATGAATTTGGAGAAATAAGGAGGGTATGAAGATCTTGTTTTGTGCAAATAATGATGGTTACAACTTTTGGAGAACTTTCTTCTCTTCCCCATTTTAGAGGTAGAACTTGGGTTCTCCTCCTTTTCACTTTTACAAATTTGGAGTCTTGTTTTAATCTTTGCCTTATTTTGTGTGGATGTAATGTTGTTTGTTCACCCTCACTCTTGTGCATAGTTGTGGATAGTTTTCCTCTTTCCCATGGGCTTGGGGGAGGCTAGCATGCATCCCAACCTTGGGAAAGACATGTAATGATGCCTATGGTTGGGTGGCAAAACAAGCTTCTTCTCCTTGCATGGATTCCTTGAAGGCATTTAAAGTTGGATGTTGGTTTGGAGTTGGTGGCATCTTGGTCTCTCATTGTCTCTCTTCCTCTTGATACATTACCTCATTGTAACCCTTTTGGGATATGGGTTGTGGAAACTTCATCTTTATTGTAATTCCTCTTCCTTTTTGTATTTTTTTTTTAAAATCTCTTGTAAGATTGGTATTCCATTAGTATTTGAAAGGTTTTCTTTCAATCTTGGGAAGGAGTTAGTTGGGTTGTTTCTTATGTATTTTAGTATTTTGAAATACGATGTAGAGAAATTGTGCAAAAGAAGTCTTGTAAAATATTTGTGTTCCTTTAAAATACATTTGGTAGAATATGTTATATTCCTTTAACATGTTTGGTTCTTAAATAGTAATTTGAAAAAAGATTACTTATTGGAAAGGAAATCTAGTTGTTTTTTTTTAATAATGGCAAATAGTTTTTTGAAAGGGACTATACCCTTGAATACAAAATAAGGCCTTTAAGCCGGAATAAGAGTGAGAAACATAGCAGGACTAACCAAGTCCAGGTAATACAATGAAATTCCACGTAGCCCAGAAACAGCTACACAAGCGAGACTTAATAAAGAAACAAAAAAAACAAGAAAAGAACTGACTTACCAAGAAACAAGTAAGAATAATAAAAGAGAGCAGTAGAAGCATGCAGGACTACTTCTTGGCTGCTTGATCAACACTGATCTTGACTTTTTTCCAAGCATGAAACATACCCAAAGCGGTCATGTGGGCAGCATCCGTCTTATCGAGCTCCTCGATGGTTCTTTTGCTCTCTTTTTCATTGCCCCAAAGTGCGGTAGGGACACCTGAGGTTGGAAACACTTTTGGCATGCCCCACGATGAATTCCTCAATGGCCCTAAAGGCGGCAATGTTGTAATCATGCCTAGTCTTAGCCTTCCCAAGGCGGGAGTCCAAGGAGGTCAGCTTTTTATATATGTCTTCAATTTGACTATTGTCAATGCTCCCTTCCCCCTCCATGCTTTTCTTACCTTTTTGCTTAGCTAGGTTTTTGACCTCATTCTTCAGCATATTTATCTCAGCCTCTAAGGCCTCCAGTCTCTTGGAAGGGTTATCCATCTGTGCTTCCCGGGGACTGGCACTACTTATGTTTAGCAGGTCACGTGCAATGTCAAGATCAAGAGGCTCTTTCCCTGCTGCAAGAGTCTCAAGGTTGAGTCTCCTAGAAGCCCTAGTGAGTGGACGCTTAGAGGTAGAGGCGAGGTGGGTGGCAGGAGGAGCAGTAGGAGGAATAGAAGGAGAAACATGTGCAGCTGGCAAGGGGGTAGCAGCACCGGTGGCAGGGGCAGCAGCAAGGGCATCAAGGGCAGCAGGAGAAGCAGGACTGGCAGCAGCGGAGCCCATCGGAGCCGGGCTAGGAGAGGAAGGAAGACCGGGGTACTTGAGAAGGCAGTATTTGTGAATTAGCAAAATAAGCCCTTGATGCAAGGGAATCGCCCGGGTATGCTTCTGGAACTCCAAAATGGAGTGCTCAAGAGAGTTTAAAAGATAATGAGGGAAGCAAACCAATCTATTCCTACGGAAGTGGTTTAAAAAGATGAGATGCTTAGCTGGGACAGTAACAAACCTACCTTCCAAGGAGATGAAACGAATCATCATGCGAGTGACTTCATCAAACGGTGATGGGATTGAGCTTACAAGCAGACCCGCTGTGCTAAAAATAAGCTTCTCATCTTCCTCCACAAATCTTCTTTCTTCAGTTTCTTTGATAACCCTTTTGTTGAAGAAGCGGTACCCATCCAGGCTGAGACCGGTCGCTTCAGCAATGAGCTCTTCATTGACAAGAATTTTCTGTCCCCCATAGTCGACAGTCCTCTCTTTCCACTCCTTTGCAAAGCGTACTGAAATACTTTGATCATGTCCTTGCACCCTTTCAACAAAGCTGGTGAAGCCGCCTATGCTGAGAATGTTCCAAAGCTCGGTGTTTTCCTTCCAATCAGGGTCCGCGCACGGCTCAATTTGACAGGGAGGTCCTCCCATCTTCTCAGTGGTGTGTAGGTTACAACAAATTCCAGAATGCCGCTGAGCGTGAAGAACAGTTCGTTTCTTACTGTTGAAGATCGCATAAGACTGGGAACTGTAGCCGTTGGTCTTCTCACGAACGGCTGCGTAATTGCTGAACTGAGCCTGCGGGAAGTCGCGTGTGAAAACCCTTTTCCTGTCAACAATCACTTTGTAATTATCATCGGTTTTCGTGGAGTTTGGCATCCGGATATCAACAGCCGTTGTACCTCCCGCGTGCGTGATTTTCAAATCTGGATGACTCCACTTGAAGTTTCTTAAATAGATCTTGCTATTATTTGAAAAAGATATTATTTGCCTCGCCATATAGAATAAAGCAGCACGTGTGAAAGAATTGATGATTTTGATTTTCCTCCAAAGATTAAGGCTTATCTCTAGAGATTGCTTGCTTGTGAAGATCCGCATGGATGCTGTTGTGAAGCTGATTAGGGATACTATCATTATCCCAGACAGTAAAATTTATATTAATGCCATAATTGGCCAGTGCATCCGCCAGATTGTTGCCTTCCCTGTAAGTATGTATGATTCTGATACTATTGAAGGTGTGGCAAATGCTTATGGATTCAGAGATAAAGTCTTTAATACTCCAACTGGGAGATGAGGACTGATTAAGAAGCTTAATGATATTAAGGGAGTCCCCTTCAACAATAAGGTTCTGAATATTTTGAGCCCGTGCAACTCTCAAGCCCAGAGCGAGATAATGCTTCGGCAAAATGATTGGTTTGAATTCCCATTTTCCGGCATAAGCAAAGCAATCAAATTACCTTTGTGGTCTCGTATAGCTCCTCCTCCAAATTCTTTGTCTCGTGGTTTCCTTAGAGGCGCCATCAAAGTTCGGCTTGAACCAATTAGAGTCGGAGGATGCCATTTAATCAAAGATCTATCTACACTATTCCTGTGGTTGCTCCAATTTCCAATGTGCCATTATTATCAATTTGAAATGTACATCCCTTGTAAAATTTTCATGACTTAGATACTAAGGGAAATTAGACTATATATATATATTTCCACCATTAGATGGTTTTAGAAATATGATTTTTCTTGTGTTCAAAGGAAATTTGATCTATTGAAATTTGGTTGTTTTGATATATGGTAAAAGCATAATAAAAAAATCAAAAGCGTATTAATCGAGTTTCCTTGGTATATTATTGGAAATAAATGTTGAGATTTGTATATTAAAAGCTGTGTTTTTAAAAGAGTAACATCCTTAGATTCATTTGTTTTTATTTCATTACATACTTACTTACATATGTATTTTTTCATATATATGTGTATATATATAATATAAATGTTAACAATTTAACTTTAAAAAAAGATATATATATGTGTGTGTGTGTGTGTGTGTGTGTGTGTGTGTGTGTGTGTGCATGCTATATATATTATATATTATATATATGTGTGTATGTATATATATATATATATATATATATATATATATATATATATATATATATATATATATATATATATATATATATATATATATATATATATATATATATATATATATATATATATATATAAATACGATATAGTTTTAAATAAAAACAAAACAAAACAAATAATAAACATTGTTGAAAGTTTTAGCAAAAACAAAAAAAACAAAAACACAAAAAAATTTAAACATTGTGGGGAGGGCCGAACCCCTCCCCCAACACCTTGTCTACGGCCCGTCGCCCCAACCCCGCGCCCGGCCTGCGCCTCCCCTCCACCATAGCCCATGCCGCCCCGACCTCCCCTCCATGTTGTCCCTTCCCCACGCACCTCCATCACCGCCACCGCCATCTTCCCCCTCGCGGACCCTATTGACCCTACCACGATTCTCCCCGCCCCTACGCAGCCTACCCTTTATCGCACTTGCCCCACGCGGCCTCTAACCCCCCTGTCTCCCCACCACACTAGTCTTCCCCATCTACGCGCAAACCCTAATCTACCCCCCAACCACACACACACACACACACACACACACACACACACACACACACACACACACACACACACACACACATAAAATAAACCAAAACAAAAAAGGAAGGTCTTGGGAGGTATGGCTATCATCAAAAGAGAAATACAAAAGAATTATTAGGCCTCCATAGCTCCTCTACCTACACATCAAAAGAGAAGAAAACAAAATGAAAACCAAATGAAAAGAAAAGAAGAGATAAAGTTGGGTTAGGGCAAATTTAGGGCAAGAGGAGATCTAGGGTCAAGATTTGATCTATCCTAGGGCCCATATTCAACCCTACACACTTTTGGATATGGGAAATATTGTGGGAATGAGAATTAATTTAAAAAGGGTGTGGGCAAATAAATTAAAAGGGGAGACTAATTAATTATAACAAGGGGGTTGTAGACTATTATTTCATGACTCTAGTTAACTTAAGAAGAATAAATAATTAAGTCATTAATGGAATAGTTTTTATTTAAATTTTGGGTAAATAAATTTATAATAAAATTAAATATTAGCGGGAAACAATTAAGCAAACATTAGTATTAACCGTTCACCTTTAAAAAAAAATTACCTAAAATTTTAGTTGCTTTTTGGTATGGTTTTCCGTGTCTTGAGGCGGGGCACGCACAAGAGTATTTTGATTGGTTATATTTTTGTTTATCAAGATCCATTTTAAGGCTCATCTTCATATCTTCATCTATAATAATCCCACATTTATAATTTAAACAAAGGAACTTGACCCTTGTTTTTCTACATATTCTATGTATTCATTATTAGACAATTAAAATGCCCCTAGCCATTTATTTATGTACACTTGTTGATAATTGGCCTAAATTAAGCATTATTGGCTTTTTTTGTCAAAAAAATATGGTCCTTATTCCTTCTCTTATCTCCCTCCAATTACTTTGTGTTTTTCCCCTTGTTTTTAGCCCTTTAATCGAGACATCCATACACTTTTGGGCCATTTTATCTAGTCCCTTTAGTTAGAGTGCACTTGCTTTCTCTCTTGTGTCTTTGTTGATATTTAATTGTTCAATGTTAGTTTGGATGCAAAGGGTCCAACTTTCAATTCAATGTGTCTATAAATGCATGAGACATTCTAAGTCATTTAAATAATAAGCATATCAAATATTTATCATTCTCTCAAATTTATTGAACAATTACAAGCATTCTAGAGGAAATCAAAAATATTTTAGAGAATTTATTGAAAGCAACAAAAGTTTATATTAGACACACACCACATACACCACTAGTTTACATGTGACTCAAGATATTCTAATAATTGAGATCTATTATTTGTGATATTGTCATTGTTTAGGAGCTCAAAAAATATCAAGATAAATTTGTTATTCAATGGTTTACCATAGACCCAAAAAAGAATCGTGTTTTCCTTAAATTTTTAAATATTGTTGTCCAATTAAGGCAAGAAGAAGATTTGTTTTGCACGTGAACATAGAAAGCACAAGAAATTGAGTGATGTTTTAAGAGATCAAGACCAAAAAAAAAACATAGTCATCAAGTCAATTTTTTCTTTCCTACACTTATCATAGAGGAAAACATTAACTATAACAAAACAAAATAATGTATTGGTTCTTTCAATGCATGCATAAAAACTTAAATACATGAGAGAGAGATATACAAAGTTTGTCAAGAAGAATATGGGAAAACGGGATGGAGAATCTAGAAGTGCGAGAATCTAGAAAAGATTCACTACTAAAAGCTGTGACTTGAAACTCTCATGATGTAGGACCATACGGTTTAATCATGATGTATAATTCATTCCTCCCCTTTCTATATGGTCTTGGACATCTTTAGAATTGGGATACATGAATTTTTTGGGTCCTTTGGTGGCTTGAAATTGTACTTCGTTGTCAAACCCTAGTTGTTGCATAGTCTCAATATTATATGTAATCAATCAAATCACTCTAAAACCCTAACCATGGGTAGAAGACCTGCAATAAGGTTAGTGTTTCGGCCGTGGTGTACCCGTGCATTGAATCTACATAAGAACTACTTTGAAGAGGCATAGAAAAATACGTGTAGTTCTCCACCTAACATGTGATATCTATATAGATGCAACTAGTTGGCAACTTGAACCCCTTCAATCATACTTGATTAGATTGTGCTCTTGTTAAGACTTGGAAATAATAACTTGACATGGTTAGATGTGAGAAAAGCTAGACTCCTCGGCTTGGTTGAGTGCTTTAGAGCTATAGAAGTGGTTTCCTAATAGATGTGCATCAACTTTAGGAATTTAGGGTGCCTTGATTGCATTTTGTGAGTGTTACTGAAGGAGTATGTCAATAGAATGTCATATGATCATCGCGTGAGTAAATGAAGTTGTTTCACCATTTTCTTTACGTTTTGGAATGTGACGAAACAAATAATGTTATGGGATGATGAGGAATACCTATTGTGTTGGTTGGTTGGAGGTTGATGTGTGCGTTCTGACTTCTTGATCCGATGCTAACTGTGAGAGATTCCTTTTGGCTAGGAGGAACTACCTAAAATAGAAAACAAGACCACTAAAGAAGAGTTAAATAATATATGATGGACTACTTTGGCGTATGCTAGGTCCGGGAAGTGTGATACTCCTAGAAAGGTTGTCAATCCATTGTTTTTATAAAACAAATATGAAATAACTGAAATACATACATAAATGAATCTAGTGCTAGTATTCTGATTTGGGTACCTCAGATCACTATCAGCGTCAATCCAATTAAATACTAAAAACTATGTAGGTCAAGGTCTTTAGGTCAAGTTGTAGGTTGTTCAGGTGGTCTGCAGGTCACAGACAGGGTCTTAGCAGGGTTGGGTAAGGTGTTTGGGTTGTTTTGGTAGGTAGGTGGTGTTGGTTTACATAGTGTTGGCAGACACTAGAGACCGACATCGGTCGGGTATGACCAATCATAGTTAGGCAAAACCGATGACGGTCATGGGTAACCAGCGTCGGTAGAGGTGGGTTGGTAAAAATAAAAAGATCTTGGTTGTAGAGGTTGATGTGAGGTTAAATGGAGACAAAGGGGGTGGAGAGGTCTGTAAAAATCTTAGTTATACTCAGAGATGTGTAATATTTAGATATAGGTGATGTAATGGTGTGGTGGAGGAATGGTTGAGTTTACATGCAAGTAAATGGTAGGGGAATGAGGGTGCAAGTGGAAACAGATAACAACAATAGAAGAACCCAATAGATCAAGAAATAGATGATGCTGGTAAAAAGTGTACTTACTATGGTGCAAGTTCAAATGGATGGATGGTGATGACAGTTGATTAGAGGAATGATGTTTGGTACCACGGCAGTGCTTCCCGGAATGTTACTACGAGTGTGATACCTCTAGATTTGTCCTAGTCTTTGGCTATGGATGTCCAGTAGGTGAAAAATACTGCGGTTACTGCTTGCATGCAGCTCTCCTCTCTTCTCCTTGATTCTAGAAATGTGCCTACACACAAACAAGGTTACCAAAGTGAATAAAT
Organism: Taxus wallichiana var. yunnanensis; assembly: GCA_018340775.1. Classification (NCBI taxonomy): domain Eukaryota; kingdom Viridiplantae; phylum Streptophyta; class Pinopsida; order Cupressales; family Taxaceae; genus Taxus; species Taxus wallichiana. The sequence continues at coordinate 117,732,602 of CM031233.1, forward strand.
ACTAATTGATGATGGTTCCTGGTTAACCAACGCGTCGGTTTTGGGATGACCAACATCGGTTAAGGTGGGATTCCCTAGGTTTACTAAAAATGACAGATCTCACATCATTTGGGTCAGGTCCATTCATTTATTCACAGATCATAATGGACGTTATCTTTTTATGAGAGGGAAGGTGGTTAGAGGAATAATAGGCATTGGTTTTTAGGGTTTGTTGACGAGGAAATTTTTTAGGTGGAAAAACTTGTGGATTCCTTGCCAATGCTCTGGGAATCTAATTCCCTCTAATTAATCGATGTAGCTGTCGTATATGCATGCACATGAAAAGGTGGATTTTGCGTGGTGGCCTTTCACGGTGGGATCCAATAGGGGCACTCCACTGACTTTGCTAAAAACGCTTGTAGTTATCTGCAAGGGGAATTTTCTATAAAGGTGGGAAAGGGAGTGAGAAAAGAGGTAGGAGAACTAATGTTGCAGGTAGAAAATCGGATTCTTGCATGCACTAGTTAGAAATTTCAACACATGCTCACGAGAAGAAATAACTCTGCAAATGACAACAAGGTGAGATAAGATTGTGAACTCAAAGTTTCTAAAATCTCCTCATCAAAGAGGCTACAAAATCCTTCTTCTTGTATTGATGCTTAAACAAAAGTTTTACATAATGAGGGAATGGAAGAAATTTGAGAATGAAGGAAATTAGAAGAAAATGGCTATCTCCTTTGCTTTCTCTAAGTACAATGCACTCGTGAGTTTACAAGATCAATTACAACCCCTATAATGGCGTGAAGAAGCCATTAAAAATCCTGCAAGAAATGGTTACCGCTTCTTCTTTGTTAGCTAAGAAACAGTTTGAACTTCTTCTTTATTAGTAAGAAACGGTTTACAATCTTTTCAATCATTCACGTCCATTCAGATTCTTGATTCATGAAGAAATGCCAATGGCGGAAAAACTAGAATTTTCATAATGCAATCGTTACACTCGTTTTGTAACTTTGAATTTGAACCGTTCATCTTGCCTTTAAAACTTTAAACGGAGTCATTCATGTGGGAGAAATTTATTGGAGCGGGCGTGGAGGATGCCTTTTGCATTTTGTGAATTTATAGAGATTTGGCATTTTGGAACATTTTGGCCCACTCACCCACTTTTGATATGGTCTTGACACGTGGCCTCACTTGAGTGGAGACAGAGTCATGGGCCACTTTTATAATTTTACCTTTTTTCAATGCGGGCTCAAAAACACAAATTGCTCTGCCAGCCCGCCCACCTCGCTTTGACCTTCGACGCGGGCTTAATATTTGAATTTTTCCTTGGTGTGGGTAGGGCTATGGGTCACTTTTTAACTTTAATCCCCTTTAATGAAAACAAGGCTCAAATTCTCAAATCTCCCGACAACCCGCTTCCCCGCTTTAACTCTTTTGATGTGGGCTCAACATTTGACTTTTTCCCTCTTAGCATGATTGGGGCTGCGGGTCACTTTATGAATTTTAGCCTTTTTTACAAAGAGGCTCAAAACCTCAAAGTTTTCCGCCGACCGCTTCCAATTAGATATGTCCACGTACCCATGGATAATGGAGCCAAAATTTGACGGGAAGAAAATGCCCATCATTCACGACTGTGGAAAAATGCAGAGAAGAAGAAAACTCCACCATTTCACACCCAATTTTCAAATTTCTTTCGCAAGCCAAGGAATTGAAAACAATACAAGGTTTAATGATCCATGGCCATAGAAAGATTGACAATTTCATTCAAATGAGGACAACAATAAAATTTTCACACGTCCAGATAGGAAAACAAAATTTATCAAAATGTGCAGACTGGAGAGTTTAAACAACTTCAAAGCATGAATTTCTCTATCTTTTCGGACTTCCAACTTTACTTGAACACTTTTGGAGGGCGTGAGCTCAAAAATTTTAAATTTGAATTTAAAAATGAGGGGGATTTTGAGGGCGACAACAACTAGCTCTAGCTTGGGGACATGACATGGACTGAGCATAGTGAAGACATGACATGGGAATCTATAATCTCAATCTCTAGACCTTGTAATTCGTTGACCAATGCCTTATCCATTGGGCCTTGCAAAGTCATGTACAACTTCGAGAAAGAAAGAACAAAAGAAGGAAAACACACAAGCACATAATGGGAAGGAAACACACGACATGCAACAGGAGGGGAAACAAAACAACACAACGGAAAGGGAAACACACGTATGGTACAAGGCAGGGAGCAACCCGCTTTCACTGATGATACAATTTCAAGTATTTTCCACTATGAGGAAATTCCAGTGGTGTTCCATCCAAATATGAGAGAAGAAAAGCATTCTCACCGCAAGCTTCACGAATATGAAATGGGCTGAGCCATAATGAATTGAACTTTCCATGGTTGCCTTTTAGTTCTCTTCTCTTGTCCCATAGCAGGATGAAGTCTCCAAATTTGAATTCTCTTGCCTTGGCCTTCTTATCAAAAATATTCTTTACTTTCAATTGGTGCTCCTTAATGCGATCCACCACTTGGAGTCTATTTTCTTCCAACTTCTCAAGAAAGAGGATCCTCTTGTCAATGGAATCCTTGTACTGACCATCTTCTATTGCCTGTAGCAACTTGAGAGCTAACATCTCAATCGTGAGAGGAATTTCTGCTTCAACTCCATACAACAGTTGGAATGGTGACATACCTATTGCCTTCTTGGGAGTGATCCTATCCGCCCATAATGTGTCATACAACCTTTTGTGCCAATTCCTTTGATTCTTGTTTACAAGCTTATGGACAATGGTCACAATGTTCTTGTTGCTTGATTCCTTTGTCCGTTTCCATGTGGATAGTAGTCGGGAAGAATGAGATAGGAGATTCTAAAGCTATAGTGAAACTCGGTCAGCTCTCTTAAAGAGAAATAGGTAGCATCTTCTTTGCTACAATCTTACATGTGGATCAAACGGACTATGATATTCTCCTTGATGAAGTTACATATTGGTTTAGTGTTGGCTTGTTTGGCCGAAATGGCTTCCATGAATTTGGTGAAGTAGTCTATTTTTGTGAGTACATAGGTGTGCCCCATGCTTGAGTAAGGGTTCGAACACTAATGAAGTCCAACCCCCCATTGTTGAAATGGTTCTTCAATAACCACAGGCCTGAGTGGTAATGCAATGAGTTGTGGTCTTCCAATGAATTGTTGGCATGCTTTGCATTTAGAAACCCAATCTCGAGTGTCTACAAAGATGGTGGGCCAATAATACCTTCCTCGGAGGATCTTGTGTGCAGTGACCATTGCTGAAAAATGCCCACCACATGCTTGGTCATGGTATGCTTTAAGTAACTTTTCTTGTTGCTCTTTATCTACGCACTTGAGGAAACAACCATCCAGGCCTCTTTTGTAAAGCACATGATTCTAGATTACAAATTTATATGCCTTCAGCTTGAGTGTTCTCCTTTTCTTGTAATCAAACTGGGGAGGGCATTCCCCATAAGCCAGGTAATAGGAAATATCAACATACTAATCATTAGTAGTGGTGACAAAGAGAACCTGTGGGTTGTCTTCTAAACAAGTTGAGCAAGCACAATTTTCTTCGCCATGTTGAAATTTGAGTGTTTCATCTTTAGAAATCAACTTGCACAAGCCATTTCCCCTTACTAGATTGGAGGGTCAAATCTCCAAGTCATATTCTTGAGTCCTTGCAATCCAATTTCCTCTTTTATCTCTGGGATCATGCCGTGTCAAGATGGACTCGATTACACTGTCAAGGACCATCAACACCGTATGGGAATTAAGGATGTAAAACATGAAGTTATTTATAGCCTTTACTATATTTTAACTCATGCTTTTTCAAAGGACAATTCATGAAAGAAATAGGTGCTTCCACGCCTTCATCATTTTTCTGAACGAGAACGATAGAGAGTGTATGTTCTGATGCATAACAATACATGATGAATTCTTTGTTAAAATCTAGAGATACAAGAGTCAAAGCCTTGGCAATGGATTTCTTGATCTCTTCAAATGTTTCCTTCCCTTCATTGTTCCATTTGAAGTTTGCTTATGGTTTCATCATGGAAGTGATGTGCTTCATCAACTCAGCAAACTCAGGCACAAAACAATGAAGAAAGTTCACCTTTCCGAAGAATGAATGAACTTATTTCTTACTTGTGGGCAGGGCTAATGCTTGAATGGATCTAACCCTTTCAGGATCGATGTGTGCTTCATGTTTGTTCACAATGTGCCCCAATAATTTTCCTTCTGTGACTCTAAAAATACACTTTTTGGATTTAGTGATATGTCATGTTTCCTACACCTTGCAAGTACCTATTCCAAGTGATAGATATGATCTCCCCCTTCTTTGAAACTAATGTGAGATCATCAAGATATATGAAAATGTAATGCTTCAGATCTTTGAAGGCCAAATCCATCGCCCTTTGGAATGTAGCTCCTGCATTGATTAGGCCATAAGGCATTCTGTTATAGGAAAAAGTGCCCCAAGGTTTTGTAAAGGTTGTCTTGGTGCAGTCCTCCTCTGCTACTTTGATTTGATTATATCCTGAGAATCCATAAAGTAATGAAATAATTTTAGATCTAGTGAATTCTTGCAGGATATGGTCCATGATAGGAAGAGGATAATTGTCCTTTAGTGATGCTTGGTTCAGGTTGCAAAAATCTACACATATCCTTATTTCACCATTCTTCTTCCGCACTAGCACAATGTTAGCCACCCACATTGAATGGTGGATGGGAAAGATGATCCTTGCATTAAGCATCTTCATTACCTCCTCCTTGATGGTATCAACAATCTTTGGGTTGTACGGCCTTTGTTTTTTACCTGAAGGGCTTAACACCCTACTTTAAAGGAATTGAGTGATGCATTTCCTTTGGTTGGAAGGATTTGAGTTCATCATAAGAGTAGGCCAAGACATCTGAGTATTTCTTGAGTAATGCAAAAACCTTCTTTTTCTTCAGGCGAGCAACATTTTCCAATATTGACCATCCTTGGCTCCTCCGGGGTACCAATGTTTTCTTTACCAAAATCAGTAGGGCACCGATAAGATTGCTTTTATTTCTCTTGAATGAATCTATCATGTTTGTCAAAGAGGTACTCTAAAGAGACTAGGCCTTTGGGAATTTTGTTCCCTTTCAATTTGATTACTACCTCATCGTCAATCCCTTCAATTCCTTCTTTTTCTTCTTTGGGGACTGCTTCTCGGTGTGGATTTTCACCTCCTTCGAAGAAGATATTATTGAAATTATCCCTTTTCTCCAAAAAGGCTAGAATTTGGTTATCATCATTGAAGACTTGACAATGATTTGCATTATCTGGTAAACTAGGCCCAAATACCATTTCAAGGGTCACTTTGTCTTTACCAAAAGAAGGATGAGGTGTCACTAGGGAAGCTGAAACTGCAAGAGAATCAGCCTTTTCATTCTGTTCCCTTGGAATAACTTCAATGGAAAATGCATCAAAAAATTCAATGCAGTCCCACACTCTGTTTCTGTAATGCCGAGTCTTGGATTCTTCACCTGATATTGTTAGCAGACCTACTTTACTACAACCTCTGCATCACCTCGACATCTCAGTTTCTTGATTCCCATGTCCTCTGCTGCACTCATGCCTAAGAGTAGTGCTTCATACTTTGTAGTGTTATTTGTATTATCAAATTGCAGCTTGTAGGCAAATGGGTACAACTCATTGGAAGGAGAGTACAATACTACACCATCTCCCGAGCCCACACTGGAATGACTACCATCAAATTCCATTGTCCAAATTTTATCTTTCTCTTCCTCCATGAGAAGTGGTAAGTTCTCTTTTTTTGATATGAGGAAGTATTTTCCTAGCCCACAATCTTGAAAGAGAATGTTTGCTTTCGGATCATCATACTTTCGTGCATCTTTGTGAACTTCAGCTTTCTTCTTGGGTAAAGAACTTCTTCATCTCACATTTTACTGGGATAGTTGCATATGACCAATCCATTTTTATCTCTCCACCTAGGTCTCTACAAAAACTTCTACTCAATAGAATACCAAAGGATCTTTGGGATGTCTGCTACCCAGTATGGTTAGGAGCACCTTCTTATCTGGAAAATCAACTAGTGCTACATGTGTATCTTTGATTATTCCTACCAATGGCACTTGTTTGGATTCCATTGAGTAGCAGGTGATATTTACCTAGGTCAAGGTGAGGCCTAGAGCATTTACAACTTTGGCTGGCATCACATTGTCTGAGGCTTTGGAATCTATGATACAATTATTTAGCTGGAAGCCTTTAATGAGGAGTGATAGGTAGAAAGGTTCAACCCTGTTGGTTTTGGAGGCACTAAGGGCTAGCATGTTTTGGGAAGGTGGTGTGGATGGTGTGGGTAGTAAGCCTTTAGAATTAGGACTTGAGGATACAGGGTTACCACCACGAACTACATTAATGAACTTGTCAAACTGGGTAGGGTGTGTTTGTAGGTATTCTATTTTTGAGAGCTGGACTTTGGTTTTTCTTGCATGTTCCACAAAGTCAAATGGGGTTATGGTGAGCGAGGAAGAGGTTCTAGAAATGGAGGAAGATTTACATGGTAGAGGCTTTGCTACTTTCGGTGTTGAATTATCCTTTTCGGGTGTAGCAATTGGCTTGGAAGGGGGTGAGGGTGTAGCTTTTGATTGAACCTTAGATGTTTTTGCAGGAACAAAATTTAAAGGAGAATTGTTCTTAGCAACTTTTGAGCTAGGAGAAGAATTAGATGACTTACTTGGCATAGTAGCATGATCCCTGAAAACCAGTCAGTCTGATTTTTCTTTGGCCGACTCCATAGAAGGTGGTAATGGCGATCCTCTATTGATGATTTTATTTTGTGTGACCTTTGGAGGAGAATCTTCTTTATTATTATTATCCTTTACCACAACCGTTGAGGATGAAGCACCTTTCTTGGATTGTGCACGAGTGAAAACAACACATGAGAAACTTGGAGCTTCTTCATCATCCTCATCTTCATCATCAACATACTCAATTAGGCCATTGTGCATATCAACTTCCTCGACCTCAAGATAGTTTTCATAGTCTTCCATATTTTCTTCTTCAATTTCATCAATTTCTACTTCCTCCTCCGGCTCTTTGGTGTCACAGATGGCATTGAATGGTGGTGCTTCAAGAGCAAGCTGACGAGGAGGTGGAGAAATCCTTGGCCTATCTGGAGGGTTTGGTTTCCTTAAAGCATTCCGCATTGTGATATGAGATAACTACTTCTTCAAGGCAACCAAGTCATTTTCCATTTTTTGGAACATTGGATATGTGGTGATAGAGTTTGAATTCTAACCCTTTTGCTTTCCATTAGGGCCTTTCACTTTACCAGACAAGATTAGATCATCATCGGTTTCTATTGCATGGTCTTGAGCTTCCCTTAATTTTATTAGTTGGGTTCTTCTAAGGAAGATACCTACTTCTGATGGTAAGGCACTGATGAAGAATCTCTTCAGATTATTTTCAGGAGGCACCACATCTTTAGGGATTTTTCTTATCAATCTATTATATCTTGTTTCTACGAAGTCTCTCATTGACTCGGAGGTTTCCTTTTTAATTTGTACCAATTGGACCAAAAGATCTTGACAATCTTTTGTGCTCTTGAACTTGTGTTTGAATGCACTTCTTATGTCTTCCCCAACAGCATGGACCTTAGGGGTAACATGTAGAACCATTCGAAACTTTCTCTTGAAGTGACTCCACAAAGAGTTAGATTGACACATCTTCATCCTCAACACCCAACACACCGAAAGTAGTGATAAATGCTGCTACATGCTCTTCAGGAGTTGAGAACTATCCCCTTTGAATTTTGGGAAGTTTTTCCTCGATCCTCTCGGTAGCTCATGGAGTGGTTGAGCAAGAGCCAGTGGATTGGTGTTTCTTCCCATGGTACATTAGGCCTATGAGCCTCACGATCATGTTCACACTCATGATCATGATCCCCATTCTATTTCTGTTTCTAGCTTCCAACCTTGTTAAGGCTGCGGCTTCTACTACTGCTCTTTCATCTGCCTCGGCTTGAAGTCTCTCGATTTCTTCGAGTTGAGCTCTTATTTATTTGTTGGCTCTCACCTCTCTTTCTCTAGCTTCTTCTTCAGTCTTCACGTCAGTGAAGTCTACAAGGTTCTCATTGATGTATGAAAATTCACCATCCAAAGGATTGGCAACACTCAGGTTCCCAACGTGATTGGTTGCTTTAAAAGGAAGCCTCTAGATTTCAAGTAGCTCTTGTCTCCTTTGAAGTTCTTCAAAAATGGGATCAGTTTATCCTCCTTGTCTTTGTTTCTGAGTGTATATTTTATCTGCCATCTTGAAAATCTATGCTCTTCTTTGCAATGCTGGAATTTGTCTTTGCCTCTCAAATTCAGCAGCGCATTCTTTTCAAGGTCCATAATTCTCGTGGTAATGAAGTAGTGATTGACACTTTGTCTTTTATGCCAGATGGCTTCTCTCAAATCTAAAGTGATATCCTCTTGGATGTGGAAGAGAAATTTAGGTATTTCAACAGGAGGATAGCCCGGAATAGCCATGGTTTGTAGACATGTGGCTCATATAGATATTCAAATTCCGAGAAATTTTTCTTTTTTTGAATTTTCCGACCTTGCAGTCACATTCAGTGTAGATGTGCTAAATCGCCTCATGGTGGGTGTCAAAAACTGTTGGCGAGGAAATTTTTGGGTGGAAAACTTTTGGATTCCTTGCCAATGCTCTAGGAATCTACGTCCCTCTATTTAACCTAGTGCACTACCATATATGCATGCACTTAAAAAGGTGGATTTCTCGTGGTGGCCTTTGGCCGAGAATCCAACATGGGCACTCCACTAACCCTGTGGAAAACACTTGTAGTTATCTGTAAGGGGGGACTTTTCTATGAAGGTGGGAAAGGGAGTGAGAAAATATGTAGGAGAACTAATGTTACAGGTAGAAAATCAAATTCATGCATGCACTAGTTAGAAATTTCAACACATGCATTTATGAGAAGAAACAACTCTGCAAATGGCAACAAGATGAGATAAGATTGTAAGCTCAAAGTTTCTAAAATCTCCTCACCAAAGAGACTACAAAATCCTTCTTCTTGTATTGATGCTTAAACAAAAGTAAAACATAATGAGGGAATGGAAGAAATTTGAGAATGAAGGAAATTAAAAGAAAATGGCTATCTCCTTTGCTTTCTCTAAGTACAATGCACTCATGATTTTACGAGATCAATTACCAACCCCCTACAATGGTGTGAAGAAGCCATTAAAAATCCTGCAAGAAACGGTTACCACTTCTTCTTTGTTAGCAAGAAACGGTTTTCAACTTCTTCTTTGTTAGCAAGAAACGGTTTACAATCTTCTCAATCATTTCGTCCATTCGATTCTTGATTCATGAAGAAATGCCAAAGGCAGAAAAATAAAACTTTTCATAATGCAGTCATTACACTCATTTTATAACTTTGAATTTGAACCATTTATCTTGCCTTTGAAACTTTAAACCAGAGTCGTCCACGCTGGGAGAAATTTACTGGAGCGGGCGTGGAGGATGCCTTTTACATTTTGTGACTTTATAGAGATTTGGCATTTTGGAACATTTTGTCCCACTCACCCACTTTTGATATGGTCTTGAAATGTGGCCTCACTTGAGTGGAGACAGATTCGTGGGCCAATTTTATAATTTTATCTTTTTTCAATGCAGGCTCAAAAACACAAATTGCTCGTCGGCTCGCCCACCTGCTTTGACCTTTGATGCAAGCTTAATATTTGACTTTTTCCTTAGCGTGGGCGGGGTTGCGGGTCACTTTTTAACTTTAAGCCCCTTTAATGAAAATAAGGCTCAAATTCTCAAATCTCGTCAATGACTCACCCGCTTTGACTCTTTTGATGTGGGCTCAACGTTTGACTTTTTCCCTCTTCACATGATCGGGGCTGCGGGTCACTTTATGACTTTTAACATTTTTTACAAAGAGGATCAAAACCTCAAAGTTCTCCTCCGACACTCGCTTCTAATTAGATATGTCCACGTACCCATGGATAATGGAGCCAAAATTTGACAGGAAGAAAATACCCATCATTCACGACTATGGAAAAATGCAGAGAAGAAGAAAACTCCACCATTTCGCGCCTGATTTTCAAATTTCTTTCATGAACCAAGGAATTGAAAACAATAAAATGTTTGATGATCCATGGCCATAGAAAGATTGACAATTTCATTCAAATGAGGTCAACAATAAAATTTTCATGTGTTTAGAGAGGAAAATAGAAAATTTATCAGAACGTGCAGAATGGAGAGTTTAAACAACTTCACAACATGAATTTATCTATCTTTTCGGACTTCCAACTTTACTTGAAAATTTTTGGAGGGCGTGAGCTCAAAAATTTTGAATTTGACTTAAAAAATGAGGGGGGGATTTTGAGGGTGACAACAGGGTTGAACCAAGTCTTAATCATTTATGGAAACATGCCATGAATAGGTCTATGGTGAGGTGTTTAGGTGTGGTGGGCATCCATTTAATTAAAGTAATTAACTTAATAATGAAGTGAGGATGGGTATTAATTTAATTGTAAATAATTAAATTAATATTAATGTAGGGTATAAGGGTCATGGTTAGGTGAATGTGTTTAAGTTGGTTATTCAAAAGGGGACCAAGGGGAGTGTGACCCAATTTTGGTGTCTACATTTTACCCCTTTTTGTTGCGTAGCTTGTATTGGTAAGCGATGCTGACAAAAATAGGAAATGGTTATGTTGAGTGTAAGTGAGGGTGGTGTTGCCCCAAGTGTGGGTGAAGGTAACCCCCTCAAACTAGGAACCGATGAGGTGAGAGACGGAAGCGGTGAGTGGTTTGATAAAATGAGGAGGTGGGAAAATGAAGATCATTGGGTGTATTGGGTAAAGGTAAAAGGTCAAATCGGGTAAATAAGGAAGTGGGCCAGGGTCAAAGGTAGTGGAAATTGAATGCACACATACGTTGGAAAGTACGACATGGTATTAGGTTGAGAATCTTTCAAACTCTACATCGGCTAAGGGTGATAGGTCTATCCAAATAGGGTTGAAGTGATTCCGGTATCCAAGGTATATGATATGGTGTGGAAACACAACAAAGGTCAAGTGCAGGAACGTTTAGGTATGTTCCAATACACCAAAGGTCAGGTCAGGATAAACAACACAATAATAGGCAAGGTAAGGTCGGTAGGCCGAACAACATGGGTAACCACGTCACAAGGTACAACGAGCACAGAGGGTCAAAGGTCACAAAAAGTGGTTCAGGTCAAGGTATATAGGTAATGGCATGGGTAAGGCCAAGGTATAGGTAAAATAACAACTCCTAAGACATAGTAAAGGCAATGTAGGGGTAGGTTGGGTTTGTAGGTATGGTTTAAGGGGTGTCTGGGATGATAAAAAGGGACGTGGGCACGAATGGTTGCAAGAAAAAGGAAGTTTAGCAAGACCAAACAATTATAAGGGTGGATCGATGTCGGTTATAGGGTGACCAACATTGGTTGGCTAGGGCACAAATAGGACCAACGTCGGTTAGGTTGGGTGGGTTTATAAAACAAAAAATTTGTATTTTATGGAATCATTGTTGTGTTGTACCGTTGGAGAAAATGACAGAGCCATTTGACTTTTGGTGCTTTTCAAGAGGAAAGTACGAGTGTAACATCCCAAATTTCTAGTAAGTTAAATTAACTATGGTTACGTCTAATCAGGATTAGATGAGATCATCATTGTGTGTAAGAATTCATTTGGTTCGTTGTGTCATGACCCACAACTTCTTTAGGGGCATGACATCTTTGAAATGGGTAACCCCGCACCCACCTTGATGATCCTTCCTAAACATGATTAGGCCTTGATCGTAGGTAAAATGCTTCATAAAAGATAACGAATATTTCGGTTATTTATATTTCAGTTACTTTATTTTAATCGGTTTAGTCGTCTTTTGTTTTTTTTTTAAATTTACAATGACCGTAATAAAAAGCTCTGCCTGCTTTTTTAGGACGATGTTATGTCAATTTAACTTTATGAGAATATTTGAATTATTATTTAAGGACTTGGTGATTTTCGTTTATTGGAATGTTTCGTATGGAGCGTGGAAATTCAAATAATTATTTTTATAATATATTGTTGGTAATATGTGGACTTGTATTATGATGATTAATTTTAACTTAACCATTAAGTTGGATAACAAATTAAATAAAAATAATAATAAAAAAATAAAAAATGCAACATTAATTTGTAAAATTAGTAATATATATTCTAAAAGGATTTAACATGTAAGTCAAAAGTTTTATATATATATATATATATATATTTAAAATTAGTGGATTTCGTAAAGCGAAACACCTTCATATAGCACAAATATGTGGCATGCATTAATACATGTGCCAACATTGGGAAGCCCAAAAATTCTTGAATATGTTGCCCAACTATAGTTTCTTTCGTTATATATTTTTTCTTTTATTTCTCCTTGTCTATTTTCATTCTTCCCTTCTAGGATACCTGTGTGAGTTTTGGAGGAAGGATTCAACTTGTTGGAGCTAGAAGAGTAAGAGGTTGCTAATTCTGGGTTTACTTCAGGCATGAATATCTTCTCCCTTCTCTGTTGCATTATTTGTAAAAAAATGAGGAAATACACATTCTATTTTAATGGCAATCAAAGGAATTTGTGGACAACTTTTGATTTAATTGCTTGGAGATGAAATTTGAAAAGGAAATTGATGGATTTTGTATTCTCTTAAGTTTTCTTTGTGTGGTTTTAGCTAAACCCAGAAAAAAAAAAATGCAGATGGGGTTTTGGGTTTTGATCTACAAAAATAAAAATAGAATGAAAGTTAAAATTCCTTCTTTGCATTAAAATAAATTGTACCCAAAAAGAAAAGAGTCAGGGTTTTCCTGTACTGGAAGAAGGAAAATGTTTTTATGAATTTGTGTGTTTCAAATCGATTTGTGCTTATGGGTTTTCATTTTTGTTAACATAAATTTGATTGTGTTTTCGTAAACAAATCGATTTGCATAAATGAATCGATTTGGGTAACCAAATCGATATGGATATGCAATTGGTTGGGGTTTTTTGTTTTTTTAAATCTTGGCTATTATATGCGGTCGATTTTTAATTTATTGAAATATTTTGAATGAAAATTTGTGGATGTCAAAGCTCTTACATGGGGCTGCATTTTCTAGAAATTTTTATTATGGGCATCTAAATCGGTTCATGTATAAATGAGGGTGTGTTCTTATGTGTGAATAACTATAAAAAAATGGCATTTAGCCTTTGTAACTTCTAGCCCGACAATATGACTTGGATTCTCGCATTTGTGAAAAAGAAATTGCTTGTCTTGGTAAGGGCATAAAAGCTAGGAAAACTTGATCGAGTTGTACCAATGAGTAATTGGTGGCATGATTGTTAATATAATGATATTTTATGAAAGAAAATATTAGCTATTCTTTTACTAGAAAGAGTATGTTTAAATGATGTAATCATGGTGTTGTTATATTGTTTTGTTGGGCTGTTTGTTTACCAGAAAGAACATGTTTAAATGATGTAATCGTGGTGTTTTTTACATTGTTTAGTTGGGTTATTCATATATATATAAGAAAAACATTTTTGATTGTTTGGAAAGGAATATATTGTATGTTTTATAGAGCTGCTCATTAACTAGAAATAATATGTTTTATTTCTCTTGTTAATGATGTTCTTCGACGCTTTATAGAGTTGCTCATTGACTGAAAATATTATATTTTATTTTCTTTGTTAATGATGTTCTTGGATGATCCGATGATGAGCTGTTCATTACCTAGAGAGAATATGTTTAATTGGTATTTGGAAATGATGATTTCGGACAGTTTTCTTAAGTTGCTCATTAATTGGAGGGTAAGTAAAAATAATATTTAAATCTATACCATGTAAAGCATGATTTGCTTGTGGTTATAATCTGAATTCGGATGTTGAATGATTATGGTTTGACTACTTTTTTGTGATGGTAATTTATTAGAAATAATTTAAAAAAGTACTCTTCTTAATCACATTGTTCCTATGATTTATGTAAAATTTTAAATGTCAAATATTTATTGTTTGAAGCTGAAATAAGGATGTCTTCATCCTTGTGATTAGAGGGAAACATGATCGTTGAAATATAAATTGGTTGTTCTATTTGTATGCATTCATAACTGTATCTTTATGGAAAACATGTAGTAATACATTCTCAGTTGTATTACCATGCATTTGTTGATAAAACAACATTTATATATTTCATATTTTATTAAATAATTGCATCAAAAAATGGAGGCAATATTCATGCCAATTCATTTAACTGACATCATACCACTACTTCAGTCTTGCAGGACAATTAGCCATCACATTCGGATATGCGGAAACTCATGTCTTGAGAATTTTTATCGTAGCATGGATCTAAATGAGTTACTTGGATTTCAATTTGTAGAAGGATGATATCCTAGAATTTTGACTAAATTTATTGGGATCTTGGACCCATTGTTAATATTCAAACCTCACTATGTGAGAGTTACAATATCAATTATATATTTTTCCTTAACGACATATGTAATTTATGTTTTTAATAAAGAGATGATTACTTTGTATGTAATAATATCTCAATATGAGTAAATGATAAATACTAGAATTAAGAAGTCTTACTTATCATAAATTGTTAAATATATTTATTTGATATTTACCAATGTATGAAGCCAAAAATTGGACAATTATTATAACATTCAATTGTCTTTTAATTTCTAAAATAAATAGCTATGCGTAGTTGATGGAGGAATAATTAAATATATATTTAATTTGGCCTTCCCGTAAACTTGACATTAATTTGTTAAGATTGTAAAGCCTAATTTTTAGAGGATGAAAGAGTACCATTATAAAAAGGTAATTTAAGGTTAAAAATCAAACATCAGGAAAAGAGAAACTAGATGGTAAGGTAAATAGATGAAAAGATCCATTAGTTATATTAAGGGATAAGTACATGCGAAATCTTTGAAATAGTTACATTTCAAAGATAACGAATGTACTCACCTCATAATGATCCTAATTGGCCTTGGCATCTATCTCAAAATAAACTCTTGTAAGATAAGTTTAATTGGAAATAAAGTAAACACAAACTATAAGATCTAGATAATAGTGAAAGGGATAGTTGTGAGGTGGCGGAAGACTTAAAATTCATAAGACTAGTGTGTTGTCTTGAGTTTAGTCGTCACCTACATGGTCACATAGGTGACACATGGATAACTTTGGCCAAAGTAATGCCTTGATGGTTGTGCATTGTCGATCACCTAGTCCTCCAATTAAAAAAATGTCATAACATTTGATCATGGGAAGTTGAACACTAAACATGAGGTAGAAATGGCGGATACCGAAATACGAAGTCGGGAAACTAGCTTTGTGGTAGACCCAATGAATTTCACATGGCTCCCATGACTGATAAAGGTTGAGCCAAAAGCATTGTCACTCAAAGTAGTGATGAAGGGAGATTGTGGAGATCTAGATACACCCTTCTCATCCGCATATGGCTTACATGGATGTTGTCAGATAGATCAAAAGAAAAATCTGATTTAATGAATTTGATTAAATTAATATGTACGATCAGACTTGTAATTTATTTTTATGTTTAAAAAAATCCTCATTTTCCAGCTCTTGTAATTTTGAGCATTACAATGAGGGACTATACCCAACCGAGGTGGAGAGATCTGGTTGGAGGGTGAGAGTAGATAGGGAGACGGGTCCATGAGATCAGTGTGGAGAATTTGATTGGATGGAGGTGAGGAGAGTATTTGGTGATGGCGAAGAGGCAGGATGGGGTCGGGTGGAGCAGGCATGGAGGATATACGATGGGAGATGCCTCGATAGTTACGTGTACCTCCATAATTTTTTGTGTATTTTGAGATGTACTAGCTGCGTGCTTGAAGATGGTAAGGATGTATCTGAGTGATTTGAGATGTTTGTATTTATTTGTATCCGTGTGCATATGTATGTATACACAAACTTTCGATGCATAGATGATGATATTTATAGTATGGATGGTGTACTTGTGTTGTAAAATTTTCATTGTTATATGTATGTAGGTGGAAACCAAGTGGATTAGGCATGATGGAGTCAGGTTAGTTTAGGTTTAGGCATGATGGAGTCAGGTTGGTTTAGGCATGATGGAGTCAGGTCGGTTTAGGAATGATCGAGTTAGGTTAATGTAGGCCTGGTGGAGTCAGGTTGGTTTAGGCGTGATTGAGGTAGGTTGGTGTAGGCATGATTGAGTTAGGTTGATTTAATTTTGATTTAATATCCAAGTTGTTGGTAACATGGGAGACAAATGGTGATGTATAGGCATGTTATGGTTTAAATTTCCAAATATGTGCTATAGTGGAAATGTGAAAATGATAAATGCATGATTTGATGATGTGGTAAAAATGTGTATTAATTGATGCTTGGTTGGTTTAATTTCTAGTTATTGATATAAAATGGAAACTAACTAAGGTAGAATGTGAATAGGAAAGTGAAAGGGGAATTGGTTAGGGTAAAGAGTGGCCGAGCTAACCTCCAAGGGCCCCATGCCCTCGAAGTGCTACCTACATAGCCTTGGTGAAAAGGGGCCTCAGGCCGATGTAGTTCTCCCATAAGCTAGGGAAGATTATGATGAAGTAGAGGAATGGGTTAGTAGGTGTTAGGCATGGTTGAATGTAGGTCATAGGCATGATTGGGTGTAGGTCGTAGGCTTGGTTGAGTTGTTTAAATATAGGTGTCGATGATCTGGTCCTGTGTAAGATAATCAATAAGTAATGAGGAAGGCGAATGGTAAGAAGTGGCAATAGAGCCACTTAATTGATAAGAACCCTAATGAGTCTACCATACCCAAGATGGGCTTATGAATGTAAGACCCTAAAGGTGTTGCATAATGGACCATTCTAAGGGTGAAGAAAGTCACATAATCATGAAATGTCGCGGTGTGAAAGTCCCTTGAGTAAAGAGGAAATTAGGATGAAAAGGAAATGAGGTGAGAGTGGGCGGTTCAGCGTAACCTAGTGTATGGAAACATGTTTACCTGGTAAGAAACCCATGATCAAAATAGGCAAGTCCATGATGAAAAGTTATCATTTTCTTCTTGTATGTTTGTTTTTTATAGACTGATCGATGCGGGAAGTCTATATGGGATGAGTATATTATCTCCTTGAGGTCTTCGCGAAGCTGATCGATGCGGGAAGCTTCTAGATATGTTTATTGTATTTTTACAATGGCTTTATATAGTTGTCCTTCAAGGGAACAATCTATTTATAGTAGTGGAAATAACGTGAAGAGATGTTCCTTTTTGAGGGAGTCATCTTTTGTTGGAAGTTTGACTCAAGGAGTTGAATCCCTTTTGTTTTTGGATGTTTAAGTCATGGAAAAGACTATAGAGGAAGAGTAGGATCTTGTTGAAAGACAAAACCATAGTACATGGGGTTAACTATGAAAGGGGTGGTTTCAAGTGATGAATGACCATGGGATTCCATATTGAAGAAGATGAAAAGTATCCATGAGAATCATGCTATGAGTAGAGCCATGGTACTCATATTGAAGATAAGCTGAAAGGTGACGGGTAATCACATGATTCTTGTTTAGTCGTGGATCCTAAAAAATGGGTAATATGGAAGGTGAACAACGCTCAAGGGATGAGCGATCAACTGACAGAAAGTGATATAGGACTTGATGTCAACAATAAAATGGTCGAAGATGCAAGGTGTTGATAGGATCAAGTTCAAGTTTACCTTCGAATGAAGACAAACGATAAGCACCTGATCCATAGGCATGGGTAACGATATAGGGTCCAAGCCAATTAGGAGAAAATTTGCCCCGCTTACTTTTCTCTTCTTTAGTTACATGTTGATTTTCTTTTAGCATGAGGTTTCGACACTGAAAGGATAGTTCGTGAACTCGTTTTTTCATAGGCACATTTGATACATTTTTGGTAGATTTGGAGATGGTCAAGAGCATTGAGACAACATTAATCGAATAACTCAAATTGCGCCAAATGATCTTGGCGAAAGTCATCATCATTGAGCATGTCTTGTAGTGAGATGCAGAGAGATGGAATCTAGACTTCGAGAGGTAAGACAACCTCGGTACCATAGACCAGAGAAAAAGGTGTGGCAATAGTCAAAGTGCAAATACTAGTGTGATAAGCCCACAAAGCGAAAGGAATGTGTGAATGCCAATCTTTTCCAAATATCGCCAACTACTTTTATAAGAATTTTGTTTAAGGTTTTTTTGGTCGATTATGCTTGGCCATTGGTTTGTGGGTATTAAGGTGGTGAGAAACTGAGTTAGATTTCAAAAGCGTCGCATATCTTACATAGGGTTTTTTTTTAATTACTTTCCATTATCAGTGATGAGGCAGTGAGGAACACCAAAGTGACAAATGATGTGATGGTTGATGAATTCACATATTTTCTCAGCTTTTGTAGAAATGAGGGGAATGGCCTCTACCCATTTAGTGTAATATTCAGTAGTGGTTATGATCCATTGGTGGTGTTGTGAAGAATGGGGATTGATCTCACCGACAAGATCCAAGCCCATTGAGAGAAAGGCCAAAGATCTCATGCGACATGTAAGGCATGACTAGGTGTGTGATGGAGATTAGCATGTTGTTGGCATTTCACACAACGTTTGACATAGTCACAACAATCATGGTTTAAGGTTGGCCAATAATAGCCAAGGCGAAGAATGCGTTTGGCTACAACTAAACCACTAAAGTGACCTCCACAAATTCCATCGTGGACTTCCTTAATGGTGTAGGTAATTTCAAAACTTATAAGGCATCGTAAGAGAATACCGTCGAATCCACACTTATAAAGGAGACCACCCATGATGACATAACGAGAGACACTTTTAAGAAAGGCACGTTGTCCATTACGAGTGAGATTAGCGGGTAGAGCGGAAATGGAAAGATATTCTGCAAATTGCTTATACCAAAGGTCACGTGGGTTAGGTGCAATGATTCCGACGGAGGAGACTTCACGAGGTAAATAAGAGGGTGATTGCAGCCTTTGTATTTTGACAAAGATTTTAGAGTTGGCATGCAAAGAGGTATCTGAGAATCCAAGCAGGCCATGGTATCCGTAAACTTATTGGTAGAACGTGGAGTGGTTTGAAGTTCATAATGTTCAAATGTGGTCAAAAGTATGTCTACATGATGTTTATACTTTTGAAGTATCTCATTACGACATTGGTATATACCATTGACTTGGTTTACGACCAGCTGGGAATCGCCAAAGATATTGATGGACTTAACATCTAAGGCATAAGCATCCTAGAGGCCCAATACGAGTGCTTCGTATTCAGAAATATTGTTTGTACAATCAAAATTGAGTTTGAAATATAAAGGCATAGGTTCACCATCAAGAGGAATGAGGATGACACCAACCCCACCTCCACGCTGACACTTAGAGCCATCAAATAAGAGTGTCATTTGGTAAGTGGGTTTGTCTAAGGAGAGGGTAGCTATGGATTCATCTGAGAAATCGAACTAAGAAGGTATATTCCCGAGAAAGAGGTGTGTCGCACTTGGTTGGTCGGTGATACCTTGGCCCTTGATGGAATTTTGATGAATAAATTCGAGATCGAGGTCGGAAAGAAGCATAAGCCAGCGTGTGACACGTTGATGTTGATAGGGTTTGACATACATATAGTGTAAGGGGTCAATATTAGTAATGAAGAAGGTTTTTTGGTTGCGTAGGTAATGACAGAGTTTGGTGGTGACAAATACTAAGGCTAAGCAAGAGTTTTTGGCGTGGGTATATCTAGTTTCATAGTCTAGAAGGGTACAACTTATGTAATAAACCAATTTCTCTCGGTGTTTCTTGTCGCGATGAGCGAAATGCACGACACCTAAAGAATGGTCGATGATGGAAATATATAGGTAGAAAGGTTGGCCATATTTAGGAGGAATGAGCACTAGTGGTTGAATAAGGTATTGTTTTAAGGCTTTGAAGGATTTATGGCATTCATCATCCCATTTGAATGAAACTTCTTTCTTGAGAAGATGGTGAAATGGGTGAGTGTTGGTTGGAAAGTGTGAGATAAAACGATGAATGGATTACAACTTGCCTTGTAGGCTTTGAAGTTGATGGAGATTAGTAGGCGAAGGAATTTCCAGAATAGCCTTGACTTTAGCAGGATTGACTTCTATGCCATGCAAAGAAACGATGAAACCAAGGAGTTTTCCTGAAAGTACCACAAAGATGCACTTCTTTGGTTGAAGATGAACACAATACTTGATGAGGTGGTCAAAGATGACCTTAAGGATGGTCAGGTGTTTGGTTCGATGTTTGGATTTGGTAAGAATATCATCTATGTAATCTTCCAATATGTGATACATGATGTCATGGAAGATGTAAGTCATGGCTTGTTGGTATGTAGCGCCGACATTTTAAGGCCAAAAGGCATGACTCGATAGCAGAAGGTCCCCAAGGGTAATGAAGGCAATCTTGTGTTGATCTTCTAGAGCAAGTAATATTTGATTGTAACGAGAAACCATCCATGAGTGATAGAATTTCATGGCCGGCGGTGAGATCAACTAGTTGGTCAATGCCTAGTAGGGGAAAGTCATCTTTGGGACAAGCTAGGTTGAGGTCACGGAAGTCGTGTAAATGCGGAGTCCCCTTGTTGCCTTTGTGACAAGAACGATGTTAGAAATCCATTGGGGATAGTCAATGGGTAGGATGAAGGAAAATGAGAGAAGGAGATCTGAAGCTCTTCTTTGACCAGAAGAGCAATGCGAGGATGCATTTTCCATAGCTTTTGTTTGATGGGTTTGGCATTAGGAATGGTTACGATATTGTGGACCATGATTTTTGGGTCAATGTCGGGCATATCAACATAAGACCAAGAAAAAGCGTTGTTATGGTCTCAAAGGAAAGAGGTAAAATCTTCTTTCTTAGTAGCATCTAAAGATTGGCCTATCTTTAGAATGTGTGGGTTATCTTGAGTGTTAATGTTGATTTCAATGGTTGATTCATTCAACATGGTTTGCATCTCAGAAGGTAATGATCGGTGAATATAAGAATCTTCCACACCCAGGTAGGTGAGGATGGAATCATTATCCTAACATTGAATGACATTAATAGAAGGTGTATCGTCATCGATCATGTCAGGATACAGGAATGGGAGAGAAGAGGGAGCCTCACCATCACATTGATAGGTTAGAGGTCCCAGAGAAATTGTGTTTACGAATTTTTTTTAGGAGGAATAGATTCGGGATATGTGGACTCAGTGGGGGAAGATGGTGAAGTGGGTGAATGAGGTGGAGAAGGTTTGTCTTCCTTAATGAGGTCAACGTGAGCCTTCTTGGGAGGTGGTGCGTCACCTAATGCCACTACGGTCATTTTTTTATGAGTGGTACAAGAGATGACAATATGGTGGCCCTGTTCATAAAAACTAAAGCTAAAGCATTTCCATGTGCAACAATGAAGGAAAGTGTGAGCGAAGTGGCGAGTTAGTAAGGGAGTGTAAGTCAGATGAAAAAGGTTTTGTTTGGGATGGAGGTTCGGGTGAATAAGTGGCAATATAAAGTCCCCCATATCTTAGATTAGTGTGAAGGTGGGGAGAACCATAAGGAAAACCTCACCTACGCGGTAGTCATAACTAGGGTGCTAATGAAGGTTTCCATACTCTTGCGGAGTGAGGAACATGTTGATATTGTATAGGCGGTACTCCCCCAGAGTGAGGCATTGAAAGACACCTTCTAAGGGATCAATAGTCGATATGTGGGTAGCGGGGATAGATAACTCACTAGATGATTGGGAGATAGGTGAGTCAGCTATAGAGGTTATGGTGGTAGTAGGAATAACAGGGTTAGATGTGGGAGGGCGATGACAGTCTTGGTGGATGGGTTTGTAGGTGAAGGTGAAGTGGGGATAGTGGCAGATGCCTTGACTAGTACAAGCACATCATTGGGATGGTATAACATGTTACAAGTCTTGAAAGGTGATGGGTCAGCCGGGATGGTGTAGTTATGTCCTTCATGTTCAAATTTAAGGCAAGTGTAAAGTCAACATGACATAACCCATGGCACAGATCTAAAGTTGGCCAAGAAACAAGTTATACTAGAACTCTCCTCATAGGACATATAATAGTTCGAGGATAGTGCGGGGACCTATGCGACATGGATAATGACGGTACCTAGGTAGAGGTCATGGCATCATTAAAGGAGTGAAACATAAACTTGGGTTACCATGCATGCAATTGGCAGGTATGCGCATTTGGTTGTACGCATGGGAAGAGATGATGTTAATACTAAAACCACCATCAATCATAACGTGTCGTATACGTATATTATCGATATGGAAAGAGATGAAAAGAGTGAGATCGGGGTCCTCAAACTTGAAGGGAGCAATCTCTTCGTTCGAAAAGATGAGGGCGACTATTTGGCGAGTAGGTGGAGGTGTAGAGGAGGTGAAAACTTAGTGAGAGAGGATACGTGATGAGGGGTAATGATGGAGGCTACGGGCGTGGGGTCATTTGGTAAAACCTTGATAGATTGAAGGATCTCCATGAGGGCTTGGCGATGTGACTCAAAGGTTTGTATGAGATCATATAAAGACATTTTGAGGGAGGATTGGTGCAATTGTTTTAGCATTGTGCGATGTTTGACCCCATCGAAAATAGGATACAGGACCTTGAATGGTGACTTTGGGTGTGGGTATAGATGGTATGTTGGGTAGAGGGTTGGTTGATGGGCTATTTGCATTTTATTTTCATTTGTATTTCTAAGTGTGGGTAGCAATGTGGACCTTGTTAATTTGAGGGGAGGTGGATGGAGAGGGTGTGTCATGAAAGGTATAATGGCATGAGGGGAAAAATCCTAGTGGTGGATAAGAGCCTTGTGAAATGAGTAGGGCGCATTGACATTTGGGTGGTGGTTTGGCCAACTCTCTTATACGAGACCATGTTGATCTCGAATTTTGGGGGTGGATAAAAGGGTTGTGGGGGTGGAGATACTAGTCATTGAGTAGGTAATGGAAAAAGATTTGGGGAGATTGGAGAAGGTGGAATGGGGTCCTCATCCAAAAGATCATCGTCATCGAAATTGTGCTCAGGAGGACAAAGTTGGATAAGAATGGTCTTCAAGGCCTTACAATTTTCAACATCATGTCCTGACACACGATGATAGGCACAAATATTGGTCTCATCAAACCCTTTGGGTTTGGGTTTGAGAGGATCATAAGGTCGAAGTGGTGGTAATGTGATGAAGAAGTCTCTAAGAGATTGGTTAAGATATTAACGTAGGACCCTGCTAACGGATCGCAATGGGAGTTGAGTGTGGGTTTGGGTACATGTGTGGCTAATTGTGGAGGAAGAGGCTTTACAGGAGGGGAATGGGTTGGTCCACTAGTTTGGTATGTGGAGTGGTCTTAGGTCTTGCGGGCATCTATTTGGGTAAAGGTGGGGTATAAGAGCCGATGATGGAAGGTTTGGTTGGTTTGACTACTTTATTGGAGGGTAGCGGATTCTTATCTTTAGGTTGCATCCTCTTGGGTAAAGGTGATACGAGAGTACGGGATGTAGAAGGAAAAGCAAGATGGTGGAAGAGGACGGGTTACCCACGGGGGCAACCGAGTTGTGGTGGAGGTGGTTGGTAGAGGTTGGGTAGAAGGTGTGAGTGGAAGAGAGGAGAGTGTCATGGGTAGTGAAGAAATTATGGAAGGTAGTGGTGGTATGGGTGGTAAGAAGGTCACGGGTGACGGCGGGGTTGTTTGGATCCTTGGGTATATTAGAGGGCCATGATGAGGAGGTGAGCTATTGCATTCTTGGTTTACTGGTGGAAGTAGGTTTCTTAGCCAAGGTTGAGGGGTGAGGTCCTAGGATTGATAGAAGGGGTGAAGGTGACAATGGTGTGGTAGGTGAGGTTGGTGTATGAGGCTAGAAGGTTGGGGATTCCTTTTAGGGGCAGGAATAAGTTTAGTGTTGGTCTGGGAAGATGTGACTAAATCTAATTTGACGGGTGGGTGATTAAGGTTCGATGTCGGCATGACCCCTAAGGTAGTGGTGGGTTTAGGCAAGGGAGATGATATAGGCGTGGGTAGGTGTTTGGGTGTAGGTGTGTATTGGGTTGTGAGAAGAGGTGTGTGTTGGGTTGTGGGTGATGACATGGAAGGTGTTCCAATAGCCATGGTTGTGTTTGGTTTGGTTTCTTGAAACACTTTTGGATAGATTGTGGAGGTGTTAGTGAGTGACAACTGCATTTGGGTTGAAGCAAGAAGTAGAAGATGTCCCCAAAGCAAGGCTCTATCAACATAGTCCAAGCGATCGACCAAGCATGAAAATGGTAATTTATAAGCGGGGGCCACTTGTGGATCAAGTAGTAATCCCCGTAAAATGTGTTTGAGAAACATGGAAATGGCTAGCTTCAGACTTTGTGGGTAAGAGAGCCGAAAGATCAACAGGATCTTGGAGGTCGATGGAGAATGGTCATCTAAAGGTAATGGTGTTTCTATAGGATCCTCTATGGGTAGAGGAGATGATGGGCTAGATGAGGTGGACTCTCCTTGTGATGGTGTAGGGAGTGAACATGTGTCCCCCATGAGTAGGAGAGGTGCTACTGATGATTGCTCGATAATTTGAGGGGAGGAGGCGAGTGCTAATTATGGGCTCTTTCATGGGTGAAGGAAGAAATGATGGGGTTCCTCTGTAGGTGGAGGAATAGATGAAATAGGTTCCTGTGTAGGTAGGGGAGCTTGGGATAGGATTTCATCTATGGAAGGAACATGGGATTGGGAAGCAACTGACATGTCATCAAAAATAGTGTGGACCTCCTAAACATTGTTATCATTGGTTGAAGTGTCACCAGTTTGGTTGGAAGATGGGGCATGATTAGGGAATGGTTTTTTGAAGATATGTAGGTTTTGGTTAGTGGGTGCATTTGGGTTATCCAAGACTATATCTTCATTGTCTAACATTTCTTGGACGATATTCTTGAAGGTGATGCAGTTACCATCGCTATGACCTTTGACACGATGATAGTTACAAAAGTCATGTTCTTTATACCACATGGACGTGGGGCAATCGGGGTCAAAACCAGCGTGTTGTTTTATAGGTGAAAGAGTAATGACACCTGCCTTAATAAGTTTTTCCAAAATAGAAGAATACGCTTCCCCTATTGGGGTGTACTTTCATTCTCGTCTAAACTGGAAAGTTTGGACAGGCGAGAGATTAGCAGAAGGTTTGGCTTGGTTTGATGGGTGAGAGGGTCTAGCCTTGATAAACATAGCATTGGTAGATCCTTTGGGTTTTGAATATTGACTATGGGGTTTCGAAGATGAAGAAGCATCATTTGATTTGAACGTGGTGTTCTTGTTACATAGCTGAATTTTCTTCTCTTCGATAGCATGAATCTCCAATTTTCGTGCCATGGTGAATGCCTCGTCAAAGGTGTGGAAGGTCTGCACCTATAGGGTTGGTGAAATGTGTCTAGCACAAGCTTGAGTAAACAAATCTATGAGCTCAATTTGAGGTAATTGAAATGTGAGCTGGTTAATTAGGTTGCGCCAACAAGTGACAAAGTCAGTGATAGACTCATCGTCATACTATCGTGTGGAGTAAAGATCAGTCATGGTGACTTTCTTGACAACGTTGATTGAGAAGTGGTTTAAGAAGGCTTGGGATACTTGATTAAATGAGTAGATGGAATGTCTGGGTAGCCCATTGTACCAATCTAATGCAGGTCCTGTGAGGGACATTGGGAAGGTCCATAGGAGTAAAGCATCATCATGGGCGATCAGGTAACACCCATGTTTGAAAGACCAAAAATTTTGCTACGGATCTTCTTTACTATTGAAGTGGTTGAATTTTGGAATTTCCCAATGTACATGGTATGGGTGAATAGGAATGGATGGATGAATGGGCTCATTACAGATTTCATCGTAGGTGAGAGAATTGTGTGAGCCAAAAACTGATGCTTCTAGTGTTTGCATCCTTTCCATCATTAATTTGATGAGGTCATTAGTAGGTTGTGATAGAAGGGTGCCTCTTGTGGCGTAAGAGGGTTGGTGTTGAACATGTGATGTGGGTGGCATTCCAGTGTATGGTGATGCCAAATAGGAAGGTTGAGAATAGGGGACCGACATAGAGGGCATATATCTAGAATGAATGATGGACGAGATAGGGGTTGTTGATAATATGTATATGTAGGTGGGGCAATCATCGCAGTGACTCTAGTAGTGATTGGGGGCGAGACTACGGGATGGAGAGGACAAGATTCTAGAATGGGGTAGGGGTCACCAACACCATGGGTGGTTGTGTTGTAATTGGTATCTGTGAGATAATGGGCGTGGATGGGGTTATGGTCTAGGTGGTCAATGAAGGAACAACAGATACTACAGGTGTGACTAATGTTGTAGATGCAAAGTGGTCATAGTAGGTATGGGGCCTAGCTGCGAAACCACTGGGGGTAAATCGGGTGAAGGTAACGTCGAACTAGTAGAGGCTGATGCAGAAGTGGGGATAAGGGTAAGAGAGATGGATACATTCATTCCATATATCAATTGACCTGAGGAATCCCAAGTGGAAGAGTGGGAAATGTAGAATTATAAGGTTGCGGGATTCTGATCGAGGAGTCGTGCAAACTCCTCATCACCTGTAGCAATGGTGGTAGGCAGGGTTGGATCCATGGGTGACAGGACAGAAGGTGGTGAAGGACTAGGTGGGAGTGGTTGATGAGTGGCGTGGAATATAAGAGCGTTAGTTTGGCTATGAGTCAACACCATGTGAGTAAGTGTTGACCTGGAAAGACTGTATTCTGTAAATGACATAGAAAACAACAAGAATAGAGGAAAAATGAGGCTAGGAGGGTGAATTTGGTCAAGGTTTGAATTTTGAAAACCAAACCAGACACCGATGTCGGTCAAGATGACCGGTGACGGTTAATGGGGAACCGATGTTGGTTACAGAAATCGATGCCGGTCACTGTAGAAAAACACCAGTTTTAGCAAGTGAAACAAGACTGATGAATGTGTAATGGGGAAACTGTGTATGACAGAAATATCAAAAAGGGGGAATAAGATGATGCCCTAAGGGCCAAAAAATAGAACAAAAGGAGTGATGAAGTCTATTCAGGAAAAATAACTAGAAAGCTAGAAGCCGACACGGTTAGGTGTAACTGATGATGGTCCAATGTGAACCGATGATGGTTCTGGACCTGGGTCGACACCGCCATTCTTGTGAAATGAGAGAGTGATGAAGAAACTAGATTTTGTGAATTTAAATCAAGTGAAGAGTCAAACTCAAGAATCTGAGAATGAAAGATGGGGTCTTGACACACTCAGACAAAGTCAGAATACTCCAACTATGATGGTAGAGTGTGCAAAGAAGAAGAATAATATATATTCATAGTCTCACACCTCAAAACACAAGTCAAGAAGAAAAAAGAAGAAAAAAATGATCCTAAGAGTGATTTTCTTATGTTTGTTTAGCTTATGCTATTTAGAATTGACCATGTGAATTTATAATAGATTTTTGGTTGGGAAGGTGTCCTAGAAAGAAGAATATCTAAAAGATGAGGTTTTGGGTTATGTTATGGTGGGGGTACTCTCGATGGGGTCTTGGACATAGATAACCAACCTGGGAGTACATGCCAATCCTCCGATTGTGTGATCATTGAAAGGTGTTCCAGTGTAGGTTGTTGTTTAAGATAATGTGTATATTTAGATTTTGTGCGTGGTAAGTTTGGTAAGAGAGAGAGAGAGAGAGAGAGAGAGAGAGAGAGAGAGAGAGAATGTGCTTTTCTACGATTCTTTGTGTCAACCATCAGCTGGGCATGACTTCCAACATATAGGTTGCCCTCATTTTAATGTGAGATAAATGCAACATACAAGGATGAAATGCAACTGATTTTAAGCCCAAATTGACAAATTACGTTTGATGAAGCAAATGGTGAATAGGTAGGAACGTGCTCTTTCACTACTTATGTGAATACAAGAAGGAAGAAATGGTTCGTTTTAAGCACCAGATAATAGATGTTTTTTTTAGACAATTAGAAGAGGAGAGTATTACCAAGGAAGAGATTTAGTGTGAGTACATTTTAGAAAGGAAACAAACACACCCTCTTTACCTAGGAATGAAGAAAATGCAAGGAACCTCGGATGGGTCCCACTGGGTGTGCCAAAATGTTTCACCATTTTCTTTACATTTTGGAATGTGACGAAACAGATAATGTTATGGGATGAGGAGGAATACATGTTGTGTTGGTCGATTGGAGGTTGATGTGCGCGTTCTGACTTCTTGATCCGATCTTGTTGTGAGAGCTTCATTTTGGTTGGGAGGAACTACCTGAAATAGAAAACAAGACCACCAAAGAAGAGTTAAATAATATATGACAATGGACTTCCTAGCGTATGCTAGGTTTGGGAAGTGTGATACTCCTAAGGTCTGTCAATCCACTATTTTTATAAAACAAATATGAAATAACTGAAATATGTACATAACCGAATCTAGTGCTAGTATTCTGATTTGGGTACCTCAGATAACTATCAACGTCAATCCAATTAAATACTAAAAACTATGTAGGTCAAGGTCTTTAGGTCAAGTTGTAGGTTGTTTAGGTGGTGTGCCGGTCACAAAAAGGGTCTTAGCAGGGTTTGGTAATGTGTTTGGGTTGTTTTGGTAGGTAGGTAGTTGTTGGTTTACATAGTGTTGGCGAGACACAAAGACCAGCGTCGGTCGGGTATGACCAATCACGGTTAGGAAAAACTGACGACGGTCATGGGTAACCGACGTCGGTAGAGGTGGGCTGGTAAAACTTAAAAGCTCTAGTTATAGAGGTTGATCTGAGGTTAAACAGAGACAAAAGGGGGTGGAGAGGTCTGTAGGAATCTTAGTTATAATCAGATGTGTAACAGTTGGATATAGGTGATTTAATGGTGTGGGTGGAGGAATGGTTGAGTTTACAGCAAGTAAATGGTAGGGGAATGAGGGTGTAAGTGGAAACTGATAACAACAATAGAAAAACCCAATAGACTGAAGTAGAAATAGATGATGCAAGTAAAAAGTGTACTTACTATGGTGCAGTTCAAATGGCTAGATGGTGATGATGGTTGATTAGAGGAATGATGTTTGGTACCGCGGTAGTGCTTCCCTGGAATGTTACCATGAGTGTAATACCTCTAGATCTATCCTGGTGCTGGCTATGGATGTCTGTAGGTGTGAAAAGACTCTGGTTCTACTTGCATGCAGCTCTCTTCTCTTCTCCTCAATTCTAGAAATGTGCCAACCCACAAACAAGGTTACCAAAGTGAATAAATGGTAACCAACGATAGGTTCTGGTTGATTGGCTTCATTTTGGGATGATCGGCGTCGGTTAAGGTGGGATTCCCTCGGTTACTAAAAATAACAGATCTCGCATCATTTGGGTTAGGTCCATTCATTTATTTTGCAGATCAGAATGGACATTATCTTTTTATGAGTGGGAAGGTGGTTAGAGGAATAATAGGCATTTAGTTTTTAGGGTTGAACCAAGTCTTATTCATTTATGGAAACATGCCATGAATAGGTCTATGGTGAGGTGTCTAGGTGAGGTGGGCATCCATTTAATTAAAGTAATTAAATTAATAATGGGGTGAGGATGGGTATTAATTTAATTGTAAATAATTAAATTAATATTAATGTGGGGTATAAGGGTCATGGTTAGGTGAATGTGTTTAAGTTGGTTATTCGAAAGGGGACCAAGGGGAGTGTGACCCAATTTTGGTGTCTACAAAAGTAGTGTTTACTTTCTTATTCATGGTTCTAAAGGTAAAATATTATTATAAAGTGACCAGGGGATAAAAAGACACAACAAATAAGAGTGTGTCAAAAATATAGTTAGAGAATGTGTTGGTGTAGTCTTATACAAGTTAGTTAGGACCGGATTATACAACCTGACCAAACCATATGTTTTTGGATAGAGAGAAGGTGAATCAAATCTAAAAGTTTATGACAATGATGGTAAGAGCTTAAGCATTGATTTTATGGACTTACATGCAATTTTTTTGACACATCATAGCGTAGGAAGAAGCAAGTTAGGAAAGAGATGGCAAGATACACTAAGAGGGAATAAGATGTGGGTGTTTGTCTTAGTCAAGGAGCACCCTTTCAATAAACAATGCCAAAAGGGTAAATTGCCAAATTTGAGTGTCTATAGGAATTGCCAAACTAGTATGGAACCAACAAATAATTTCGTACATAAGTAATGGTTTATTCCATGCTCTTTCACTTGAAAACCATAAACAAAGCATGAAGATCACTTCTAGTCTCTACATCCTTCTATCAAAACTAAACTAGATTCTAGACTAGCATAATAACCAAGTGCATCTCTCCTCTTGTATCTTGTTTCATTTAGCACTTGTTTTGATAGATCTATCTTGGACATTGCTAATATAGGTATATTTTGATCTTCACATTAATGTTAAATTAAGTAATCTAAATATCTCTCATGTTCTTAACCCTAATCCATAATATAAATAAGCAAACCACACATCTTATTTATTTTAAGTTAAATTAACACCCTCGTTGTGTATGTTGCGCCTTTAATTTATTGCTAGTTTATATATATTATTGAGATTAAACAACATAATCAAACCTCACACCACAACTAACTACTATATTTTATTGTCTTACTTTGAAGAAATTTCTTCCCTATTGGTTCACAAGTGGAAGATGTGTTTATACCTTATTACAAAATATTCCATTCAATTAAATATAATAATTATTCATCCTAATTTTAAATATATTTTAATTCACCAATTAATACTACTAAAAGAAACCTCAACATATACCAATAATTATGATGGGATATACTAGATTTTTTTAAAAACAATTTATTAAAACTTGACATATCAAAAATAAAAATCTACCAAAAACACATCAATCTCTATTAATAATTATGATGTGACTTGCAATATTATATTACTAAACAATTCAAAGCAATTGACGTATCAACCTATATTTATTTAAAAAGTAAAAAATAACAAATGACAACTCAATCTATATTAATTATTATGATGTCTTGAATTACTTAATGTTCTAATACACTAATCTTTTAAAAATACTAAAAAAAAAATATGACACCTCAACCTATATTACTAGTCGTTTTGTTACTAAAAAATTATTACTACTACTATGCCATGCTCTCAATATTTTTGCAATATTTTTTATCAACTAACTTATTTTGCATGAGTCCTATAATAACATAGAATATATGTCTCTTATATTCATGTAGCATTAGCTACATGTATAGTTTAATCTTTCATCATGAAAGCTCTAAACTTTATTCTTTATACAATTAATTTGTTTGTGCTCAAATATATCTATTTCATTGATGTTCAATTAAATTTCTTCAAGCTATGATAGAGACTAGTTGCGTTGCGACTCTTGTTGAGAATAAACAATGTAATCAAACCTCACACCACAACTAACTACTATATTTATACTCTTCTAACTTTGAAGAGTTTTCTTAAGAAGCATGAACTCGAAATTATTAGATTGGTGTAGTATGTATATAGGGGAGAGAACCCTATAATCGTTCACCTTAACTTTAGTGGTGCATAGATGCATGTAGGTGCCTTGTAAATGAAAAAAATTATACACTGTTATATAGCATAAAAGCGTGCCACATCATCGTTTTTATTCCACGTAAACTTATTTAGACGGAAAAAGTATATTTTGAATCGATTTAGTGCAAATATAACTAGTATAAAACATTTGAAAAGTGTATGAATAATTGAGCGCCCTACATGCTCTTAAAAACTATCTTTAATTAAAAAGTGAACTATTAGTACTTTTTAAACAAAATATAGAGAAATCAAATGTATGTGTTTTAGTGCGTGCACAACTATAGTGGTCCTATCCCCTAGTTTCATTGGTATTCAATTATTTCTACTTGTCATATTAGGGTACGCTGGACACCCTATCTACAGATTGTGAGCGATAATCTATATTTGTTTATCAAATAACATTTTTACTTGTGTGTCCTACCTTCCAAATATCAACTAATTACTCGCGGATCCATAAGATTGTTACCCTTTCTCCTCTACTTTCAAAGCCACCAAGACCACTCCGCCCCCACTCTATATGGCCCTCACACCACAACTAACTACCATATTTACTTCTATGTTTTTGAAGAGGTTTCTTAAGAAGTGTGACCTCCAAAAAATATTCAATCTGCAACATAATGCCATTTAGTGGAACCTTATGGCCTCTCTTTTGTAATTACCCACATACTAAACTCCAAATTCTGTTTTGAATTGACATGTCATTTGTTTTAAGTATAGTTATGCTAACCTTCGCATGGTGACAAACATGGAACCTCGGCTATACCAACACCCAATTTCACCCTTATAAAATTCATTTTGGCCCCAACGAAAAAGCTTGTTTTTGTCACCAATCTTTTCAATACATTGTATGAAGATGCCTTGCCCTCAATTCAGTCGTGCATTATTTTAGGTTTTTATTGAAGTTTTGTTTAATCATTGGCAAAACTTAGATGAATGCACCCAATCGTGCACTATTATATGATTTTAACCTTCCACAATTAAAAACATTAATCGTGCCTGTATTTAATACATCAATGTATCGTTTTAATAAACTTCTTTATGATAAATGGATTATTATTTTATTAATCATAGCGGCAAAAATACAATTTCACTAAGCAAGAAGACAATCTTTCACTCGACTTAGGTAATTAGATTCAAATAATTATAATACAGAAAATTATATATAATTGTATTGAGTATTTACATAAAAAAATGAAAAGATTAAAATTAAAATGTTAGAGAGAATTAGGATTATAGAGTGATACATATCTTTATAAAATTAAAGATACTTATGACAACAAACAAATTTAGATATCGAAAATAAAAATAAAAAAATCAAGCAAAACATAATACCTTGACTAAAATTGTAGCACTCTTTTATGACACAACCAAATTCATAGTAGTATGGTCCCTGTAAATGTTATAAATTGTGAATCTAGTCTAACGAATTTGTTTCTCTGTTCCTAGGCTCCAAAACCTCGCTTAATTTTCCTAGAATCCGTTTTGAGTAATTGTGAAACAACTTTCCTTGAAACCATAAAAATTGGATGGAGTTACTGGGGACATGTGTTATCCCTCCATTCGTATCAAGCCCCTAGGACTTTCGATAGTTTAGAAATCAATATGTGTCTATAATGTAGTTCAACTAATACTCTAATGTAATGTAAATGTCCCAACCCTTATACTCAATTGATGCAACAAGTAGTAAGTATTATATTCTCTTCTCTAATTGCTTGAATTATTATTTGACATGGGGATGCATTTAAAATAAATAAAGTTGTTTCTCTTAAAACTTCAACATAAAAATTCGCTTGTAATCATTCAAGTTCATCTATATATTGTGTATCCTAAATGCACTAATGGCATTTATAGACTTCTTAAACTCAAATTAAGAGACAACCCTCAAGCATAGAGCTTGTAACATAATTTTGAGGTTTCTAAAGACAATGGAAACATTACTAAGGATTCTGAGGACATCAAAGAAGAAGCCCTCAAATTTTACAAGAATCTACTCACTGAGAATAACTCCTACAATGAACAAGCGGCCTCCTTTCTCTTAGACTCCATTCCTAATAATCTAATACCTGCTGAGAGATTTAAGAGTCTTTCCAAAACTGTCACCATCGAGGAATTGAAAAAGGCTTTTCGCTTTAGAGGGGGATAAGGCTCCGGGTCCCGATGGTTTTTCGGCTAACTTCTACCAAAGATGTTGGGAAATATGCTCTGAAGATCTATTGAAAGTGTTAATGAGTTTTATAGAACTGGAAATCTTATTAAAGAATTAAATAATACACACATTGTGCTTGCCCCGAAGAAGTTAGATGCAAAGGACTTCAAAGATTTCAGGCCAATCAGTTTAGTTAATGTAATATATAGGATCTTCACAAAGATTCTTACCACTAGAATGCAACCTATTCTTATGGAGATCATTTCACAACAAAGATAGCGGATTCATTCAGGGAAGAATTATTCAAGATGGAATTATCATGGTTCATGAAACTATACATTCTATGGATAAAAGTAAAAAGGCTGGGATGGCTATCAAGCTGGACATGCATAAAGCATTCGACAGAGTCTCCTGGAGATTCATGGATGAGGTCTTATCCAAGTTTGGTTTTCAAATTAAATTCAGGAAAATCATTCACTCTTGTATTTCTACTTCTAGATTCTTAGTGGTTGTTAATGGGGAACCGGTGGGTTTTTTTGCCAGCAATAGAGGAATCCGACAAGGGGACCCAATTTCCCCTCTATTATTCATTATAATGGCTGACAGTTTAAGCTAGATCTATTTCCAAAGCTATTTGCATTGGCATGATAAAAGGCTTTCCTCCAACTTCTGGCAATCAGATCTCCTCCCACCAATAGTTTGCTGATGACACTCTGCTTCTTCTGATGGCCTCAATAATTGAGGCAAAGGCTATCAAAACTATCCTTAGGTTCTATGAGGAAGCCTCGGGGCAAAAAGTTAATTTTGACAAAAGCTCTATATATTTCTTCAATACTCCTATGGAAAGGCAAAGAAAGATTGCTAATATTCTAGGATGCACTATTAATTCTCTTCCCGCTACTTACTTAGGTTTACCTTTAAGTACTGGCAAGATTTCTAATGAGGTCTGGAATGATCTTATTAAGAGATTTCAAAAAAAATTGGCTGGCTGGAAAGGAGCTATACTTTCAAGTGCAGGAAAGTGCTTATTGATAAAAAGCACGCTCCAAAACCTGCCTATTTACATCATGTCAATGTTCAAAGATACCAAAGGATAAAGTGCGAATAGTATTGAAAAGATTCAAAAGCACTTTTTATGGCATGTACTGAGGACAGGTTCAGGTATCATCTAGTGGCTTGGGAGCAGGTATGTAAACCAAAGAGGCTTGGGGGGTTAGGCATCAAAGATATCAAACATATGAGTGCTTGCCCTTATTGCAAAGTTAGGTTGGAGACTTATAAAAGAGCACAAGCCTTGGACAGAGTT
Organism: Taxus wallichiana var. yunnanensis; assembly: GCA_018340775.1. NCBI lineage: Eukaryota > Viridiplantae > Streptophyta > Pinopsida > Cupressales > Taxaceae > Taxus > Taxus wallichiana. Next base: position 117,767,576 of record CM031233.1, read on the forward strand.
GGTTAAGATCAAATACCTTTCAAACCAAAGCAAGATTTCCTTCATTTATGATCAGTCTCTTCCGAATGGTTCTATTTTCTGGAACAACCTTCTTCACAGCAGACACATCCTTTCTCAGGGGTGTAGCTGGAAGCTTGGGGATGGGCAAAACATTAACTTCTGGACTGATAAATGGACTGATTCTAACTGGATTTCTTCTTATGGTCACATTAAAGACAACTTAATTACAAAGTATGGACACAAAATACAGGGATACATTGAGGTGGATGAAAACAAAAGAAAATGGAAACAGCTAAAAGTGGAGAATGATAATGTACAGGCTGATGTTTCATCTTTACAGAATCAAATTTCTCTAATCCATATTAGTAACCAAAATCTTAAGGATGAACTCATCTGGAAAGATTCTTTTGATGGGGAATACTCGTTAAATCAAGATATAATTCTTTCTTTGTATCTATTGAAAGTGAAATTAAGTGGCACAAGTTGTGGATGTCTGAGTTAACCCCTAGAGTGAACTTCTTCTGGTGGCTCATCATTAAAGGCAAGATCCTGACTAATGACAACCTCATCAAGAAGGGATTCATCATGCCGAATAGATGTTGCATGTGTCAGAAAGAGGCAGAAGACATAAAACATTTATTTCTCCATTGTGAGTATGCTTCCGAAATTTGGCATCTTGTTTTTGCAAAATTTCATCAAAGATGGATTTTTCTCCTTACCTGTCTTCAGGCCTGGGAACAATGGGACTCTCCGTATAAGCATTGTGTGGTGAAGAGATTGTGGCAACTTGTTTTACCTCACACTTTGTGGCGAGTTTGGAAGGCTCGTAATGATGGCATTTTCGTAAACACTAGAAAGTCGAACAAAGTCTACAAGGAAATTATCATTACTTGTGCAGGATAATATAGCTAGATTTAAACCTCCTAAAAATAGACTTTACCCCGAGAAAGAAGAACACATTCGATTGATTGGAATATTGACACCGCCTTAAAAAAGAATAACAATGATATGGATAGAACCACCTTCCGATGGATTAAGCCTCCCACTGATTGGCACAAGTTAAATTTTGATGGGGCCTCAAAAGGCAATCCAGGGAGACTTTGGAGGTGGAGGAGTCATCAGAGATCAAAGAGGCTATTTTTTTGCTACTTTTTCTGGGAAAATGGGTAGGTAAACTAACCATTAGTCTGAAGCTCTGGCGGCTCTATGGGGAATAAGGCTTGCCAGAGATTGTAATATTCTAAATATTATAATTGAGGGTGATTCTCTGAATATCATCAATCTCTTAAACAAAAAGCAACACCCCAGCTAGTCAATTAGAGATTTCATTGGTGAAGCTATTGATATATGCAAGAATTTTGAAAATGTTAAAATCACCCACACATATAGGGAAGGAAATAGGGTCGCAGATGGTTTGGAAAACCTTGGTGTTACTAATACTTTTCAAACTTGGCTAAGGGGGGACATTCTGCCCACTCAAGTCAATAAAGACATAATCAATGATCTACATGGCTGTGAAAATCATCACCAACAACTGTAATGTGGATGCTAATGTGCGGATCCTCAAGTACAGAATGATGACATCATATAAGATTTGTATGATTGATGGGATTTGTGTGAACTGGATTGTCATCATTTCTTGGCATAGAAAGAAAGCCAAGGAGTGGGACACTAATTACAAGTATGGTCTAATAATTACATCTTCTTTCACGGAAGGGAAAGATTCAAAAACCAAAAACAAAGTTCAGCCTGCCCCGCATAGTGCTAACATTTTTACCGTTGAGAACAAAAACAAAGTGGAAAAATGGGGGGTCCGCCATGCAAAACAGAACCCACCCACAATCCAGCGTGGAAAGAGGATGCTGTGCTTTGGAACTACCTTCAAATTGGGGGTCTGTCAAATTTGATAGAAAGGATTCAAGGGTTTGATCAAGATATTTCTATTAGATTCACCCAGGGATGGAAGAATCAGGTTGTCAAATATAGCAACATGGAGGTTGAGATCACGGAGGAGCTCATCGCCCAGATCATGGGACTCAGTCTTGATGGCACCAAATTCTTCAATAAGAAGGTAGACAGGGAGGTGGAGACTAAGAAATTCCTGGACGATGGGGAGAATCTTGAATTTGTGACTGCAGGCATCAAGGTGGCTTCGATTCCTGAGCCTTTTGCTGAGCTAGCCAGGATGGTTGTTAGGTATGTAACTCTTGAAGGAAGATTTGTGACTATACCTCAAAACATTTGATATTTCTTAACCACTTTCGTAGAAATATAACCATCAACTTCCCTCACTACTTGATAAAATCGCTGGAGAAATCAGTTAGGGAAGTTCAGAGCCATTCTAGGGCTGTCCCTCTACATCAAGGGCTAATCCTACTGATCCATCACCACTGTTCAAACTTTCCCCGCATGAATCCTGCTCCACCCTCTTCCTCCATACCTCCCCCTGCTCACACCACCTTCATTCCCCCCTGCTAGAAAGGAAGATTGAAACTGCTACTTCTAGCAAGAAAAGAAAGGGCATAAAAACTAAAATCCCTACTTCTCAACGGGTCCTCAGAAGTCACAAAGACCTAGAGCTTGCTGAGAACCTCCTGCATATCAGCCAACCGATGGAGGAACCTAAGGAGGAGGACTTGATGGGCAGAGTGGACAGGATGGAAAAGGAAATACAAGAACTCAAAGGGGTTATAAAAAATATGGAAAAAGCTAAGGGAAAAGGAATACTGCAAAGTGATGATGAGGAGGGGGTTATTGCTGAAGTATTCAAGAAGTTACAGTCTTTGGATGGCAGAATGGGAAATGCAAAAATTCACAATGACTGCATACTATCTGCCCTTAAAAGTATTTATAATTTCATTGAACAACATGTTCATAGTGTATGCAGTTTAAGTGGGATTAATGAAGACATTTGGGGCCCCAAAGAGAAAAGGGATATAGAAATTGCTCAGGAAGATCTGAAAGACTCTTCTCAGGCCATAGCCATTTCCTTCTTCATGTAGGCTGCGCAGGTATCAAAACCAAGATTGACAGGGCTATCAAGTAACGGGGTGTTGTGATGTTGTTTTTTTGGTTGTAAAGTTCTTGATAATCGCGATTCGGAGCTATTTTTGGCGGAGATATTATATGATGGATATATTTTGTTTGCTTTTTGATCTCTTCTGCTACTTTTTGGATCATTGTACATCTGGATCCTTTCTTCTAATTTGTTGTTTTATCTGGCTGATGAGCCCTCTTAGGTTGGTTGTTTTGCCCTTCTCTGGGTTGTTTCTCTCACCTATGATATCTGGATTTTGAGCCCTTTTGTATACAGGGTATAGTCCCTTCAAAACTATTTTCCCTTAATAAAAAAAAGATACTATTTTTGACATGCACATCGAAACAAGATCAACAAGAAAAGATGGAAAAAGTGCTCGATAATTGGGAGATCCAAATTTATGGTAAAAGGCCCACACAAAAAAATTGTCCAAAATGGTAGTAGTATGGTTCTTGTCAATTATAAACACACTTATGGTTTTGGAAAAATGTACATAAATCATGCACAAAACAAGGAAGAGAGAAAACCAAAGAGAAGAGAGAGAGAATCTAAATACATGGGAAGGAGCCATATCCAAATAGAGAAGAATAGAGTGTCGATTAGTGATACATAGTGTAGTATTTTTCCCCACTCGAATGCCTAGGTGCATTGGCACTTCAATCAAATAGAATTGAATTCTCACTCGAAGTGCGCGGAGCCTACCAAGTCCCTCCTTTGTGAAAGCTTGTCAAGATGTTATCATGCATAATCATATTAACCATGAACAGATCAAGCAACTAGGTACAAAGAATAACATAAATCAAATCAAACCATTGATCATAATGAATCAAACCAGAACTAAGATCATATTAACAATACAACCACCATGATCAGATACATCAATTACCATAATCCATCCACAATACTCCATTAATAACCATAATGATTAACATCATAGTATGTCATGGGGTCATGCACGGTTGAACATCAAGGAAACATAACTCCAATATGACTCGTGGTCTCAAAAAAATGTAGATAAACTAATATATATAGGGGTGGGGACTTTCCCTTCACCGCCCATGCATCTCAAAATAGATTGCATGCTCAAAATAGACATCATGCATACTTTCCTAACAAGCCTAATAATAGACTAATCCTAAAGATATACTTCGCCTTAATCCTATTATTAGCTTCCATGCACAAGTTCAAACTGCAAGTTCCCTCCTAAAAAATAGACTCTTCTTAACTACAAAATTCTCCTTACGTGTCGCACACTCCATGTCTATATTTAGCCCAATACTCAAAAAAATGGCTAAGTCCTCTCGCCCTCTTGTAGTGAATTGTGTGTGCAACCTTTTTCCTTCTTCCACGCGCTAACCATGTCACCCATCGCGCTCATCCTATATACTCATCCACATGTTTTCTCTGTTATCCCTCTACGTGCGCATGCATCCCTGTATATTCCAATACTTAGTCATTTTATGATATCTAACATCACCCCACACTAGATATGTTTTCCATCCTTGACAAAAATATATCTACCTTTTAAGGAATGGTTGAGAACTCTTCAAGAATCAAAGAATAAAGAATATATCTTGTCTGGATTGCGCCAAAGAATGAAGGAATCAAGTTTTTAGTAAGCAAAAAGTAGGGGGACTCGATTCACCAACGCTTCTAGTGCCTTCCATCCCTTTAGCTCCCGTTTTACTAAATAGGTGCATCACCCACAATGGGGAACTGTTGTATATATTTACCCCCCGGGTAAATATGGATAAACAAACAGATTTTGGAGAAGCAAGGTGGAAAACGAGGCGGGAAACAGAGCGGAAAAACACAAAAGAAGTTATGTCGTCGGGCCTCAAAACCCGACATCAAAGGATATGTCGCAGGGGTTCGAAACTCGGCCTGACAAGGTAAATCAGGTTTCGGAGGCGGAACAACACGGATCAAAAACATGTCGAGGCCATCCCCAAACCCGACGCAAGAAAAGATGTTGTCGGGTCTTCAAAACCCGACACAAAGGAAAAGCGGGTTTCGGAGGCGGAGAAAAACCTCGACAGGAAGGACATGTCGGAAGGGTCACAAACCCTGACTCAAAGGCGATTCAGGTTTCCGAGTTGGGAAAAAAAGTCAGAAAAGCATGGGGGGAAAACATGTTGCGCCACCTCCCAAACCCGATGCATATGCAAGTTACACCCCCGAACCCGAAAACAAAGGAAATTTGGTAATAGCGGCGGATGCGGGTTTCGGGAAAGCACGAACATCAAACACATGCCGCGGTGTCCTCCAAGCCCGATGCGGATGTAGAGGAGAGTCCCGAACCCGACTGGAATGGACCTGATGCGGGAAATATGACAGTTCGCCATTTTTGGGTCGTTGAGGTTCTTACCTACCGCCATGATGAATGGAGTTAGGCGCAGTCTTGGAGGTGGTTGGGAAAATCTCGATTTTCTCACTTCTCCATCTCTTTCCCTTCTATAAATTGTAAAGGATGGGCTTTTTCTCAAGGTTGGACATTTTTGTTTTGGCCCCTCCTTCTTCTCTTTGGCAGGTGGAGTTGTGGAGCTCAAACCTCCCATTTGAAACTGTAATGCAACCTTTGCCTATTGGCATTTTTACAAAGTTGTATGTATCAACCTTCTGAGCAAATAAATACATGACCTGTGGATGTTTCTCAAACCTCTATGTGTTTTCATTTTGCATCCTCCCGATCTTTCATTGCAATATGTTTATCCGTGCATGATATTGCATTGCATTTCTATGGTTTGTTTTTATTGGCAAAACATATGTTCTTCATTCCTCGGTGCATCACCTCCGTAGTTTAGGTTTTATTTTTATGCATTCTCTTCCTTGTCTCCTTGGCAAGTTAGATTAGGTTTTTTGGTGAACCCTCTGCATTTTATTCGTGCATCTGAACAGAGGAATAGGAGCCGGCTTTCATCCGGAGAGATTTTCCGATTTCGCGAGGTCCCACACTTGGGAAAAGCTCCATGTTGTGCAATCGCACTGAGACTTTCAACCCATTGTGTTGCAGAGTCCTGGGGTGCTGTGATTTTGCACCAATAGTTTTGGCACGCCCGGTGGGACCAAGAGGTCATTCCATCAAGTTTCGAAGGAGTTTTCGTGAGTTTTGGGCTAGAAAATCGTAGTTTTACAAATTTCAGATTTTGCGCCTCCCAGCCTGAACTCCGAAATCAATTTTCAAGGGTTTAACTCGCTCAGAACAAGTTAAAATTTCACCGGTTGGTAGATCGGAGGTAATCTTCAAAAGGGTATCTTTAGTTTTTTGATATTTTGACTTTCAAAATTTCACGTTTTGTAGTGTTTCGGGTTTTCGGGGTCCGAGAGCATCAAAGCAAAAGCAGTAGTGTTTCGGGTTTCGGGGGATGCATTGCATGGTCCTTTTCTCGACAGCAGTCATTTTGGGTTTTCTGAGGTGTCGGACATGTTCCAAGTTCCGACACATGGCAATTCGGGTTTTGTGAGTTGTATTGCATGACCTGAGTTCCGCCTTTACCAATCGGGGATCCGCAGCTGCACAACAAGGCCCGATTTCCGATTTGAAGATTGTCTCTCTCGGGTCCTTCAAATTTCAAATTTATATTTTCAATACCATCAAGTTTGGTGTGTAACTTGGCAAAATCCAACCTTTTAGAGGCTTGTTATCTAACACATCTGGCGACTCCGAAGGGATAGAGTTCAGTGGTGTAGCAGCACAAGTTGCCCAGGCACATGAGAAGAATTCAGACAAGGTCTTATACTCGAGAAGAAGGGCTATTTTTCCACTTGCAACTTTCACCAGGTTGGGGAAGGAGAGGAAGAAGATCACAAAGATCACCATCTCCACCTAACAGGACCTTGTCTACACCTCCACCTGGTAGACCTTTTCTCGCATCAACCAGGGTTCTTAGGCCAATCATAATGGTGCATCTACCACCGAATCCCTTTGTCAATTTCACGGGAAGTAGTCCACTTGCCCTAAATGCTCAGAACCAAATTCCAGTTGCAGCGCTAAAGAATATCCCCTATTTTACAGGAGAAAATCATACTACTCCTATTGATCACATCCAGGATATTGCTAATGTATGCGCAATCCATGAAATAAATGAAATGGATGTTGCAGTCAAGTTGTTGGCTTCATCTTTCAAAGGCAAGGCCTTACAATGGTTTAGGAGCCTAACAGCAGGGTCTATTACAAATTGGGACCAACTTTGTTCAGCTCTTTGCAGCCAATTCGGGGAGAGGGCGGACAATTTGTCCTTATTGGAACAACTGACAACAATCAAAAGGGCTCCTAACGAACAAATGGCAGATTTCAACTTCAGGTTCCAACGGACATGGGACAGGATCCCAATAACTGTCAGACCAACCGCCGAAGGAGCATTCCTTTATTTCTTAAAGGCTATAAATTCAGACATAGCCATGATGATCCAGTCAACGGGAGGTACAACACTGCCAGGGGCCTATGACACAACAATCAGAGCAGAGAACTGTTTGATCCAAGCTGGCAAGCTTGCACCAAGGCCGCCAATGCCTCTCTATCCAGATATGGGAAATCCTACAACCAGTCAAGCACCAGAGTTGAATCCCATTCCAACTCCTAGAAATCAAAGCAATAATGAGGCATCCACATCTTCAAATACTTCAAAGGAATTGCAGGAGGTCATGAAACAACTGCAGAACCTTGGAAATGAGCTAGTGACTATCAAAAGACAGCAAGCTCAAAGTGCTAGACCATATCAGCCTCAAGCACAGTACCAAGCTAGGCCCTCATACCAACAGAATAGACCACCACCACCTCAGGCTGCAAATCAAAACCAAAACCAAGGACAACCTCAAGCTGCCAGGCCATTTCGGCCGTATGATCCAAATGCAACGACATCCTCAAGAGCCTTGGTTCCAACGCAAAACAACATGGCACAGGAGTACGACTGGTGTTACCCTTGCAATCTCCCTCACAATCAGTCAGCATGTTTTAATGGTGCACTGAATCAGGCCTTGATGGTGCAAACCATTGGTGTTCCTCAAGAACCAAGCCAAGAAGGGAACCAGCAGCAAGAAACGCAACAAGAAGGACCTCCGACAGAGACCACATTGGCCAATTGGCAAACGGAAGACTTCTGTGGAGTTAACCAACAGCCTTTTCAAGGCGTGGCTGCCAACACACGGTCAAAGAAGAGAGGCATAGAAGAGGGACAACCGTCTAATCCAGTTGTTTCTCAACCCATTCTTACACAACAAGGGGCCAGCAGACCAAACGTAGCTCCAAATGTGCAAAACCAGCCTAAGGTACCTGTTGCAGCAACACATGCACCTGTTCAAGTTCCAGAAAAGGTTGCACCAAGTAAGGGGCAGCAAAAGGACAGTTCATCCCCCTTCAACATCATCGATCAAATGAAGAAGACACATGTGAACATTTCCATGTGGGAATCACTGGCGATTCCAGGGCAACGAGATTTATTGCAGGCTGCAATGGCTAATTGGTCTGCCACAAATGTACCAAACCAGGGACATGAGAAAGTTCTCACTAATGCAGTGCAACATGATGGGGGCCAGACAAGAAAAAATTTGAAGCCTCCACCATTCTATGTTTCATTGATTGTTGGAAACCACTTGGTACACAACTGCATGATAGATTCAGGAGCAAGTAGTTCAGTGATGCCGAAGCAAATAGCGGATCAACTGGGTCTGAAGTACGAGCCAGTGCTGAAAGGAGTAGTACAGCTAGATGGAACAGCAGTGGGAACAGTTGGGGTCATCAAGGGGTTAAGCCTAACACTACATTCATGTCCTAATGTTACAGTTCTGCAAGATGTGTCTGTGATTGACCTTCCGCCACTCTTTGCGTTGTGTCTATCAAGGGACTTCACTGCAAAAATCGGTGGATATTTATCTGCAGATTGGTCGCACATGATTTTCAGGACAAGGTATGGAGCCAAAGCAACAATCAGGTAATAGCCAATTGCCAATTTCCATATTGAGCCTCATGTACTAGGTCCTTTCAATGCAAATTGCTCAGCCTTTGATCAGGAGGAGTGTTCAAGTGATCTAGAAGCAGGTACTAAGGTCAAGGGAATTCCCGATTTAACTTTGGATGAATGGGCAAACAAAAGTCATGAATTTGACCCATACAAGGAAATTGAAGAATCTGAATTGGGCGTGTATTGTGTACATGAAGAAAATTCACCCATTCCCGACATCATTCAGCCTGAACAAAAGGATGAAAATGAGGTATGGAAATTATTTTTCGATGGATCAAGGAGTAGGCAAGGTGCTGGAGGTGGTGCAATGTTGATTTCGCCACAAGACATCAAGTATTATTCAGCTTTTCATTTCCAGTTTTCTTGTTCAAACAACACAGCTGAATATGAGGCCTTGATTCATGGAATTCATTGGGCCAGGAAAAGGGGCATAAAGAACTTACAGGTGTTTGGAGATAGCGAGCTAATTGTCAACCAAGTTAGGGGACAACATGCTACAAAGAACGACTTGCTAAGGAGCTACAAGAATAGGGTATGGGACCTCATTGAGGATTTCAAAGCTTTCAACATTGTATCCATACCCAGGAAGAAAAATGAAGCCGCAGACAGGCTTCGCAGCAGTTGGAGCAATGTTTGATGTGGTTGACAACATCGAAGGGAAAAAACACAACCACACATCCATGTGGTTGTATGGCCAGCATTCAGATAATAACACAAGGCAGTGTGTTTGAGAACGATCAGATCATTGTCAATTTATTGTAAGAAGAAGCTGAATTTTCAGCTAGAAATCGGATAGATAGGCTAGAGCAAACCGTATGGAGATCAAGTAGTGTAGCTACGTACAAACAAGCTTCCCAAGGGTTTAGTAACGTTGAGTCTATCTTCAACCCTAACGACCAATTTCGTAAGGAAAAAGCTAACATACAAAGTCAAGAGGGAAGATTCAGAGCCAATTCGGTTGGGAAGGCAAAACACTTCAAATTGGTAAAGTGGCCACTAGCAGAGAAATTAGATTTCACACAGCTTTGCGCAAGAATTTCCAGATGTCTTCGCTTGGAGCTATGAAGACTTAAGAGGATTCGATCCAAATTTGGCACAACATACAATAGAATTGGATCCGGATGCTAAGCCCATCCGTGAAGCGTAACCAGGTCAACCCTCACATTGAGCCTCTAATGAAGAAAGAACTTAACAAGCTAATAGAGGCAAGCATTATATTCGCGATCAAGCACTCAAGATGGGTTGCGAACTTGGTTCCGGTCAGGAAGAAGAGCGGAGAAATTAGGTTGTGTGTGGACTAGGGACCTCAACAGTGGAATCTCTCAAAGATCATTACCCACTTCCTTCAATAGAACAAATATTGCAAGTAGTATCCAGTTCAGAGAGATTCTCTCTCCTAGATGGCTACTCAGGGTATAATCAGGTGATGGTGAAAGAAGATGACCAATTCAAGACGACTTTCACCACCAAATGGGGGACATATGCCTACAAGAAGATGCCATTTGGGCTATCAAATGCTGGGGCCACTTTCCAAAGGGAAATGGATATGGCATTCAAGGGGTTGATCAATAAAATAGTTCTAATATATCTTGACGACATCACTGTATTCTCAAAAAATGCAGTGGATCACCTCTTTCATCTAAGGCAAGTATTTCAGAGGTGTAGAAGATTTGGGGTATCATTGAATCCCAAAAAATGCATATTTTTGGCTCACGAGGGAAAACTTCTAGGCCATATTGTTTCAAAGGAAGGGTTGACGATTGACCCAGAAAGAATTGAGGCAATTCAAGCATTGCTTATTGCAAGTCACAAGAAGGCTCTTCAAAGCTTCTTGGGAAGGATCAATTTTGTCCGCAGGTTTGTTCCAAACTTTGCAGCTCTCGTAAAACCAATAACGCTGATGTTAAAGAAGAGCATGGCATTTAAGTGGACATCTGAAGGCAAGGCAAGTTTTGAGGCAATAAAGGAAGCTATATCTCAAGCTCCGACTCTTGTCAATCCAGACTTCTCCAAAGATTTCATGTTATATGCCTTCGGTGGTGGAGACACAATTTCTGCAATCCTGGTACAACGGAACAAAGGAGGATTAGAGCAACCAGTTGCTTTCTTCAGTCAAGGCTTGGAGGAATATGAAACTAGGTACTCTTTCATTGAAAAGCATGTCCTTGCAGTGATCAGGAGCTTAAAGAAATTCAAGCACCTAGTCTCAAACAACAAGATCCAATTGTTGGTCTCCCATGTGGGAGTCAAGGACTTCCTTCTAAACAAGGATTTGAATGATAAGCGTGCAGGATGGATCACACGTGTCATGGAATATGACATCGAGATCAAGGTCACAAAGCTAGTACATGGAAAGGGACTATGCGAACAGCTAGCATTGAGTCAACAAGTTGAAATAGGTGACGAAAAGGAGACTACCTTGGTGCTACAGGATGGTCAAGAACATGAAAATGATGGTGTGCCTACTCCTTATTGGACTCAGGATATGATACACTTCCTCTGAGATGGAGCCTATGCCCTCTAGAAATGAGCAAATCAAAGTGGACATACTTTAGATTACAAGCCATTCCATATGTGCTTGTTGATGGTGCTTTGTTCAAGAAGGACGTCAATGGAGTTCTATTGAGGTGCATTGGGACAAGTCAAATTGAGAGGGTGTTACGAGATTTTCACGATGAAGATTCTGGTGGACATTTTGCCCCACGAGTGACAGCTCTCAAGATAATGAAAGCAGGGTACTATTGGCCCACATTGTTCAATGACTGCTATACATGGATAAGAAAGTGCAAGAAATGTGCACTCTTCACAGGCAAAGAAAGACTAGCAGCACTTCCATTGCACCCAATTTTGGTTGACCAACCATTTATGCAATGGGGATTGGACTTCGTCGGGGTCATCAACCCAAACTCAAGCTAAGGCCACAAGTGGATTCTCATGGCAACGGACTATTTCACCAAGTGGATCAAGCAAAGAGCGCTCAAAGAGGCCAGCGAGTCTAATATACTAGAGTTTTATGAAGGAATAGTGACCAGGTTTGGCGTGCTGGCCACTATCATATCAGATAATGCATTGGCATTCATAGGTTCTAGGATTACATAATGGGCTGTCAAGAATGGAATCTACTTGAGCACCTCTTCAAATTATTACCCGCAGGTAATGGATGACAGCAAAGTCCACGAACAAAAATTTGCTAAGAATCATCGGGGAGGACTGGATGAAAATCAAAGAACATGGCATACCAGGCTAAAATCAGCATTGTGGGTTGACATGATAACACCAAAGAGGTCTACAGGCAATTCCCCTTACAAGTTGGTCTATGGAAAAGAGGCGATGTGCCTATATCATTAGAACCGCCCGCATTAGAGTTCATGAAACAATTGGAGTTGGCTGAGTTCGAACCAATGGAAGCCCGGTATGCAGAGTTGATGGAATTGGAAGAAATTAGAGAACATGCAGTTCAAACAGTTGAGAAAGGTCAGGCCTTAGTGAAAAGATGGTTTGATAAGAAAGCAAGAGTGAGGACCTTCTCGGAAGGGGACTTAGTTCTGAAATGGGATGCAGATCGGGCAAAACCGGGAAAGCATTCCAAGTTTGACACCATTTGGAGTGGCCCCTACATGGTCACGGGATGTAAAACTAGCAATGCCTTCCAATTGTCTACATTGGATGGAGAAGAACTTCCGATTTCGGTCAACGAAATCTATCTTAAACATTGCTAATGAAGGGAGAAAAGTCCTACCCTTGTAAATATTAGCCTAGTTTTCAATTCCTCTAAGTGCATGTGCACATTGTCTTGTTGTAGTTAGGTTTCAATTTCCCTAAGTGCTTTGGGACAAGTTTTTTTGCTCCTGGGTTGGTTTTCTATGGTTCGGCGTGTTCTCAGAGAAGGAGTTCAAATTTCAGATTGGTTTCAGGTTATTACTTATGACTCCGTGCCCAATGGATTGCTAAAAGGCCATTGATCTTCTACCTAGCAGGCAGGTAACCCCGTGAGTCGCCAAATTGTTGTATATATTTACCCCCGGGTAAATATGGATAAACGAACAGTTTTGGAGAAGCAAGGTGGAAAAACGAGGCGGGGAAACAGAGCGGAAAAACAAAAAAGAAGTTATGTCGTCGGGCCTCAAAACCCGACATCAAAGGATATGTCGCAGGGGTTCCAAAACCCGACACAAGGTAAATCGGGTTTCGGAGGCGGAATAACACGGATCAAAAACATGTCGAGGCCATCCCCAAACCCGACGCAATAAAAGATGTTGTCAGGTCTTCAAAACCCGACGCAAAGGAAAAGCGGGTTTCGAGGCGGAGAAAAACCCGACAGGAAGGACATGTCGGAAGGGTCGCAAAACCCGACACAAGGCAATTCGGGTTTCCGGGTCGGGAAAACAAGTCGGAAAAGCATGGGGGAAAACATGTTGCGCCACCTCCCAAACCCGATGCATATGCAAGTTACACCCCCGAACCCGAAAACAAAGGAAATTTGGTAATAGCGGCGGATGCGGGTTTCGGGAAAGCACGAACATCAAACACATGCCGCGGTGTCCTCCAAGCCCGATGCGGATGCAGAGGAGAGTCCCGAACCCGACTGGATGGGAAATATGACAGTTCACCATTTTTGGGTCGTTGAGGTTCTTACCTACCGCCATGATGAATGGAGTTAGGCGCAGTCTTGGAGGTGGTTGGGAAAATCTCGATTTTCTCACTTCTCCATCTCTTTCCCTTCTATAAATTGTAAAGGATGGGCTTTTTCTCATGTTGGACATTTTTGTTTTGGCCCCTCCCTTCTTCTCTTTGGCAGGTGGAGTTGTGGAGCTCAAACCTCCCATTTGGAACTGTAATGCAACCTTGGCCTATTGGCATTTTTACAGTGTATTGTATCAACCTTCGGAGCAAATAAATACATGACTGTGGATGTTTCTCAACCCTCTATGTGTTTTCATTTTGCATCCTCCTGATCTTTCACTGTGAATATGTTTATCCGTGCATGATATTGCATTGCATTTCTATGGTTTGTGTTTATTGGCAAAACATATGTTCTTCATTCCTCGGTGCATCACCTCCGTAGTTTAGGTTTTATTTTTATGCATTCTCTTCCCTGTCTCCTTGGCAAGTTAGATTAGGTTTTTGGTAAACCCTCTGCGTTTTATTCATGCATCTGAACAGAGGAATAGGAGCCGGCCTTCATCCGGAGAGCTTTTCCGATTTCGCGAGGTCCCACACTTGGGAAAAGCTCCATGTTGTGCAGTCACACTGAGACTTTCAACCCATCGTGTTGCAGAGTCCCAGGGGTGCTGTGATTTTGCACCAACAGAACCTCCACAGGAGTCAAGTCTTCACCCCGTGCCTTGATTTTGACAATCTCCTCCGCTTATTTCCTTGTATCACTCGGCGTGTCCATCATGTGTGTGACTTGGGGTATAGCTCCTTCAACTTGTTTTTAATCGAGGCTCTCATTACATCAATTACCTACCTCTTTTGCTCAACCTCAACCAAAATCCTTTCATGTTTCACCATGTTTCCCTTGATCTTGGCCTGGAATTCCTTCATATCTACTATCCTTGGTTCCATATTCTTTGTGCAAACTCAAACCCTTACCTTGTACCTTACTCTACCCTTAGTGCCCAAAGATTCTTCTTACAACCTTCCACGCAACAACGCTACACTTTCGGGTTGATTTATTTACTCCGTGCCCTAACTCATGAAACCCTAACCAGAAAATTCATGAACTTCCTAAAATACTCTCTACGTCATCTCAACCTACAAGATTCCCTCCAATGGGACTCACTATGTACTCGGACCGTGTCTATTTTGCACCATGGTTATAGATTCTCCAACTTTGCACTAGATTTCATTACCAAATCGCATTAACTCACTCTAGGTCGCATAATAAAATGCACAAATTTCACGTAAGGTAAGGTCAAAATAAATGTACCCCGACACTTGTTTTATAGGTTTCCAATTTTTCACCGCATTAATTTCTCACCAAATACCACTATACAACTACTTTAAATTTGGATTTTCTACTTTTTCCCACCTTTCTCGTAGATTTCGTCACCTTTTTCATCACGCGTTTCAGCTACAACATTCTTGTGCGCAAACTACTTCCCAAACCACAAACCTCCTTACACGCACTCCATGTGCCAAAGTACATAAACCTCTGTGTCTTATACTAATTAGTTCCCCATGCTACTTCCTACCTCACGTTACATTACACGCTCATTCATCATACATGGTTTTTCTTCTGAGCATCGTCTTTACTATCATCATACTTATTATGACACCTTTTTCTACTTCCTCACCTTAATCGAACAACCAAAATCATCATCATTGATATGCACACTCCTTTAAACATAAAAAAAATATCTTCTACGCGCCCTTGCAATCCACCCCACACTAAAAGTATGTGCGGTCCTCTGTGCATGAACTCACACAATAAGTAACTAGTTTCAACAAACAAATGTGCTTATTACAACAAAACACATAACTAATTTGAAAAATCATAACAACAATGAAAGGAAACACATAAAATCAAACTCTAATATAAATGGCAAGAGTACCTTATTACAAACACCAAGAAGACTTATTTATAGTAGGGCTTTAAATTACTCCTGTTTAATTAACATGGCAATAAAGTGCCATCTAGCACCTAC
The DNA here is from genome assembly GCA_018340775.1 of Taxus wallichiana var. yunnanensis. NCBI lineage: Eukaryota > Viridiplantae > Streptophyta > Pinopsida > Cupressales > Taxaceae > Taxus > Taxus wallichiana. The sequence continues at coordinate 117,783,223 of CM031233.1, forward strand.
AACCGAAAAGTGCTCGAATCCAATATCTTTGTTACAACAAAGGTCCCAACCAATGCACTTTTAATTTCCATGGGTGGTGTGCAAACTTTGAATCATACAGAAGAGCCATCTTTCCCACCTTGAATTTTTGGTTCCTTATATACCTATTATGTCATGCTTTCTATCTAGTATTTTCTATCTTCTAGGTGCATCAAGAAATAATGCACCTCTCATCTAACTGCATCAGTTTGTCTATGTGCTCCTCCACAACTTTTTCATCAGCTAGCCGTCCTATGCACATAATACGTAGGGATGAAAACATGAATTCAACAGGTAAAACAACTTTTGCACCAAACACCAAATGAAAGGGTGTGGCCTTATTCAACCTTTTGTAGGTGGTCTTATATGCCCAAAGTACAATAAATACTTTATCATCCTAGCCTTTCCTTCCAACATCACAATTTTTTTGTCGTGTTTGTCCTAATCTTGTTGAAAGCTTTAGCAGTACCATTGGCCTATAGGTGATAGAGTTGTCTTATGGTACATGCCACCATAAAATCTGCTAATAAAATCTAGATTGTTTCATTTAAGAAATGAGTTCCCCTATCACTTGTTAGACTCAACGGACATCCATACATGCTAATAATGGTTTCCAATAAAAATCATGTTGTTGTAGCGGTGGTACAATCCATTATAGGTGCTGATTTTACTCACCTTGTCGATAGTTTTTATAAGTTATAATATAGCACGTGGCAGTCCTACACGTGGGTGGAGAAATAATACCTAAAAGTCAATATCCCATTTCTCAAAAGGTTCAACACTTGCAATAGGCCTCAAAAGCATCTCATCTATAGTTCCAGGATTCCCAAGGCATTTACAATGGTCACATGCCTTGATATATTCTTTAGTATCCTTACACAAAGTTTCCCACCAAAGGATAACCATCGAGTCTTGTACATGGTGGCATCACCTACATACCGAGCTCCTACAATTCCACCTGAACTTCTTCCATAATATAGTCATGCTCATGCTCCAAAAAAAACCGACACAAAACTTCATCACGACCAAATTTGTAGAAATCTCCACCTATCAACTGGTAAGGTGTCACACGTATTACAAGCCACTTCTTCTCTAATGTCTTCATTCCCCAAACACCTATCCAAAGTGCATAAAAATACTGCAATGTCCTCTAGTTTAGTGGGCACATGGTTTAATCTAAAGAGTTGTTCATTCAACATTATGTCCTCAATTCTTTGTGCATCTTCTCTTGAATCAATTCTTGATAAATGGTTAGGTTGTGAATTACTTTTCCCTAGTTTTACATCAATTGTAAACTCAAACTCTTGAAATACTAGTATCCACCTGCAAATGCACCCTTGCAAAATAGGCTTGTTGACAAAAAAATTAAGCTCCATGTGATCTCAGTAAAGAAGATAAATAGTGTTGCGTAATTATTGTGCAACTTGTTCAACACATAAATCATGGACAAATACTCACGCTTAGTAGTTGTATAATTCTTGCTCAGTAGGTGTCAACTTCCTACTTGCAAAATGAATAGATTGGTCCATAATTCCTTCTCCGGGTTACGCCAACACTACTCCAATTGTCATCCCAAAAGCATCAACATGAACATGAAAGGGTTTTTCCCACAAATGAAAGTGAAGAATAGGCATAGTAGTAAGCCTTTCCTTCAATGTTTCAAACACATGCTATTGTGTGTCATACCAATATAACTTTCCTTTAACTTTCTGAAGTTTCTCTAGGGGCATAAAAATCTTTGCATAACCTTTAATGAATTTCTTGTAATACCTTGTATGTCCCAAAAGTACATGCACTTCACTCGATTATTAGGTTCCTCTAAACAAGATCACAATGACCTTGGCTAGGTCCACTAACAACCATTTCTTACAAATAATATGCCCCACCAAAATGCCAAAAGGTGTTGTAAAGATGAAATTTTTAATATTCGAGAGAGATTCCCAAATGTCTCGCACCTCTCAAACATGAGCCTTAAATTATCACAATGGTCCTTAACTAAGCCATAAACTGTCCAATCATCCAGATACACCTGTAAAAACTTATGAATGAAGTCCTGAAACACCTATACCACAACGTGCAAAAACACTTCAAGCGCATTCTTCAGCCCAAAGGGCATCACTTTGTATGCGAAAATTCCCCACTTGGTGGCGAAAGTTATATTTTCTTGGTATTATTTTGCTATGTGCACTTGATGATATCTTGAAAACCCATCTGTAAAAGAGTAGATCTCATGCCCTGCAACTCCTTTAAGGATCTCCTTTGTGAATGGGGTGGGAAAAGGATCAATAACACATGAAGCATTTAATTCTCTGTAGTCCACATAAATTCTTATCCTCCCATCCTTTTTAATATTGATTACCATGGGGCTAACCCATTTTGATTCCTCAATGGGCTCAATTATACCAGATTTGAGAATTTTTTCAATTTCTTCCTTTACCTTGACGCACAAATTAGGATTCATCCTATATGGCCTCTTCCTAATCGGGTGCACACCATCTTTAAGTTTGATTCTCATTTCACCTAAAGAATGGTGTACTCCTTTTAACTCATGATATCCCCACATGAATAAGTCCTGAAAGTCACGCAAAATTTCAATAATCTTTACCACTTCCTACTCCGACCAGTAATCACCAATAATGGCCTCTTTAGGCTTTGCATCTATTCCAATGTTAACCTTATTTGTTTTTATAGGCTCATGATACGTGCACACATTTTCATCTGTTGTTTCCATCACCTCACACATACTCTCAGTATGGTTAACATCTAGGTTATTATCCTCATCATCCTCATCATTTATCATGCATACTAGTTTACCCTTTTCCTTCACTTCCCAAGTGTGAACCATTTCTTCTTCTTTAGTCTCTTCAAGGTCAAGGTGTGCCTCTAAATCCAACTCTCCAAACATATCTAATAAGAGTTCCTTAGCCTTTGCACTATCTCCTAAAGTAAATCCCTTCATAATTTGTAGTGCTTCATTAACTAGAGGCTTAGTAGAAAAGTAATCAAAAGTATGGATCATACCTAAGGTCCTATCCCGCCAATCTACTATTTCTCTTGTCAAATTTCATGAACATACCATGTGTGTGTGTATCCAATCAAAGTGAAGTATAACTTATGCACCCTGAGTGATCTTTGGCAAGGCCTCCTACCCCTTTATATAAAGTCTCTCATAATTTTGAACGTGATGCGAGGCGGTGGTTTTCCCATGAAATTCAAATATCCGAGAAGGTACATCACTTCTTAAGAACCTAGTAGAAAAGAAGATTCTCACTTCTTGCCATTCTACAGTTTTCTCTATGTGTAGTATACCAACACATTGTTGTCCTACATAGAGTGTATACTAGCATATTTCTCTAGTCTTTGTCATTATTCCACCTGGGATTCCATGACGCGTAGAAATACATAAGGGTTTCCTTCACCAATATACCAAGGTACTTGGTTATAACTCATTTTCCTAACCATGCACGACACGATCATGCAAGTAACTATGTTTTTGATTTCTTGCCCAACTACTTTATACGTTCCATGCGCCAGTTGTCACAAGCTAGACTTATGGTATCACTAACTCGACTAAGCATCATCCCATTGTATCATGCCTTCCTTAGATGGCCCAATTACCTTAGGGTCTCGATTATGCATGTGTATATATCCTGTTTAAGTATTATTCACTCAAAGGCTCAACATACAGAGTATCCTTTACATCTGCCAAAGGTATAATGACATGCTCTTCCTTTTTCTCAAAGCTAATGTATACCTTGTTTAAGCATAAATCTGAATTATTCACATAACATTGGGGTGCCCAAGTCACTTTGGGAAGCTATCTACTTCAGCTAGCTCTAATACTTCAAAGTCCCGATAAACGTGGCTCCCTAAATTGTAATAGTTGCATCCTTTAGGACTCCAATAAGATCAGCCCTAGTTCTATTTTCCATATACAACACATTTGAAGAAGGCTGTAATGGTGGTCTTCCCATCTGATTCCACACATCCAACGTAAGTACATTAACTTCCGCACCTATATCTATCGAATGTTTCATAGAAGCCATCCATCTATGACTCGCATTGATGTAATCTCCTTATCATACTCATGGTTATGTGGATGTATATTTACATGAAGTATCTACCTCTTGTACTCAAAGCACCAATAAGCGGTATCTTTTCCCTTAACCACTCTCCTTACAAATGGATTATGTTCTCTTGGTGCAACATTCGACATACCTCCTTTAAGCCATCTATGTCTTTCTACGGGAGTTTAAAATTATTTTCTCTTTCCATCACTTGCACTTGCTCCTTCAAACTCGAATCTCTCCTTGCAAATCCCTGATAATGTCCATAGTCTCCTGGTAAACTTATTTCTGATGTACAACATCAAGGTACTTGGCATTTATCACCTCTTTCTTTGTTATTGTCATCTTATACTTCAGAGGTTCAAGTGCACATGTAGCCTCAACACGTGTAGTAACTAAAAATTCTATAACTCAAGGGTAGGTGCTACCTTTGGCATCCATTGATTGTCAATTGCACATTGTACCTTTATCATTCCTGTGCCCTTGTCCTTCTTGTCTTTGCTTGCTCATGTGCTAATATAAGTGGGGCATTCTTCAAATTTGTGTTGTTTTTCACACCATGATAAAACCACATTATGAGAGCACTCACACCGATAATGGTCAAGTTATCCACAAGTATAACAAGTTCTTCTAGAAATCCTCCTCCGCCACTACCATGACCTCAACCTCTATATCCTCCCCGAAAGTCTCTATTCCTATTATTCCCATTATTGTTCCCTTCATTATGTTTCTCTCCCTATTCCTTAGACCCAATTTTCACACTAGTCTGGTGCACTCCAGTCTCAATGGCTTTGTGAATATGATCAATCACTCTGTAGTAAATGATTTCATGAGTACGGGTTTTGAAAATATTACAATACATATACATGTTCTTTCGGATCCTGTCTTTGTAAGAGGGTACATCTACTTACATCATGGTCCAAATGACAAATTTCACAATCCAACAACATGGCGTGCACCGAATTGCAAGGAAAACTATCCTTGGTATGTCCTTCAACCTCACAATATGTACACCATATTCCACTATGTGTCTCATGAGCTAAACTAGCAGAGAGCTTATCCATATGTTTTATCATGGCTATAATCATGGCTTCTAAGAACGAACTTAATCCAAAGTGTCCACACTTCCAACTACCTTAGGATGCAGAGCTACTTACAAAGCATCACGTGGATCCACAAAGGTCTATGAGATAATGCCCTTATGAATGGAGTCAATAATCCCTTAACAAACCACTGTGTATGTTGACTAGGATGTATGTCATAAGATAACCTTGATAAAAAAGTTTCAAAACATGCGTCATATTCTTGAACACTATCAGATAAACCTTGATTAATGTTCTCAAGAAGGTGATAATTTTCTACTCAAATTCTAGAATATGGAGCTTAGATAGAAACACAGAATGCAAAGCATCATAATCCGCCGTAGTCTAATGTGGTTCATACTTTCTATACCAACTATGTGCACACCCTTGAAGAGTAGTAGTAATCTGAATTGCTTTTCTAAATGAGGTCATTTGTGATTCCTTTAGCTCGCCATAACAGTTCACATTTGTGCACATATTCTGAAACATCTTCAATACCTCTATATTATGGAAAGTGGAGGGAAATCTTGTAATACACTTGATGTGGTGATGAGAGTGTGGAACTTGTCCACCAAATCTAGAACTAGAACCCCCACCAATATTTCCTCCACCTCTAGAACCACCTGATCCACTTGATCCCGATCCTCCTGATCCTCTTGATCGACTTCCTATAATAGGTAATGGGCCAGTGGATGTACTTCCTTGTGTCCTAACTGTAGTTCTAAATTGAACTCCCATAATATGTGAAGTTGTAGTACTTCTAGACATATTCCCAATATTTTACGTGCCCACACTTTGTCCTGATGACGTGTAGAAAATATTCCTCCAATCGGGCCCCCAAATAACAAAGATGATGTCTGTGCTACCATAGGTGTATGTGTTACTTGATGCACATCGTATTCAAAGGAAAATGATATCTACCTAAAGCTACTATATTATCTACACTCACCTTCTTATCAATGATCACTTAAGGAACTAGAACACCAAGCACAAGGGCTATGTCACTAGGTGGGATCAGATGTGTGCCCACAGTCCTCAATCTTTCCTCCTCTGACATACTCTCATCAAAATCCAAAGGAGATTCTCTATTTCACTTGCATAAGTGGGGAAAATCCCGATTCTCCAGCTCCACGTCTTCCACGTGAGCTTCAAATCCTTCATGGGACGTCATCATCTGCAACTCCATAGACTCCTCAATATCACGCTACTTCACCAATTATCTCTTCGCGCTTCATTATACTTAAGTCACCTTTCTTCTCACTTTATTTCTGCCGTAAGGTCCACCATCTTTCACCACACCTTCTCCTGCCCCTGCGCACGGTGGTATGTTTATCTAGCCATAGGTAGGCATTCTAAACTCAACACCACCATCAAGATCTTAATTTCCAAAGGAATAATGCAGATGTAAGATCCTCTAGGCTCACACAAAAATTAAAACTTATTAAATTTAAGATAGGAATACATAGAAACAACATATTCCAAAGTATAACTTCACACAACACCAACCCACTAATGATCTAAAAATGCATCCAAGGTTCATCTGCATCAAACAATGTCTAGTAATATTCTTGCGTCCAAACCCCGGGTTTATAACTCATATTTTTCTTTGATGCATATGCCGACAACCACTCATATAATTATATAGGAAAAATCCTGAAAAAAGTATCATAGAGCTCATGATATATATTATCTTCCACCCACTTGCGTGCATTGAAATCAGGTCCAAACCATATCTTCATGTAAATTGATCTTGTCCTTCGTCTACCCAATCTTCAATGGCTGCAAGAGTTAATCGATACACCATCATCATGTAACATCATGGAAAACAATTTGAAATGAGGTCCCGAAAATGGAACAAAAATGTAGTCTTGTTTTTCCATTGAATGCCTAGGCACATTGACACTTCATCCAAATAAAAATGAACACTCACCCGAAGCACGCAAAGCCTACCAGATCCCTCCTTTGTAAAATCTTGTCAAGATGTTAGCATGCATAATCATATTAACCATTAACAAATCAAGTAATTAGGTACAAAACATAACATAAATCAGATCACAACCATTAAGCATAATGAATAAAAACAAAACTATTATTAGATTAACCATACAACCACCATGATTAGATACATCAATTACCATAATCCATCCACAATACTCCATTAATAACCAAAAATATTACATAACAAAATCTCAATACATCATAGTAATGTTATGGGGTCATGCACGCTCAAACATCATGACAACATAACTCCAATAACACTCGAGGTCTCAAAAAATGCAAATAAACTAATCTATATAGGGGTGGGGAATTTCCCTTCATCGCCCATGCATCTTAAAATAGACTGCATGCTCGAAATAGACATCATGCATACTTTCCCAACAAACATAATATTAGACTAATCTTAAAGATATACTTCACCGTAATCCTATTATTAGCTTCCATGCACAAGTTCAAACTATAAGTTTCATCCTAAAAAATAGACTCTTCCTAACTACAAAATTCTCCTTGTGTGTCGCACACTCCATGTCTATATTTAGCCAAATAATTGAAAAATGGCTTAGTCCTCTACCTTCCTATAGTGAATTGTGCATGCATCCTTGTTCCTTATTCCGTGTGCTAACCCCGTCATCCAGTGCCCTCATCCGTGCATTTTCTTTGTTATCCCTCTACGCGTGCATGCATCCCTATATAGTCCAATACTTAGTCATTTTTCGGCATCCAACATTACCCCACACTAGGTGTGTTGTCCTTCCTTGGAAACAATCTGTCTACCTTGTAAGGAATGGTAGAGAACTCTTCAAGAATCAAATAATAAATAATATATCTTGTCAAGCCATGCTAAAAAATGAAGGAATCAAGTTTTTACGGAGAAAAAAGTAGGGGAACTCATGTTTCACCAACTCTTCAAATGCCTTACATCCCTCTAGCTCCCTATTTTTCTGAATAGGCACATCACCTACACTATAGGAACCTCCGCAGAGTCAAGTCTTCACCCCGTGCCTTCATATTTTCGACCATGCCCTCCAACTATTTCCCCGCATCACTCAAGCATGTCCATCCCACGTGTGACCGGGGTATAAATCCTTTAACTTATTATTAATCGAGGCCTTCATTACATAAATTTCCTCCCTCTTTTTCTCAACCTCGGCCAAAATCCTTTCACGTTTTACCATATTTCCCTTGTTCTTGGCCTGGAACTCCTTCAAATCCGCTTCATCCTTGGTGCCATCTTCTTCATGCAAACTCAAAGCCTTACCTATTACCTTACTATACCCTTGGCACCCAAAGATTCTTGTCACAAACCTTCTGTATAATAATATTACACTTTCCAGTTGATTTCTTTACTATGCGCCATAACTTATAAAACCCTAACTAGAAAAGTCATGAAATTCTTAAAATAATATCCACATCGTCTCAACCTACAAGATTCCCTCCAATGGGACTAACTTTGTACTAGGTCATGTCTATTTTGCACCCTGGTTATAAATTCTCCAACTTGGCACTAGATTTCTTCACCAAATCACATCAACTCACTCTAGGTCACACAAGAAAATGCACAAATTTCATGCAAGGTAAGGTAAAAATAAATTTACCCGACGCCCGTTTTATAGGTTTCCAAATTTTACTGCATTAATTTCTCACCAACTACCACCATAAAACTAATTTGAATTCATATTTTCTACTTTTTCCGCCTTTTTTGTAGATTTTGTCACGTGTTCCACTGCAACCTTTAGGTGCGCGAGAATACTTCCTAGATGTAGACCTCCTTACGCGTGCTTTGTGTGCAAGTACATGAACCTCTATGTCTTATATTAAGTAGTTCTCCATGCTACTCCCTACCCCACGTTACATTGCACACTCATTCATCATACGTGGTTTTTCTTTTGAGCATCATCTTTATTATCAACATCCTTCTTATGACACCTTTTTCTACTCCCTCACCTTAATCCAACAAGAAACCTCATCATTGATATGGGAATTCCTTTAAGAATAAATAAATTTTCTCTCTGCACACCCTTACAATCCACCCCACAATAAAATTATACGTGGTCTTCTACGCATGAACTCACACGATAGTAATCAAATTCCAATGTGTAAACACACTTATTACAACAAAAAACAAAAATAAATTGACAAAACATAACAATGATGAAAGGAAACACATAAAATTAAAATCTAATCTAAATGGAAAGACTACCTTATTACAAACACCAAGAAGGCTTATTTATAGTAGGGCTTCAACCTACTCCCATTGAAGTAATCGGGAAATAAAGTGATATCTAATGCTTGTAATTGACAAGTGCCTGAATCCAATATCTTTGTTATAACAAAAGTCCCAACCAATGAACTTTTAATTTACAGGTGATGAACAAACTTTGAATTATACAGAAGAAACATATTTCCCACCTTGAATGTTTTGTTCCTTATATGCCTATCATGTCATGCTTTCTGTCTATCCTTTTCTATCTTCTGGATCCATCAGGCAATAACACACCTCTCATCCAACTGCATCAATTTGTCTATGTGCTCCTCCACAACTTTTTCATCAACTATCCCTCCTATGCATGTAATATATAAGGATGACAATATGAATTCAATAGGTAAAAAAACCTCTACACCAAATACCAACTAAAAGAGCGTGGCATTATTCAACCTTTTTTAGGTGGTCCTATATGCCCAAAGTAAAAAAAATACTTTATCATCCTAGCCTTTCCTTCCAACATCAAATTTTTTTCAAGTGTTTTTCCCAAAATCTTGTTGAAAGCTTTAACAGTACCATTAGCTTGTGGGTGATAGGGTGTTGTCTTATGGTGTGCCACCATAAACTCTGCCAATAAAATTCTAATTGTCTCATTTAAGAAATGAGTGCCCCTATCACTTGTTAGACTCAATGGACATCCATACACGCTAATAATGTTTTCCCATAAAAATTGTGTCGCTATAGTGGTTATACAATCCTTTGTAGGTTTTGCTTCTTCCCACCTTGTCAGATAGTCTGTATAAGTTATAATATAACACATGACAATCCTATGCATGGGTGGGAAAATAGGACCTACAAATTCAATATCCTATTTCTCAAAAGGTTCAACACTTGCAATAGGCCTCAAAGGCATCTTATCTCTTGTTCTAGGCTTCCCAAAGTGCTGACAATGGTCATATTCCTTGACATATTCTTTAGTATCCTTATACAAAGTTTCCTACCAAAGGCCAACCATCAAAATATTGTGCGTGGTGGCATCACCTGCATAATGACCTCCTATAATTCCACCATGATATTCTTCCATAATAGCCTCACACTCATGCTCCAAAACACACCGACGCAAAACTTCATCACGACCTATCTTGTACAAATCTCCGCATATCAACAAGTAATGTGCCATGCTTATTGTAAGATACTTCTTCTCTAATGTATTCATTCCCTTAGGTGCCTATCCAATGTGTAAAAATACTGAAATGTCCTCTAGTTCAGTGGGCATGTGGTTTAACCTGAAGAGTTGTGCATATGGAATTATGTCCTCAATTCTCTATGTGTATTCTCCAAAATTAATTCTTGACAAATGGTCAGACCTTGAATTAATTTTCCCTAGTTTTACAACTGTAAACTCAAATTCTTGAAATAGTTGTGTCCACCTGTAAATGCGCCCTTGAAAAATAGGCTTGTTGCCCAAATACTTAAGTGCCATGTGATATGTAAAGAAGATAAATGGTGTTTCCAATAATTATTGTCTGAACTTTTACAATGCGTAAATCATGGAAAAATCCTTGCACTCGGTAGATATATAATTTTGTTCAAGTAGGTGTCAACTTCCTTTGTAAAATAAATAGGGTGGTTCAAATTCCTTCTCTGGGTTACACCAACATTTCACCATTTTTCATCTAAGAAGCATAAACATGAACATTAAAGGGTTTGTCCCATGAAGGAAAACATAGAATAGACACAATAATAAGCCTTTCCTTCAATGTTTCAAATGCATGCTAGTGTGTGTCATACCAATAAAACTTTCCTTTAGATTTCAGAATTTCCTCCGGGGGCATGGAAATATTTGCATAACCTTTGATGAATTTCTGTAATACCCCATATGTTCTAAAAATCCATGCACTCCACTCGATTATAAGGTTCCTCCAAACCCAAGATCACACCGACCTTAGCTAGGTCCACCAACAACCAAAAATGATTATATTTGAAGATATTTCTATGTATCTTGTAGTGAGACTAAGTAGAGTATATTATGTACTTCTTGGATAACCTTCATGTGTATAATTTTGTATGAGGGAGAAATAAAGTTTCATAGAGGTATGAAGAAAAATGAATAGAATACATTTCTCCTTTGGAGGTGTGGGATGAGTTTATCAGTCATTTATATGAAAGTAAAGGGGTTACACATACTATGTGGAAGTTATGAAATTAAATCACTAATGTATAATAGAGTAAAATATCATCCTAAAAGCATGTATGTAATAAAAAAATCTTCCATGTATAGCCCCACATAATAGTGGTAAACAATATACTAAGTGTGTCCCAAGTGGCCACGAGTATAGTGTTGAATAAATTTTCTCATTTTTGTTCCAGATTAGTGAAATAGTAATAAAGGAAACAAGTAACACCTAATATGAGAGGGTTTATGGTACATATAGGTGGGATGATGATATGTACAAGCGTAAAATGAGAGATCATTCTCCACAGTGAGCTAGATGACTTACAAATCAAGAGAAACTCAACACGAAAATGGATTAGTAGATAAGATGGGTGGGTTTCTGAAAAAGTCAGTCTCGAGAAGTGAAAACTTCCTAGGATGGATGTTAACCCACATTTTTGATAATATAGATAAGATAATTATAAATTTGATGTAACAAAATCAGAATTGTAACAAAAATTGAGATATAATAAAAGATGATAAAATGTAGATATGATCTAACAAAATTAAACCAAACCTGTGCAGAGTCAACAGTGACTCGAGGCTGCAGAGCCCAGTTGATGGTGACTAGAGTAGATCAATTAAAACATTGATGAAAAATGTAGATATGAGGGTCTTGGAGCGGATCTAAAGCTGGTGTGACGAAGTTTGAGATGAGAAAAAGGAACCTATAAGAGACATGGAACAAGATATGATAGAAATGATGTAAGAAAATTATGAAAAGCGATGACTAGTGCATTAAAGGAAAATTTGGTCGATGATGAGCAGGATGAGTCCTGAGACCGGGACTAGCATGACAGATATGAAGTGATATAAAGGGAAGGATGGAAGGATATGAAGACTAAGTGACTATGGAATCGAGAGAGATGATGACCTGTGGATTTGAATGACATTGAGACCAAAAAAATGGAAGTTGGGTTGATGGTTACTGACTGGTGGTCGATGATGACTAGGGTTGATCTAGGGTTGGGTGAAAATGGATGGATGAGAAGAATACCTACAGATGAAAACAAAGGATTAGGAGGGAAGAGATAGGGCTCGTGATGATAGGTGAGCTGCATAATATCTTGGTGAAGGAAATGGTGACAAAATTGCAAAAATGGACTTGAGCATGTAAGGATGAAAGTGATCTCCAAATCTCCAAGGTTGAAGTACAATATTTCCAAGATGATGCTGGTATCTAATAGGGAACATTTTAAATGAAGGAAAGATCACAAGAAATCTCAAGTCTCTAAAATTACATCCTAAGAAAGGGAGGTGTATGGACAACTTTATAGGGATGACAACGACCGAGATAGGGTCGAGGTGATTGAGACCGATCTAATGTTTAATGGAATGAATAGATGGGAATGATGATCTGTAGATGGTAAAGAATATGTATGAGTATAGGAACATAGATTTGTGATGGGTATAGAACTTGCAAAAGTTGATGGTGATGGTTGCAAAGGTAGATCCAAGCATGTAATGGAGAAAGAGGAATTCAAAGCTCCAAATATGGACACAAGATCTTCAACAATGGATCCAAGACAATGATAACAACTACAAAGACACACAAGGGACGAAAGCCAAATGGAAAGAGAGTTGAGAGTCTTCAAAGTTGCATCCTAAGAAAAATAGGGGTAAGGAAGACTTTATAGGGTTGACGATGACCCAGATGGGTCACCACCAACCACGGGATACATGTATTTGGGCAGGGGGGAAAAGTGAGGAGCTCAAGAAAAGAGTCGATAAGAGGTAGGATTAGGGTTTTGAAGGGTTAGGACGATTTAGGGTTGCTTAGGATGAGTAAATGGGTAGGTGAAGAGTGAAAATTATTAAATAAACGCCATAGAGGATAAAATGGAGGATTTAAGGATAGAAAATGAATTAAATGGGGATTAGAATCAACTAAACATGATTAAATGATGAATAATGATGGGAAATAATGATAAGTGGGATAAAGTGAATTTAGCGGGAAAATGGAAGAGAGATATATATGTAGAAAAATATGACAGAGAGTGAACGAAGGGTAAGAGGTAGCGATACAAAAAATTGGTGTCTACATTTGCCCCTTTTTTTCGAGTGGTTTGTGTTGGGAAAGCCATGAGACAAAAATGAGAAGAGATGAACGATGATTAATTAGGTGCTCCCCCTCAAACTAGGATCGATGACATGAAGTGGAATAGGTCACGAGTTTGAAAAAGATAGACAGATAAGGAAAGGGTGGAAAGGATGAGAAAAATAAAAAATGATGAGATAAGATATTCCCGATGAGAACAAACAAAAATTAAAAATTAAATAAAAAAAATATGCCAATGATTTTGGAATCACATCGAGTAGGAAACAAAGTACAACCTCAATGGAGATGATGGCAATGTCTTACAAACCTATGAGTCAGCTCAAATCACAACAATATGGAGGGAATCCAATGGGAATCCACTTGAATGGATGTACAAGATGTGAGACCAATAGGTTAGAGTAAGTCATCAAAAGTATGTGAAAATAAATGCAAGGATGGTCAAGAAAAAAGTACGACAAAGTGTGGGGGAAAGCTATGTAATATCCTTCATACATGAGGAATCAATAAAAATATGCATCCTGGTGGGACAAAAAATGGAAAGATGGTCATAACGATGGGATTAAGATGAGGTATGCAAGGAAAAGATCAGTGTGTTATGGGTGACAAGCAAGCCTAGAGTAGAAGAGATGAAAGGATTAAATGAAGAGATTGGATGAGATGAGACAAGCAATTGGATGAGATAATACAAGTGATTAGATAAGATGAGATGTGATAGATAAAACACGACCTTATGAAGGTGACCAAAATATAAGAAGGACACTACATCATATAAAGAAGTGCACATAAGGTAGAGGATTTTAGACTGGATCAGAGGTAAAGCATGAAAGGAACGAGAAAAAGTAATGCATTTGCAAAAAATAGAAGGTGTTAACACATAACTAACGATAGTCAGTCACATTTAAGATCTTGAGGGAAATATGGAAAGTGATGTTATAGACCCACTGTATACATGACCAAGGGTTTAAGATGGAGCTTGTACATGGGAGGATAGGTTCTCCTTGGGTGGTATTCCTAGGTCTATGCCCCAACTCGAGATATATGGATCAAATTGATCAATGTGGGAAGTTTTTGAAGGATGGGAAATTTGATTGATGCGGGAAGATTTCTAGGGATGCTTACTTATTAAAATTTCACTTTTTCTTTTGAAACTTAGAAGGTCGATCAATGTGGGAAGCCTTTAATGCCATTATATAAGATGATACCCATCCTACGAGGGAGTGGTCTACATTTATATTTTTGATTTTTAATTTTTGATTTTTTAGATGATAGGATATGATATGCATGATAGTTGTCCTTTGAGGGAGCAGTCTATAATTTTGAAAATTTTGAATTTATATGAACAACTATCCTTTGAGGGAGCAATATGTTTTTGGATATGATAGCATTTTTATATGAGCATCCAAAACTTTAAATTTAGGATAGAGAAGGGAATAGCCGAGTAGACCATTTGGGAGGGGAATATATGATGTACAAGCAACATTTATGGACTCTTAACATGGTTCTAGTAGGTAGATAAAAGGGGATGGATGTAATGATTACAGGGTTCCCACCTAGAAGGAGGAACTTGTCCATAAGGAATATGCTATGAGAAGAGATGTGGTGCCCATATTCAAGGTCATAGATAGGATAGTGATGGTAGACCACATAATTCCAAATTGTTACAATGAGAGATGGAAAGGCTGATGAGGGAGACAAGATATTTGATATGACTAATATCACATTGGTAGGCATGTTAATAGTAAACAAGTCACAAGTGTAGGGCATTGAGAGGTTCCATTTTTGGTTTACCATCAAGGAAGCTAAACAATAAGCTCTAGACCCATACTTATGTGTGATAGTGTATGGTCCAATCTAGTTGGAAGAAAAATTTCCATGTTATCTCCTTTCTAAAGTAGTGATAGAGATCAAAAGAGGTTATGGGGAAGGGACATGGTGTCATCCATATCCATGGGTTTGTTATATGGAAAGGAAGATAGATAAATGTGCATGAGAGATGTAGATGAAGAAGTAGATGCAAGAGGATTAAGAGCGAGGAGTGGATACTCCCCCAATGAGATATGTTGCATTATTAGACAACTTGGATTCATATATGGATGAGCTAGTGGATTCCGAGGGAGATGGGGTAGGCTCATTAGAAGGAGAAACGATGATGACTCTGGGTTTTGATTGGATAGATGATTGAGGATCATGAGGGTGAGGAGGATTGGTAATGTGGATGACACCGATGAAGAGAGGGGTCCTCCCTTTAGGATAAATAGAGCTCACGGAAGGACTACGTTGAATGATTTGTATGGAGAACCTAACTTAGATTCCTTATAAGGTCAAGGTTTGATTAGAGGATTGAAGTTAAATGTGGATGGGATAAAATGAAGAGGGTGGTATTCATTTATGATAAGGTCATCTTATTCTATGAGATTGTGGATGAGACTTTGTAGGGCCTTCCAATGTTAAATGTCATGCCCCAGGGTGCAATGATAAACGTAAATGGTATTAGAGTCAAACCAAGTGGGTTTAGTCCCGCGTGGATCGAAGGATTTGATAGGAGGGAGAGTGATCAAATATGCTTGAATGAGGTGATGAAATATTTCAGTATATGACCCGAATGAGGTTTTTTTATGAAGAGGCTATGGGAATGGTGGATGATTTAGGCGAAGGTAAGAGTGGTGTTTTACTTTTATGAGGATTTGTGGGCACCTTAGAATCTGATTTGATCTTGGGAGAAGGTGGGATGGATGGTTGTGACTCTACTTTATAATTTGGAGAAAAGATAGGCTATCTTTATTTTGATTGAGTGGTGGTAGAGGTTTTAGATGAAAGGCCGACCCCAAAATATATGCAGATGCCCCTAAGATCGATGATAGGACACAAGATTGCTTAGGATAATGAGTTTAAGAATAGGGAGTTTTGATCTCTTACGTGGATGTGTGAGAGATTCCCGAGGGTGAATGCCAAGGTTTTTAGATTTTGGATGAAAAGATTTACCTTGGCGGGAATGATAACTTCAAATAAGAGATCTTTAGAATCAAATGGCATGGATTTTATCGTGGAAGTGGAGATGGAAGATGGAAGATGGAAGTGGTTTATGAAGAACATACTTGATGAGATTGGATGAACCTACAAATTGTGTGGATCTTAGAGGTGTAAGTACCAAAGTGATGGTAGTTGTTGGAGATGAAGATGGGATTGGGACATTCTTTGTAATGGGATCAAAGGAGGATGTATGTTTGGTAGGGTTTTTGATGGATGATATAGATGTAAACACATATTTTTGTGTTGGTGTGGGCATGGTTACAACTGTGGATTTGATTGAGGGTAAAGGTATAAAAGTGGATATAGATGTAGGGATGTGTGATGAGGATGTTGAGATAGAGGTTAAAGTAGATGTGGGTAGAGAGCTAGGTATGATAGGTGTGGATGTAGTAGGTGTAGATATGGATGGGGAAATGGATGTAATTAAGGTAGGTGGGGGTACAATAGTCATGGATATAGTATATGTATATGGAATTTATGTAGAGGTTAGTATAGATGTAGACAAGACTATAGATGAAGATGCAGAGGTCGAAGTAGACATGGATACGAGGATAGGTGTGGGAACTAATATAGGTATGGTAGATGTAGAAGATGTGGATATAGGTGCAAATGTGGATGATATTGTAGGGGTGATGGTATAGGTCGAGGTAAGTTAAGGCTCAATAGATGGAGGTAGAGTAGAGGAGGAAATAACTATGGGTGGTAATGTTGAATCATGGCCCAAAGCATTGATCGTGTGGGTGTTGGGTGATTGAGATGTAGAGGGATTAGTTTTATCCCTTGGGGGTGATTTGGAAAGGGGTGTTTGAAAATATATAAGGGTTGATTAGGAGGTGCACTAGGATTATATACTTGGAGGACCCCCTTGATTGATAAGATGTTGAATGAGATCCTTAAAGGAACATAAATTTTCAATGTCATGGCCATGAAATAGATGGTGTTTGAAATAGTGTTAGTCGTGGAACCACGTAGGTTTGGGATATAATTCATGAATGAGACAGATGTGAGGAAGTTATATGAGATGCACAACCATTAATTTGTTGAAGATAGAGCTGTAAGATTCTCCAAGGGGAGTGTAAGAAGAGGATTTGACTGTGATGAGGTTGGCTGAATTTTTAGACTTATCACCATGATTGGATGGCTTAATGAATTTAGGTTTTGTTATGTTGAATTAGAGTTTGACATGGAATTTTTCAAGGGTGCGAAGTTTAAGTTTACGAGCCATGGTGAATGCCTCTTCAAAGGTTTGGAATGATTATATTTGAAGAGTAGAGGAGATATGATTCACACAAGATCGTGAAAAGAGTTTGATGAACCCAAGATGTGGAAGGGAGAAGGACAATTTATTGGATTATTCCATGCCATCTAGTGAAAAAATATGTGATAGATTCATCATCAAAATGCTAAATGGCATAGAGGTCGAAATGGTTATTTTATGTGCAATGTTGATTGAGAAATTCTTTAAGAACAATTGCGCTAATTGGGTGAATTAGAAGATGGAATGTTGAGGGATGTCGTTATAACGGTCCAAAGCGGGACGACCAATGACACAGGGAAGGTGTGTAGCATAAGGTCTTGATCATGGGTAATAAGGTAGCATGTATGCCTAAAGGCATGAAGATGTTGTTGTGGACCCTCCTTGTTATTAAACTTTAAAAACTTACGAAGTTCCCAATGTGGAGGATTTGAACTCATGGGGACAAATGGATTGATAGATTCGTTGCAGATTTTTTTATATTATAATCTGGTTTTAGATCCCAAGGTAGCGACTTCAAGATTTTCCATTCTACTCAATAAAGCATGCATGATATTGTTAGATGTGTGGGGATGAGAAGTTGAAGGATGTGGTTATGGAATATATGAAGTAGATGGGTTAGGTTGATATGTTTGAGGATGAGTAGGTGTTGATAGAAGTGGTTGATAAGGGGAATGCAATTGTGGGGTTACGATTGAATGTGTTGATATAGAGGTTGTTGTTGAGATATGGGGATGTGATAAGATTTATGAGATTGAGTTTGAGTGACAGGGACATTAGATTGATATGGTATGTGATGAGTTGGAATATAAGTGATAGGTGGTTGAGATGCTTGAATGGATTGGTTGGGAAGTATGTAGTGAAAGGAACCTCGAGGAGGAGGTTGATGGGTTTGAGTTAATTCAGATGGATGAGGTTGTGAAGTGATCACATTGGCATAAAAATGAAAATTGGGGATAAGAGGCAAGGTATGATTATGTTTTTCATATGGACGAGAAAATGGGTGAGACCCATGTGATAATTGGATGGGAGTATTAATAACCATAGTGGATGAAGAGGTGATGGGGATATAAGAAGTGATAGTAGTATTAATGTGAGAAAAATTAGGGGGAATGTGCATCATTAATTGAGTAGTTTGATGGGTTTGGGGGATTATGGTAGATATATGGACTAGATAGTCATGAATGGGATAAGATTAACATCAAGGATATCTTGAAAATTTGAGCATCCACGAGGGATGGTTGGAGGTCCAAGAGTCTCAAGAGATGGGGGTGTAGTTGGTCTTGAGGAAATGTACTTGGGTAAGTGCACAAAGTTGGGGGGCCAAAAAGTGGACAAAAACCCAAAAAAAAGCAAAACGCATATGCATTCTATTATAACGTGATCGCGTTTTAAATTCTTAGGTTTGGGATTTACCAAAGCATAATGCATACGCATTATGTCTGTTATAAATAAAAAAAGAGGCCCAAGTCTCTATCATTTTATCTCCCTCAAATGCGAGTTTTAGAGCTTAACCGTGCCCTCATGTTTTTTCATTCATTTGGATCTCAAGCTCAAAGGATCATTTTTGGATCATCGGGAAGATCTGAATTGATGATGGCACCACGAGAGAAGAGGTAGCACAATTATTTTCTCAAAATTTCATTAAAATATGATAATTATAGATTAAAATTTGAATTGAATACATTTTTTTATTGTTATAGTTGGAGGTCGAGGGAATCAACCACAACCAAACTGCTATTCCTGTCATCCCTCCCAACACTCCCATAATTTCTCAACATCCCCCGAGTAGTCAAGAAGATTTAGCAGCCCACATAGTTGAAAACAAAATTGAAATTGAGGATTTAATCAAAATAATGAGGGATTCACAATCTACAAACCCCCACCATGCCTCTCTTGCAAACACATTGGAGGCATTACTTTCTCAAGTTGACATGGAAATGAGGCAAATTGATCATTGGAAAACTTATAAAGAGGGTTGTAGGGTTTATTATTCCAACAAATTGTCATATGTGGATGTAAAGAAAAAGAAATTACAAAAGACCTCATATGCGCCTTATTCATGGACCCCCACACTAATTTTCCTGTTCCGTTGTCAAACAGTTTCCCATCCATTGGTGTAATAATAATTTGATTAAAAATAATTTTTGGGACCGATGGTGGATGGTGTTTGATTTTCCACCTTGTAATAACAATGAGGTGCCACTATACTTTCTAAGAAAACTCTATTATGAGTTTATCCTCAACGAGATCCCAAATTATTTTGATTTTCGAGATTTCCAGGGCCGAGGAAAAGGATCTACATAGGATCGACCAGGTGCACAATATGCACCTATTTAGCATGGTAGATTCCCCACATAGAAGCCCCCTCACCCTGAGATTGTCCCTCAAGCAGTGAAGGAGACAGTAGAGATTGATACACTCCACGCACTTCAGGGGCTATCTGCAACCCTTGTTCGACATACGAGGGAGATTTTTGAGCCAGATGCTCGCAGAGGTACTCGAGTATTCCCTTAGGGAGTACTAGCATGAGGCCACATCTTTTCTCGTCATGTGGTAGCATATGTTTGGGGCCTGAGGAGGACGATACTTTCATGCATATTGATTTTGGTGGAGTTGGTGCTAGGGGTGCACACGATAATGTCACTATGTCAGATGTCCTTTTGAGTGAGACATTTGGATTATAGTCATTAGCGTCACCTTTGCAAGTATTTGTTATGTTTTATTATGTGTGTTACAAAAAGTTTGGAGTACTTGATTTACTTATATATGTTAAATTTTTGAAATAATTGTATTTGTACATGTACATGCATTGATATTACAGTGCGCAGGAGGTGCATCTTCATCCCGACCACAAGCGGCGAGCACCATGCGTACACATACATTCACAGAGGTAATTTAGAATGTTAATTATGTAAAATTTTCACATACATGTAAATATATATATATATATATATATATATATATATATATATATATATATATATATATATTTGAAGTCAAATATATGTATGTTCTTGTATGTCCATCTAACTCATGTGATACATGTTTGATAAAGATGTTGACTTCACTAGACACCCCACCATCTCTGCGACAAGTAGAGAAAGGTGTTGCCATTATGATTTCATCTGTAGCAACAACTCACTGAGGTATTCAAACAACATGTAAATTTTGTTAAATTTCTCGTGTAATTCATATTATGTTAAATTACATGTTAGTAATGTCTTTCATTGTATAATTATTAAATTATGTTAATAATGTCCTTTATTGTGTATATGCAGGAGTTACCTACGATAGTTAGCAGCCTTGTTCATTTGATTCACAAGCGTGGTAGGGTAAAAACAATAGTTATATATTGATAAAATTAGTTAAAATATTGTCATTATGTATATACATGTACTTAGTTCTATTTTCACTAATTCTAATGTTATATTTTTTGATCTTATGTGTATGTAGGGAATTGTTGATGCAGAATCACATCACCCCGGATGCGAGATCAGGCTTCTAGGTTGATCACTTAGGCATCCAGTGTGATTGCAAAACATTGAATCCTTTCTCCGTGTGAGACCTGCCAAAATGAGAAAGGAATCTCAGAGAGAAGGTGGTTCTGCTCCTAAACTACTGCCACAAGCTATTCCGGTGCAGCAGCAAGATAAAATAATCCTAATCTAACCACCAAGGGGACAGGGAGAGAGAGAAAAGGGAAAAAGAACAAAAGCCTACACTAAAACGGTGATACACCAGAGAAGGAGAATGTTGAACATCTATCAAAGCTGCCATGGAACAAAGAGAGGTGAGCAATGGGAAGGATGGACAGAAGCATCACGAACCCAAGGATAGATTTCACATAGAAAATGTCCCAAAACTCCATGAACACAGCTCCAGACCTGTAATGAACATTAGAATATGCAAAAATACCTGCAATGAAGAGAGGCAAGAAGAGAACAAACAAAAGACGAGCAAGGATGGACAGATGCATCACGAAACACGTTTTTTGTTGCTTCAGAAGTTTGCACAGAACATCATTCCATTAGTAAAAGGCAAAAATGCCATTACAGAGTAGGGAGGAGGTTTGAACTCCATTTTCAACCCTGGAGAAGAAAAGAAGGGAGGCGAGAGCAGAAAAGATGAACAACTTGTTATGTCTCCAAAATGAGCCAAATCGGCTTTTACATTGCATGCGTTGAGTCCAGGGGACCGAAAACGTACAAAAACATGAGAGCCCATCCTTCTTTGACTGCGCAGATGCATTAAAACGGCATGGGGACCTTACAAACCCATACCCCTGTCACTTTGACCAAATGGGAGGAGAGTCGACCCATTCGCATTAAATTTGGTCATTTGGAATGTCACTTCTGGCATTACCATGCGTCAGATCCATTTCTTAACTTTCTCTCTCCAGACTACACCAAAATGGAATATTGATCCCAAAATCATGTAGAGAATTTCAACAGCTTTCCGTTGATATAAAGAACGTGCAAATCCGAGCTCTGGATCAAAAGATATGACGATCTGAAGATTTAGGGCATGGAACAGACCAAAACGGATTTTGAAATATTTTCCCGCGCTTCGCCACCTGGACGACACGTGGCAGGCTCTGATTCACTGAATAATTCTCTCTCCTCCACCTTTCGCATGAGCTTTCCTTTGAAATTTCCTTATGGGCCCTAATTTGGGACACGTGGCACTATCCCATTGGTTGGTGACCCTTCAAAACTCGCCCTTTGACTTTTTGACCTTTTCCCTTATGACAAGTGTCATGATTTGATTAGTCGCGGCCTCTCGGCTCTTCGCGCCCTTCACGTCTTTTTGTCCCGAGATGTCCCAAAGGTCTTTGTTTGGGACAGAAACCTCCGATCCGCCCGAAATGGGCTTCCTTGTCCCTTATCTGCCGATGACACGTGGCGCAATGTCTCGATTGGCTCTCGGCTTTTTTCAGCTATTCGCGTCCGCGCGTCCCTTTGTCCCAACTGTCCCACTTTTCCTTGTGCTGAAGTTTCTTGTTTCGGGTGAACTGCCGGTTCGCATCCTCACGGCCCGAATGTCCCAAAGCTGTTGTTAGTCGATTTTCTTCCTCCTTCGACCGGATCGGCTTCCGCGTCTCACGCATCCTTACGGTCCGACTGCCCTTGCCAGGTGCTACAATTCCCCGTTCCGGCCGAACCGGCCGGTTCGGGTCCTTCGCGTACCTTCGTCCCATATGTCCCTAAGGTGACCTTGAGCAGGACTTAGCCAATTTTCATGATTTTTCCTGGATCAATCTACTTGCCTTCTGCAACTTTTTCCACATTTTCTCAGAGCTCGTTCTTTTCGACCTGGACAGGGAAGTTAGAAAAATTTCTGAAGGGACCCTAGAAACATGATTTTTGCCCTGGATCAATCAATTTTCCTGGGACTTGAGAATCTAATGCATGTTATCAAAATTTACCCTGGGGAATTTTGGATAACAATTTGGCGACTCAGCGGGGTTACTCACTGCTTAGGCGAGAATGATCGATAGCTTTGAAGCAATCCATTGGGCATGGAGTCATAAGTAAGCACGAAAACTGATCCCGAACTTTGAAAACTTCCCTCCGAGCCACTTGAATCCCACTTTGGACATGGAGTTGTTCCCACCAAAATGCCACCAAAATGAATTGTGCAAGAGCGAAACCAAGAACACCAAAAACTATGTACAAAATTGAAAATCATACATGTCCCAAATGGAACATGCAGAGTGTGCACAAGCACTTCTTCTACTGAAAGCAAACCTACCTACTCTACTCTAATTGGAAGAAAAGGCAAGCTAAACAAACCCTGCAATTGGTTGTGAGAAATAGCTTCCCTTTCTCAAAAGTGGCAGCCATGCAATTGATTTGGAGCTGATCATGGCTGTTTGGATGAGTGGAAAATCAACAAGAAGCTGGTCTTCCACCCAAATCATCAAGGTGTCAGCTGAAAACAAATCCAATACCTCTTTTAGTTGCTCTGCATTTGGATTGAAAAGGTATGGCAGCTGATCCTTGGTACTTTGTAACTCACCCTCATGCTCAGAAGCAAGCATGACTGGTTGTGGCTTCTCCTTTGGCTCCAATGAAGCCAAATACCTGATTGGGCAAGGTATGGTCCATTTGATATGCCCATAGCTCTGATTTTCTACTCCAAAAATGGAGTTTTCTTGTAGACCCTCTTGAATGGATGATGTGGAAGAAATGGTGGAATCCTTTTGTCCTTTCTCTTCCTCCAATGAAGAACATGGAAGATTTAAATCTTCCAACCTTGATTCCAAAGAGCTGCTGTAAGATGCAGGCTGTTGCAAATGAATGTTCTCCTTCATGACAGTAGGCTCTTGTGTTTGAGATGTGGATGATGAAAGAGAGAATGGTGAAAACTCAACCGGCTCCTCTCCATCAAAACAGTCCTCCAAATCTGACAGGTAAACTGCCTCATTGTTGTCCTGTTGCTCGTGTTCAACTTCTCCCATGGTGTCCTCTTGATCTGCAACTTGACCACCATGGTTTCCTTCACTCTCTAATATTGAGTTTGAGAGATCAAACTCCTCTTCAGTACTAGAACTTGGGAGAGGTGAAGTAGAAAGAAGAACTGAAGGTTCTCCTGTAGCCTGCTTTGTGCTCAAAGCCCTTGGATCTGCACTTTTCTCCTCCACAACTAGGATGTGCTCCTCTTCTTTTGCCTTTGGAGCAGCTTCTCCCTCCTCTATTACTCGAAGGAAATCTTGCTCTTGATATAACTCTTCCTCCAGCATGAAGTTTTTTAAGTCAAACTCTTCAATCTGCTGCTCTAGAGGACAAGTTGGGGCTGCAAGATCTTCTTCAGAGCTTTCTTCCTTTTGCTCTTCTTCTGCTGCCACAAAATCAGTTCTAACCACCATTTGTTCAACCTTAGCCTCTTCTGTAGGCTTTACCAGAAAGGGATCTTTTCAATTCCAAATTTAAGAGCCAAACTTACTATGCTCTTAATCATTTCTTCTTTTCCTGGCTCTTCCTCTTGCTGTCCTTGATGACTGATTTTTTCAATTTCTTCTTTCCCACATGGGATTGGGAATGTAAGAGGAGGGATGGGTTGAAACTCAACTGATTTTACAATTTTTTGTGGTGGTGGAGGCAGTGAAACCTCTTGTTTCTTTGGAGGAGGGGGTGTTTCTGTTAGCTCTTGTGGAGGGAATGACTGTTTGGAAGGGAAAAGGAAAGAAGAATCGAGATGTGGTGGGAGACTAGGGGGTGGAGAAATGGATTCAACATTTGGGACAACAAATGGAGAGTTTAAAATTTGTGAGTCCAAATGAGATGATGCTGCTTGAGTAATGGGAAGAGAGAAACCAGGATGATGGTGTAGAACTTACCCATTGACAAGGTTGTTCAACACCGAATGTATAGGCCTCTATTTCGTTGTCCATTGTGCAAGTTGGGGCAGCATCTTTATCATGAATTCTAGCTTCTCCGAGGGCTGAAGTGTCTTGGAAAAGGGCCTCCCCATGGACAAGGAGTCCCTGCAACCAATTCTGAAAGCTCTCATCCGAGCCGTTGCTCTGGATCGCACCATCTTTACCTCCATCTTTTGGATTTTCTCAATAGACCAAAGCATCTTGGATCTCGATGGTCTTCATTGTATGCATACTCTTGCTTCTTGGAAGGCTCCATAGCCCAAACCGACTTTGCACTTGCTGCTCATATGGGTATGCATACCGATCTTGAATCTGCTCAAAATGCTGATTTGGAGGGTTTGCAAAACGTGTTGGAGGTGTGATATACTGCTGTTGTTGGAAATGTGAATTCCATGATGGAAATGAAGTCATGGTTGCACAACTTCATGGAATGGAAAAGAATGAAAGGGATGGAAAGAAAGATGGATGAAAATGGATGAAAAACAGGGTCTGCAACTCAGAGAATGAGTTATTGATCAGATGGAGTCACCAGATGTGTTTGTAAGTGCCTCCAAAGGCTGAAATCTTCACAGGAACACACCAACCTGCAAAAGATGAAGTGGAAGACCTCTAAGGTCCCACCGGGCATGCCAAAACTGTTGATGCAGAATCACAGCACCCCTGGATGCAGATCAGGCTTCTAGGTTGATCACTCAGGCATCCAGTGTGATTGCACAACATTGAATCCTTTCTCCAGGTGTGGGACCTGTAAAATGAGAAAGGAATCTCCAGAGAAGGCTGGTTCCTGCTCCTAAACTACCTGCCACAAGCTATTCCAGTGCAGGCAAGCTAAACTAATCCTAATCTAACCACCAAGGGGACAGGGAGAGAGAGAAAAGGAAAAAAAAAAGCTACACTAAAACGGTGATACACCAGAGAAGGAGAATGTTGAACATCTATCAAAGCTGCCATGGAACAAAGAGAGGTGAGCAATGGGAAGGATGGACAGAAGCATCACAAACCCAAGGATAGATTTCACACAGAAAATGTCCCAAAACTCCATGAACATAGCTCCAGACCTGTGATGAACATTAGAATATGCACAAATACCTGCAATGAAGAGAGGCAAGAAGAGAACAAACAAAAGACGAGCAAGGATGGACAGATGCATCACGAAACACGTTTTTGTTGCTTCAGAAGTTTGCACAGAACATCATTTCATTAGTAAAAGGCAAAAATGCCATTACAGAGTAGGGAGAAGGTTCGAACTCCATTTTCAACCCGGAGAAGAAAAGAAGGGAGGCAGAGCAGAAAAGATGAACAACTTGTTATGTCTCCAAAATGAGCCAAATCTGGCTTTTACATTGCATGCGTTGAGTCCAGGGGACAAGAAACATACAAAAACATGAGAGCCCATCCTTCTTTGACTGCAGATGCATTAAAACAGCATGGGGGACCTTACAAACCCATACCCTGTCACTTTGACCAAATGGGAGGAGAGCGACCCATTACGCATTAAATTTGGTCATTTGGAATGTCACTTCTGGCATTACCATGCGTCAGAGCCGTTTCTTAACTTTCTCTCTCCATACTACACCAAAATGGAAGATTGATCCTAGAATCATGTAGAGAATTTCAACAGCTTTCCGTTGATATAAAGAACGTGCAAATCCGAGCTCTGGATCAAAAGATATGACGATCTGAAGATTTAGGGCACGGAACAGACCAAAACGGATTTTGAAATATTTTCCCGCGCTTCGCCACCTGGACGACACGTGGCAGGCTCTGATTCACTGAATAATTCTCTCTCCTCCACCTTTCCACGGGCTTTCCTTTGAAATTTCCTTGTGGGCCCTAGCTGGGACACGTGGCACTATCCCATTGGTTCGGGCTGACCCTTCAAAACTCGCCCTTTGACTTTTTGACCTTTTCCCTTGTGACACGTGTCATGATTTGATTGGTCGCGGGCCTGCCGGCTCTTTCGCGCCCTTCGCGTCTTTTTGTCCCGGATGTCCCAGTGCTGTTTGGGACAGAAACCTCCGATCCGCCTGAAATGGGCTTCCTTGTCCCTTATCTGCCGATGACACGTGGCGCAATCTGATTGGCTCTCGGCTTTTTCGGCTATCCGCGTCCCACGCGTCCCTTTGTCCCAACTGTCCCACTTTTCCTTGTGCTGAAGTTTCTTGTTTGGGCGAACGGCCGGTTCACGTCCTCACGGCCCGAATGTCCCAAATCTGTTAGTCGATTTTCTTCCTCCTTGGCCGGATCGGCTTCCGCGTCCCCGCGTACAAGGCCCTTCTCGGGTCCGACTGTTCGGTGCTGATTCCCGTTCGGCCGAACCGGCCGGTTCGGGTCCTTCGCGTACCTTCGTCCCATATGTCCCTAAGGCGACCTTGAGCAGGACTTAGCCAATTTTCACGATTTTTTCTGGATCAATCTACTTTTCTGCAACTTTTTCACATTTTCTCAGAGCTCGTTCTTTTCGACACGGACGGGGAAGTTAGAAAAATTTCGAAGGGACCCTAGAAACATGATTTTTTGGCCTGGATCAATTTACTTGCCTGGGACTTGAGTATTCAATGCATGTTATCAAAATTTAACCTCGGGGAAATTGGATAACATGAACTTCAATCCCCTCCATTTTGACTTCAAGGGCATGGAACCCTCCATCTCGTCATTTTCATACCCTTGTTTGTAATCCGGGGAGCTCTTGATGACTCATCCGAGGCATGATATGTAAATTCGGCATGATCGACAACTTGTCGTAAGTTTGTGTATTTATGTAAATACTTTCATTCTAGCATGGTCTTAAAAACTTGTTGAAAACATATATAAATTAAGTTTTGACAAAAAAACATTGTTTTCATTTACAAGCTCATCTATAGGCAAGTATTCAGCGGAAGAGGACTCGTAACATGGGCTCGGATGATCCAAAGTCATCTCATAGATCTCCATCTTCATCTAAGGGAGGGCCTTCTTTGAGAAAGGCCAAGAGAGGGATAGATTTTGATGATTAGGAAATATATATGTCTTACATGACTTTTTTTTGTATGCCTATGTGCATGGCATTGTATGTACGCTTATATGGCATTTGAACTTGATGGTATATGACCTATTTGGAAATTTTTATATTTATTATGCACGTTAAAATACTATTTGGAACTTGATATTTTTGTATGAGACCTTACATTTATGAGATTATTTTTGCATGAAACTAATATGATGTGCACTTGACAATATTTAAGACATTATGGATTATTCTTTCATTTATTGGTGATGTACATGTACTAGCATTTTCAATGTATAATATGCATCAAACTTTGAAAATAAATATTTATATAATGTATGTATATAAAGAGTTACCTAATATGAGTAATTATTCATTCAATTTATCAATGTGTATATGTGTATTTACCTTACTTGCGCTTCTTCTTACTCATGGTATCTTTGTACTAGTTCCTATCTTATCATGCACTTCTACATTCTTCTACGCTTCTTAGTCTTCCTCTTAAAAATCTGAGAATCTTCTATACATTACTCCAATGTTTAAGAATGTATCTAGATGTAATGACATTTTGATTTAGAAACTCAATGATTCTTGATTTTCTAATCCTGTCCAATTCGTGTTATTACCTTTAAATATGTAGGAATTTTAAGTTATTTGGAAATCACATCACACCCTTCACTAGGATTTATGACTACCCCTATCCTTTTGAAGGCACTTCTTAAAGCATCCATGGGTTTATCATAGCATAAATTATCAATGAATGGAAGGTCACTAAGCTGTAGGCCAGTTGACTCCCATTCAGAACTAAACAAGAAAGATTTACTAGGTGATTGATAACTCCCGTGTGTTCTTAGACATTCCCCTATCAAATTCATTCTTAAGCCAATCTAGTCATTCAGGGCTCTTAAGGGACTACGCCTGGACGAGGTAGCCCAAAAGCATGGGGAGTGTAGGGAACCAAAAAAAGCCTCCCCTAGAATTTACATGGCCATCGTGATGTGTTGGCGTAGTTAGTTTGGTGCCAAGAGCTTCTGTTTGCAAAGTATTGTATCTGCAACCTTACACTGACTCAAACTACACTATTTCGCGCGTTTACAAACAATAGGACAACGAGAGAACTGAATGGAGATGGAAAAAAATCGTGAGAGGATTTTGTAGAGGGATTTGACATGAAGGTTCTAGATCTGACGAGACATCTCTATGTGCCACAGATTCTGAGAAATCACCCATCGAAGATATAACATGTTTTAGTCTCAGGGCTCTTAAGAGACTTCACCCGAATGAGGTATCTCGAAAGCATGGGGAGCGTATGGAACCAAAACAAATCCTCCACTAGCATTCACTAAGAAATCCGAACGTGTTGGCCCAAAAGGTTCAGCCCCATGAGCCACCGTTTGCAAAATATAGCGTATGACAGCCTTATACAGGCTCAAACTACACTATTTTGCACATTTGCAAACAATAGGACAACAAGATAACCAAATGGATATGGATAAAACTGCAACATGATTTCTTAGAGGGCCCTAACAAGGAGGTTTTGGATCCGAGGAGACATCTCTAGGTGCCACGAGTCCAAAAATCACTTGGACTCGGGGATCTTAAGGGACTACGCCCGAACGAGGTAGCTCGAAAGCATGGGGAGTGTAGGGAACCAAAAAATCCTCCCCTAGCATTTACATAACCACCCCGTTGTGTTGGCATAGTTGGTTCGGTGCCAAGATCTTCCATTTGCAAAGTATTGCGTTTGATAGCCTTACACTGACTCAGACTACACTATTTTACGCGTTTGCAAACAATATGACAACGAGAGAACCGAATGGAGATGGAAAAAACCGTGAGAGGATTTCATAGAGGGATTTAACATTGAGGTTTTTATCTGACAATAAATCTCTAGGTGCCATAGAGTCCAGAAATCACCCGTCGAAGATATAACGTGTTTTGGTCTTAGGGCTCTTAAGGGACTACGCCGAATAAGGTAGCCCGAAAGCACAGGGGAGTGTAGGGAACCAAAACAAAGCCTCCACTAGTGTTTACCAGAAAATATGGACAAGTTGGCCCAGACGGTTTGGTCCCACAAGCTACCGTTTGTAAAATATAGCATTTGATAGCCTTACACTGACTCAGACTACACTATTTCGCACGTTTGCAAACAATAGGACAACGAGAGAACCGAATGGATATGGATAAAATCACGATAGGATTTCATAGAGGGCCTTGACATGGAGGTTTCAGATCCGTTGGTACATCTCTAGGTGCCACGGAGTCAAGAAATCACATGTCGAAGATATAGCGTGTTTTGGTCTCAGGGCTCTTAAGGGATTATGCCTGACGAGGTAGCCCGAAAGCAAACAGAGTGTAGGGAACCAAAAAAATCCTCCCCTAGAATTTACCTAACTACCCTGATGTTTTGGCATAGTCGATTTGGCGCAAGAGCTTCTGTTTGCAAAGTATTGCATCGTGACCTTACATTGACTCAGACTACACTATTTCACGCATTTACAAACAATAAGACAACAAGAGAACCGAATGGAGATGGAAAAAACCATGAGAGGATTTCGTAGAGGGATTTGACATGGAGGTTTCAGATTTGACAAGACATCTCTAGGTGCCATGGAGTCTAAGAAATCACTCGTCGAAGATATAACATGTTTTGGTCTTAGGGCTCTTAAGAGACTACGCCCGAATGAGGTATCCCAAAAGCACGAGGAGCATAGGGAACCAAAAAAAGCCTCCACTAGCATTCAATAGGCAATCCAGACATGTTGGCCTAGATGGTTTGGTCCCACGAGCTACCGTTTGCAAAATATAACATCTGACAGCCTTACACTGACTCAAACTACATTATTTCACACATTTGCAGACAATGGGACATCGAGAGAAAAAAATGGATATGGATAAAACCATGATAGTATTTCGTAGACGGCCCCAACATGGAGTTTTTGGATCTAACAAGACATCTCTAGGTGCCATGGAGTCCAAGAAATCACTCGTTGAAGATATAACGTGTTTTGGTCTCAGGGATCTTAAGGGACTACACCCAGACGAGGTAGCCCGAAAGCATGGGGAGTGTAGGGAACCAAAAAAATCCTCCCCTAGCATTTACCTAGCCACCCCGATGTGTTTGTGTAGTTGGTTTAGCGCCAAGAGCTTCCATTTGTAAAGTATTACATCTGGTAGCCTTACACTGACTCAGACTACATTATTTCATGTGTTTGTAAACAATAGGACAATGAGAGAACCAAATGGAGATGGAAAAAACTACGAGAGGATTTCATAGAGGGCTTTGACATGGAGGTTTTGGATATGATGAGACATCTCTAGGTGCCACAGAGTTTGAGAAATCACCCGTCGAAGATATAGTGTATTAGGTAGCCCGAAAGCACAGGGAGCATAGGGAACTAAAACAAAGCCTCCACTAGCGTTCACTAGGAAATCCAGACATGTTGGCCTAGTCGGTTTGGTCCCATGAGCTACCATTTACAAAATCTAACATCTGTCACCTTACATTGACTTAGACTACACTATTTCACACATTTGCAAACAATAGGAAAGTGAGAGAACCAAATGGATATGGATAAAACCATAAGTTTTGGATCTGACGAGATGTCTCTAGGTGCCATGGAGTCCAAGAAATCACCCGTCGAAGATATAACATGTTTTGGTCTCAGGGATCTTAAGGGACTACACTGGATGAGGTAGCCCGAAAGCATGGGGAGTGTAGGGAACCAAAAGAAAGCCTCCTTAGTGTTTACTTGGCCACCCAATGTGCTGGCGTAGTTGGTTCGGTGCCAAGAGCTTCCGTTTGTAAAGTATTGTGTCTAGCAGCCTTACACTAACTTAGACTACACTATTTCACACGTTTGCAAACAATAGGATAACGAGAGAACCGAATGGAGATGGAAAAAACTGCGAGAGGATTTCGTAGAGGGCTTTGACATGGAGGTTTTGGATCTAACGAGATGTCTCTAGGTACCACAGAGTCCGAGAAATCACTGTCAAAGATATAACATGTTTTGGTCTCAGGGCTCTTAAGAGACTACGCCCGAATGAGGTAGCCCAAAAGCACATGGAGCATAGGGAACCAAAAAAATCCTCTACTAGCATTCACTAGGCCATCTAGATGTGTTGGCCTAGATGGTTTGGTCCCACGAGCTATTGTTTGCAAAATATAGTGTCTGGAAGCTTTACACGACTGTTTGCAATATTTTACGCATTTGCAAACAATAGGATAACAAGAGAACCGAATGGAGATGGATTAAATAACAAGATAATTTCATAGAGGGCCCCGACATGGAGGTTTCAGATCTGATGAGACATCTCTAGGTGCCATGGAGTCTGAGAAATCACCCGTCGAAGATATAACATGTTTTGGTTTCAGAGCTCTTAAGGTACTATGCCCAGACGATATAGCCCGAAAGCACATGGAGCGTAGGGAACCAAAACAAAGCCTCCACTAGCATTCAAGTCTTGGTCATCTCTTTATGTAAATGCCTTGTCATCATGTAGTTTCTGGCAGCTACCGGTGTGGAACTGCATTGTAACTCATCATCCAAAGATAAGAGGTTTTATCATGTTGATCGTAAGACGTTGAGGGGGCTAGATGCAATCAGTTTGGGATTAGATCATAGTAATCAACAAAATATGGACTGCCAAACATATTTATCAACCATAAAATCAATGATAAGCCCTAGCTTCTTGTGCTTTCCAAATTTATCTTTAGACTCCATTTTTGTGTAAGGTTTTGAGCATGAAATGGTTTATTTCATGTTGTGTCCGTTTCTTTTCTTTACAGTTACATTATTGTTTCTAATATGTCAATGACCTAGACTACAATGCTCAATGCTTTAGAAGTTGAAATAGATATGTAGAATAAAGCACTAACAACTCATGAATATAAGTCTATATAAGGTGCATAGAACATGAGCATCAATCTCTAAATTGCTTTGAAGCGGTATGCTATGCTAATATTAATAGCAGGAGAATGCTTGGCTGACTCTTCTTCAATTGGAATGCAATCCAATTCCACCTGCACTACCTATATCCAATCAATACAATTTTTCCATGTTAGTACTAAAGAGCTTCAAACTTTTGACCCTTGCATTACAACATTCTCATCTCTTCTTTCAAGGACACATAATTATTGCATCTTATTAGATGTTTGAGATCATTTCTTGTGTATATAATCATCTCATGATTCATTATATGAGAAAATATGAATAATTAAAGTTTCAATCCTCCATATCACACCAAAATGCTCAGTCACATTGCAAGGAATCAAAGTTACCAAGTTAATATAAATCCCATAAAAATATGTCATATGTGGCCACCTACATCAAGCCATAAATTTCCTGTCATGACCACAATAGCCAACAATTCATCCTCCCTCTACTTTTCTACTTCTACAGCTATCAAATACATAAATATACCTAGTAGTACATACATACCATAGTCACAAGTATGATTCCAAGCAAATTGAGCTAGTGAGGCTCATAGCTGAATCACACACATCATGTTTTTTGCATTCATCCAGGTTACTACTCCAAGCTACCATCACAGTTTGTGATCCTTGATGTGTGTTTATGCATTTTTTTTAAGGATAAAGGAGTATTTCCTTTCATCTCCCATTTCTATGACAGATATCAAGATAACTCTATAATTTATACAGTCTCAACTGCTCATGTTGTTCATATTTGCAACAACTTTCATTGAACGACTACAAAAATCTAACCTAAATAGTCATAGTAGATTGATTAACAGGTGTTGGCCTTATGGTAGCATGAATCTTGTGGAGTTTGATATGCATATCTGTGATGCAAACACTGCATGTAAAAGTTACCACTATCAGTTGATGCCATTTTCCCTTCCTGTACCAAAAGTAACTCATTCCTCGATAAAGATCCAATGCAAAACTTGGCAGGATTTTTGACTTGGCCATATACATGGTATGCAAAAACATTAGGCTTCTCTGCAAAAACTTTCAGCTAATGACATTTTGATGTTGTCATCTACATTGTGTTCAAAAACACTAGCCCTCTCTTCAAAAAACCGATAGATATTTAACTGCAAAACGGATAAACCAAAAGCACCTCTCTAGAGATGGCATGTTTACTACCTTACAATTCCTTAACCACTGCATATAAAACAAGTGGAACTAACATCATCTATTTAGGAGACCACTCATTGGATATCACAATGGCAGTGACTATTGTATTTACTGTCGGTTAGAGTAATAGACTAAATCAGCATTCTATTTCTCACATATCAAATGAATTTCTTCCTTCAAAAAATAAACTATGGGTGAATGCTCAATCAAAAAATAAAGTACAATTCTAAACAAGTTTCAGGCTCAATTATCAATACTTCATTACAAGTTTTTCTTGCCAGTTTGCTGCTTTTGGAACTGCCTGGTTTGATTTGTGAAGTTGAAGCAATGGGATTAATAAAAATAATCAACTTGGCATGTTTTCCTTAAGATTATCCATGATTCTATCGACAACATCACATAGATCTTCCATTCCAGTTAAGTTTTGATCCTTCCATGCTTCCCATTTTTCCTTTTCTTCTGCTATTATCTTCTCTTTAAGTTCTTCTAGATGTTTTTGGGTAATCAGAATTGACTCTTTATGAATTTTAGGAGGCATTTCTTCTTGAATCATAGTGACATCTTCACCTAATTGTTTTTCTTCATGATGTTCATTGTCATCTAAAGTTGAAGACTGAAAATTTATATGGCCTTCGGCTTCTTTTTGGGCACAAACAACCTTTTGTAATATCCAAAAAAAAATCAGGCTCTTCATTCTCTATTTGATTGAAGATATTCATTCTTTCAAAATGAACAGTTGGAACATTGGTGGTCTCCCCAACAAAACTAAGTTCATAGTCTACATAGTTGCATCTTGTGGCAAAATCATTGAGGATAATCGATCCGAAAATAATCAAGTTATTACTACGATCTCGAACCCTTGTAGGGTTTAATTATTTTCAAAAATTTACTCCTTTTAAGTAATCAATTTTAAAATAAATGCAAGGCAATAAGACAATTGCACAAAGATTGATTACGGAGTTCAGCAATTGCCTACGTCTCTGGGTTCATGGTCGAACCATTCCACTAGTCAAAACTTGTAAGTTACAATAATACTTTCACAAGAAAACCTAATGGAATTTTACTTTCTTACCAGTACACCAGTTCTTCGAAAACTTCCGATGATCAGTCGAATTGTTCTTCACTTTCCTGATGCACAATCTCCTTTGGCTTCGATCGGCCTTCCCGACGCTATCAATGAGACGCTAGCACTCCGGTCGACAATCCAAGATTTGCAAGTAATTGGTGTGGCTCAATGAGCCTATTGGGTAGTTTATAATTTACTCCCAATCACAAATATGGGATTTTTATCCCTTATCAAATGCTATGCCGCCATTATTTGGGTATGTAATCCCATTAAAAATGCAAATCGGCTAAAATGGGTATTAATCCCATTTCATATGCAATCTGCCAATTTGGAAATTTTATCCCAATTTCTATGTATGACTAAGGTTTAAAAATAGCCTTAGGATAAATTATATTGCATTTTTTAAGGGCCCTATTTTTTGTATAAATAGGGAACCCATTTGCATTGTAAACACCCCAAGCTTATTATTTGTTAAGCTTTATTGTGGGACACACATTAGTCCGAGAAGTTTATTATTTTTTAAGCTTATTTGTGAGATGTGTCGACAAATATTGTTTATTGGCCTATTATTTTAGGCAATAGTAGATGAAATATTTGTGATTGGGAGTAAATTATAAACTACCCAATAGGCCCATTGAGCCACACCAATTACTTGCAAATCCTGGATTGTTGACCGGAGTGCTAGCGTCGCATTGATAGCATCGGGAAGGCCGATCGAAGCCAAAGGAGATTGTGCATCAGGAAAGTGAAGAACAATTCGACTGATCATCAGAAGTTTTCGAAGAACTAGTGTACTGATAGGCAAGTAAAATTCCATTAGGTTTTCTTGTGAAAGTACTATTGTAACTTACAAGTTTTGACTAGTGGAATGGTTTGACCACGAACCAGAGACATAGGCAATTACCGAACTCCGTAATCAATCTTTGTGCAATTGTCTTTAATGTCTTGCACTTTATTTTAAATTGATTACTTAAAAGGAGTAAATTATCGGCAAATAATTAAAGCCTACAAGGGTCGAAATCAGGTAGTAATAATCTAATTATTTTCGGATCATGTTTGGTATCAGAGCTGGTGGTTGACACTTGCAAAATTGCTAATCTCCAAAGCATGTTTGGTATCAGAGCTTGTTTAGCTCCATATTTGTTTTTAGTGAATCGATTAATGAGTGATTATTGGTGTAGTTGGTTGGTTTGTGTGAACAGGGTAAAAGTGCACTATGGGCAAGATGTCTAAACAGGAAAAGCTCAAGGAAATTGAAGCTTATAATCACCAGATCCAGGAAGAGAACTCTCTCCTGTGATCCATGTATTACTCCTTGGAAGAGGAGAATGCTCGTTTGAAATTGGAACTGAAAACCAAGGATGAGCTCTTGGCAAGGTTGTAATGTGGTGATCAAAGGAAGGAAATACCTTCAACTTCAGATGCAAAGGCCATGGTAGATGATTGCACTATAATTTGTTCACCACGGGAATCTTCTTCTTCCTCCCATTCAGTTTTAGATTCAGGTAATGAAGTCTTTGGTTTGTTTGAAAAGCATACTAGAGGCATTGGATCCAAGTTACTAGATAAAATGGGATTTGATGGAAGAGGCCTTGGTAAAAATGGCCAAGGCATTGCTAACCCAATACAGGTCGAGGATCGTCCTCATTTTGCAGGTTTGGGTTTTCCTAGTGTGGGAATGGAAATTGGAGAATGCTCTAAGAACACTGACAGAGACAAGCTTTGAAAGCAAAGTGATTACCCCACTAGTCTTGCAAGAATATTCTGAGTAGGAAATTTGTGCTTCATCATCACAGGTAGGATGTGGTAAGAGAAATCAGCAAAGAGGTAATGAGATTCCACCTCCAGTTTCTTACCATAATCGTAAGCACAGTAAAACTTCTGATCCACTTTTTCAGCTTAAGAAGTATGGTTATGATTTTTAGAAGATGTGAAATTCATTTCCATGTATTTTTGTGGATTGCATAATCATTCAGTGGCCAGATGCTGGAAGAGAAGGAAACTAATGAAGAAGTTGATGTCATTTGTTAGGAACAAGGAAAATCAGAAAGACCAATCTCATCATGCAGATTCGAGAAATGGCAGAAAGAGTTCCTCATCCTAGAAGAAGGAGATAAAGAGGAATATTTGTGCTCATTGCCAAGGAATGGGCATCGGTGGATAATTTCTAGAAATTGCATCCATCTCGCCATCGGGGGTAATGGCAAGCCAAATATGGAATGGAGGCATATTGCAAAGGCAAATGAGGTTTCTAATCTACCACCAGTTGACAATTCAACCCAGGACTAGGTAATACCTGAAAGTGAAAGTCCTTTAAAATGGGTAAGTAGACAATTTTTCAACTATATATTGCATAATTCATGTTGATGAATAGTATGTAGTATTAAGTTTGGAGATCGATTCTATGAGGAAATACTGAAAGAAAGGTTTACAATACTCAGTGGATTTTCTTACTTAGAAAATTTGATTAATGCTCCAAACATATCTCCTAATCTAGTTGGTGAGTACATGTTACAGCTTGGACACATGAATTATCTCATATAAAGCTTGGAGATTGATTTGACATTTTTTGCAGACGGAGAGTTCACAGAGATCAGCTCGGAACTTCATTATGTGTAGAGGCATTGTGGACTGCAAAATGCGGTAGAATGGTAGCTGAATCACTGTTGACATTGACATTGGGTCAGAACTTCATTATGTGTAGAGGCATTGCGACCATGCAAAGAATGGTACCTGATATTGTATGTCAACAAGAGGAACTCTCAAAGGATTAGCTTGGAACGTCATTTGGTGTCAAGGCATTACGACCGCACATTCGAATGGTAGCTGATCATCAAACTTAGCATCGTGCATTGGAGGCTCGAGGTCTTGAAAGAGGCTTAGCATCGTGTATTGGAGGCGTTGATGTCTGAAACAAACTTAACATCATGCATCGGAGGCTCGAGGTCTTGAAAGAGGCTTAACATCATGCATTGGAGGCGTTGAGGTCTGAAAAGGGACAAGTCATTGTCCATCATCGACATCGGATCAATCATAGCTCTACGTAACATGGAGTTCCTTCAAACTAGTTTGGATTCTAGAATCAACTTGGAGCCAGGAGATATGTTATAGAGTAAAAGAAGATCCTTGTTGTCAGATATCAAGAAGCTTAGC